>OU896719.1:8782470-8852454 GCA_918026855.4 Phaedon cochleariae | reverse complement strand
AGTGGATTCTGCATGTTTGAGTGTGTCGTTAGTGTGTATCACCTTTCTTTCTCTAAGCAGATGACGTATTACCTCATATTTTGAATGATTATATTTGATATGCTATTCTGCCCACCTCTGAATGGAATCCGGTCTAAGCCCATGAAACGGTACAATCTGGTATATTAATGAATTGTGTCCAATCAACTTATTTTTAGGATCTATATTTCAAGTAGAAGCTCTCTGTCCTAGCAATTTTGGGATACTCTGTATAATTTATGTATATGTCCCTACGCTGACTAATGCATCCCTTGTTTTTAAACAGAGGTGGTAGATATAGAGGTATCCATAGTCATTTATCATCATCGTTTCCAGCAGAAAGTGTAAAAAATTTTGTCTTACCTCTTTTTATATCTCCATGTAACACACCCCATATAACCCGTCCATATTGAAGTGCGAATGCCTCGTTAGCTCAATGGGCTTATATCACAAAAAATATTAATTTTATAATTCGATACTTCTCACCCAAACTAGCTCACCACCGCAAACCGTTTCTTGCTGTGAGCTCCCTACGTTTTATAAAAAATTATTGAAATTCCCGATTTTTCGGACCTCTGAAAACGAGGCGATGATGTGACGTCAAAACCCTGATACTGAAACAAGACTATTCCAGACAGAGATGAATGATAAATGATTTCTGACAGAGTGAATTAGCGCGAGATCACAATTGAAAGAATTGATATATCAGTTGCCTCAGTCTCCGTCGGGCGTTTGATATTTTCTTGGCAACTATGGCGAAATGAGGTTTCTACGTCATAAGAGGGTCCGTTTTCAGAAGGTACTATTATTTATGTCCAAAAATGAAACATTCCAGTTAATTTTTCGATCGAATTATGTCGTCAATCATTATTTATGTATAAAAGGATCATTGTAAACATGGTTTGAGTTAAATGTTCTACTGAGGTGTACACGCCCATTGGCAGAGCGTTGGGCATGTAACTCAGAGGTTGTGAGATCGACTCTTACGCGGGGCGGTGGAGTTCTTTCGTTTTCTGTTGTCACTTGTAATCATCATCATCATCTTCATAAGTAGGGCAATTCTCCAGCTTTTTTGAAGCAAAACTTTATGATCGATCAATTCGAATTTTCTGATATAATGCCAGATTTATCAATGGCACTTCACATATAATCAGAATGAAAACTCAAATTCATCAAACGTCCACCTGTCAAAATGTCTAACTCTGAGCGTTACTCTTCGTGATTAGGATGTTCCAAATACCATCGTTATTAATATGTAACGGTTCGACAAACAATCTGTATTTCTCTAACGAGTCAAAATTTCAGAACTCATACGAAGTCGAATGAATGAATCTACTGAAGTTTGAATATTTATTTAAAATCAGACTGAGCACCCTGCACCTCTCCGCCTGTATCCACCACTTCATGTTAACATGAAAATCTCGGACCTCCAAGGAACACCAGGAATTATACTCCAGGATTATTTGTGGTGTTCATAAGGGCAATTAGATTATTATTTTTCCATGCGCGAACCTGTGTACCAGAAGCTTGAGGTATCAATGCAATCGTTAATGTGTCAGGTGGTGGGAGGGAAAAACCCCATTTCGATAAGCGATTTTAAGGAAATTACAGGAAGGGTCATGCACCAGGAAAATTCCCCAATGGGCCATAATGCATTAATTCTCTCCCTAAATTCATGTGAGTAAAAGAATTCGTTGAGAAAGAAACAAATCATTCGAGCTGATAACGTCTTAATGACCTACATACCATTATTTTCATTCCCCATAATGGGTGTAGTATAATCTCCAAAAAAATTGTCTATAGGACGGCAAAGTTCTGTGATTCATTGCCTGAGGAAATATTTCCAAAAAATTTCTCCAGAAGTGCAAAAGAAATGCAATACCTACCTTCTCCTTCTATTCTTCGAACATTATGAGGAATATCTTTTCCATATACACACGTACAAATAATAAATGTCCGATGGATGACCACGAAGGACATCACGAGTAGTCGAAGTTAAAGTCAAAAAGGTGCTTCATTGTTTATTAATGAGATTCTCGTAAAACAGCTTGAATAATCGAAATGTGAAATATAGAAAATATCGGATAATATAATAATTATGAGACATGCTGAATGAATTCACAAGTAGTTATGCATTTATTAATCAAAAGAACATCACGAATAATAAACTCACAAGATGCAAAACACTAGAAAATAATTTTGAAGCTAGACATATGATGAGGCAGAGCATGCTTGTGGGGAATCAATGAAGTCATCAGTATCTGCTTGAAATATGCCAACGGCTGATTGAATAACTCGAGTCCATTATAAACAAAGAAGTATTCAACAAGGGTTGAATTTGGTATAGGTAGTCTCTTTTTTTTTGTTCCACTTCACTTCTTTATGTTTTTATAACATTTCATTTATTATGTCAGTATTACATGCTACATAAGACCATCGGAACTACCTAATCAATATTTTCGGTAACTACCCAAACTCAATTATATCTCCCAATAAAGGATGATCAAATATTGTAAGTGTATAATGTCACTTATACACGTTTTTTTCCCATTCCATCAAATACTAGTCAATATTCATTATAGTCGTCTAAATATTTGGGCGGCTTTGAAATATGTGTACCATGACGAGTAACCACAGTTATTCATGTGTTTATTAGTATGTGTCCTTGTATAATATTGGTGTTTAACATTCTCATTGGCCAATTTCTGCCGTTTTTTGTGGACAAGACAAACAGTTTCCAGAATGAAGGGAGTAGGTAACGTCATGATTCTCTGTTCCACAAACTTTGATTTGCAGGAATCATAAAATTTCGCCAAACATGAATATCTCAATGCTTTTTTTTTTGGATAATTCACTATATGAGGTTCAGCACCAAAACATACGCTGATGCTCTTAGATATCATTGAAACACCGTAGAAAGATCGGTGACCTTTCACTTTTCTATCGATACTTCCACGGGAAATGTTCTTCGGAAATCTCTGCTATCATCCTTCCACTAGCAAAACCAATCAGACGAACTAGACAAACCGAGTCAGCACATCCTTTCGTTGTCAACCTCGAAAGATGTCGAACAGCACTTTATCAAGACTTCTTCATCCATAGAACGGCTAGGCTCTGGAATTCATTGCCTGTGGAAGTATTCCCAACAACATATAATCTCCAAAAGTTCAAAAAAAATTCCAATACCTACCTCCTGTCCCTATCCTTCCTAGAAACGCACGATGTTCTTTTAACATTATAGGGATTCCCTTTCGTGCGCTCCAAGCGATAAAAAAAATATGTTCCCCAAAATGGCAAACCATATATCAGGTGAGACTCGAACAAGCGCATAATACGCACCTTGGGCTACCCTAGTCCTCAATTCATTCGCGATAACTATAACCGCAAGGGTTCCACTTGAAATTCCATTTTTGATGTATTGAATGTGATCTCCTAACTTCAGTTGTCCATCTCTCTCAAGTCCCAGGAATTCATTTCAATCATTATGTTCTATAATTTCGTTTTCGACTCTCATAGTTTGTATAATGCATTCGAATGTGAGGAAGTTTTTTTGATGTTGAAGGTCGCTTTATTTGTTGCACACCACTCTGTGACTAAGGAAAGATCATGAGAAATAACTTCGAATAGGTTCTGTGAGCATTAGTCTGACCATGTCAATGTTGCATCGTCTGCGAAAAGAGTGAATGTACCAGTAATTGGTGGACTAGAAATATCATTGATATAAAGCAAGAGTAAAGTTGGTCCTAGTACAGATCCCTGCGGTAGGTATCCCATTACTAATCAAACCCCCAACTGACAATATGTTGGTTTTTCTAACTGTTTGCTTCCTGCCTTTGAGGTACGACCCGAACCATTCATATCCATTGGACGTCCTATAATGTCCAGAGGGACATCGAATGGATATCTATCGGAAGTGAAAATAAAATTTGTTGGCATACGGGATTCCAACCCACGATCATTGGCTTATCTAGCAGGTACGCTACTCCAGTGGCCTATATGCTTCTTGATAAGTTATCTTCAAAAAATATATGACTGAAGAATAAGCCCTAAGGAGAATGAAATCACACATCTGTCTCACAATGATTCCGAACACTAATTTATTGTTATGAAACCAATGAATGCCGAGCCGTTTTCACTACTCTAAATAGACATTTTATTTAAGAGGGCATATACCTTCAAATTTGTTGTTTCTTCACCTTCATCACATGAAATTCGAAATATCACTGTTCGAATGTAATGAATAAATCGATTGGCAAATGGTGTACATCGTGGTATGATTCGATTCGACCAAAGGATGTACTGAGGAAATCAAATGGACGCAGATCATCCGCAAGAGTATAACGTTCTTGAAAAAGGCAAAAAGACCCTACCTAACAACTGCAGACCGATCGCACTGCTATCTATTATTTCAGAGATCATAGAGAAAGCTATCAACATCGAGCTCATGAAATACCTGGAATATTCAGGTATTATCAACGATAGGCGAAATGACTTACGTCATCAGAGATCAACTGCGGTGACCTGCTCGCTTACGTCTCACATAAATGGCAGCAATCTATTGAAGAATATGGTGAAACCTGAGCCGTGGCACTTGATATCTAAGCATTCGATCGCGTCTGGCACCACAGACTCCTCACCAAGCCACCATCTTATGGCTTGCCTCCTCAGCTATGTTCCCTGCTAGCTAGTTTTCCTCAAACAGGTCTCTCTATGTAGTGGCCGACGGAGTTTCATCTGACTCTCTCACCATACATGCTGGTGTTCCGCAAGGAACAATTCTAGCACCAACACTATCTCTACTCCATATCAACGATTTGTTGGAAGCAACTTCTTGCCCAGTACACAGCTTCGCGGATGATAGTACCCTCCATACCGCCTCCTCATCCAGGGCTCCAATACCAGCCAGGCAAATCATAAACGAACGAGGGAGGAATGTTGACAACAATTCTCAAATGGTGATCCAATAACTTGGTAGATTTTAATGCAAACAAAACACAAGCATGTTTTTTCTCTAAAAAAGCCGATCTCACTATCCCAAATTAACATGAGCATGTCAGGAGTAATCATACCTTTGAAGACATCCATTTCGATGCTTGGTATCACTATCAGCTGCTTATGATTTATAAGGAACAGATCCGACCTGTCCTGGAATACTGTTCCCATATTTGGAGTGCAGCATCCAAGCATACTCTGAAACTGTTGGATTCTGTCCAAAAAAAGGCAATTCGTCTCGTGAGTGATGCCTCGCTCACAAACTCACTCACTTCTCTGGAACATCGTAGAAAAGTTGACGATCTGGCTCTATTTTATCGACATTTTCATGGAAGATGCTCTTCTGAAATATCAACAATTGTACCTCCCTTGGCAGTCCCCGCGAGATTAACCCGTCGAGTTGAGGCTTCGCACCCCTTCGTGGTCACTTTGGTTCTCACGATGTTCTCTGAACATTACAGGATATCCCTTTTCGTGGGAGCCAGAACATAAAAAAAAATCTTCACGTCCAGTATGTACGAGAACTGAATGTTCAGTGAATGTCCCTAAAGAGATGTCCATTGTACTAGTGGTTAATGGTTATCCATTGGATGTCCATTCATGGACCAGGCATGGACATCATATGGATATCCATAGCATATTCTGTGTTTACTTCACTGGGTTCGTACGTTCTGAAAGATAAAAAAATATATCTCAAATGTTCGCTTTTACCTTCAAGACTCTCGATTCAGTTCGACTTATTCGGTGACGGCAGACAGTTGTTTTTTCAATACATCACAATCAAAGTGTTTTCTTCCGAGTAATAAAATCAGAAGATCAATGTGTATTTTTCTGGCTTATATATCATGTGCTTTCCTCTCAAATCGTACCTCATTCGAGGAACATAAACAAGTGGCTCCTTTCCAGTTAATATTTCACTGTCGACAATTCCGATAGTATCACAGAGCGTGACCGCTATCCGCATAGCAGGAGAGCTAGTGCAGCGTTGCCACGTTTCTCAGATAAGCAGGGGATAGCGGGAAGACATGTGGTGCAGTTGAATGTGATGAATATATGGTGACCAGATTCATAAACAGGAGAAAGATTACATTCATTATGAAGTGTTATATACAGAATTCTGTATGCGTTCACATATCTTATCGGGATAGTTCTTCAAAAATTTTTAATACAATATCATACATTGAATAATGATATTTTGGCGACGAAGATATAGATGCATCCCAAAAAGTAATACTTGAGTTCATGAAGCAGCAGAAAAAACAATCGAGAAGCAATCAGGATATTTTTTTTCACAACCAATCTCAATTGTTGGAAAAGTTAGCTAGTTCATTCCTCTGGAATCTCTAGGCAACTCAATAACGAAATTCATATATGATTGTGAAGGTGGACTAACGTTCGGGGCATGGTACATCCAATATGGAGGTCTATTCGATATTGACGCCAAAAACATTGATGATGATGCAAAGGTTAGGCTTTTATTACGCAAAATCAATACCTCATGTCACCAACTATATGTGAACTACATTCTACCAAATACATCTAAAGATTTTGACTTCAAACATGTAGTGGAAACATTGAAGAAGTTATTTGGAAAGAAAAAATTCCCCATCGAATACAAATAATAATAATAATAATAATAATGATAATAATAATAATAAAAATAATAATAATAATAATAATAATAATAATAATAATAATCTTGAGCTTGGAGTATCTCCATAACAGAATGGTTCTGGATGGCGCCTGCAAAGTCATCAGGAGTTCGGATCCCCTCCTGCAAATGGTTGAAACCCATGAAGAGGCAGGCGTAGGAGCTTTTCTTCTCAGGGCAGCACGTCGAGCAGCCGATGAATTGTCTCTGATTTTCGACTCCGAGCACGGTGCTCAGGACTCAGTTACTGAGCTAGAGCCTGCTCGGAGAAAAGCCCGCATCAAAGCTGCAGAAGTGATAAAGATCCTGCAGCTTCACATGGATAAGCCCATGCATTCGGTCTACTTCAAGACCATTGAAGACCGGGGCTTATCCAAAGAACTGACTTTCGCTTTTCTCAAGTCAGGCGGGCTCAAATCGGAAACAGAGGGGTTCATCATGGCATGCCAGGATGGGGTTTTCAACACTCTCGTCTACCGTAGCCGTGTCATGGGTATGGAGGTCCCTGACACAAATTGCAGGGCCTGCCGCAGGGCGCCCGAGACAATTATGCACCTGCTGTCTTCTTGCACATTGTATGCAGTCTCGGCCTATATCCATAGACACAATGCGGCATTGCGAGTGCTCTATTATCACCTGAGGCACTCGTACGGAATAGACGAGACCCCAGTGCTGCCCTATGCTCCGGGGGATATTGAGTCCGTTGTGGAGAATGAGAGGTGCCGAATTTATTGGAACTTCTCATTTTCCACCCTCAGGCAAATACGAGCTAACAAGCCTGATGTAGTCCTCCTCGACCATCAAACCAAAGCGATGTTCGTGATCGAGTTTTCGGCGCCAGCCGAACCGAACATCGGTTTGAAGGAGGAGGAGAAACGGACTAAATATCGAGATCTTCTCTTCGAACTCCGCCGGCTCTATCCAGACCATTCTGATGTGGAATTGGTCATCCTGATAATCGGCTCCCTAGGAGGCACACGACACACGCTGCTCTCGGAGATCCAGGAAATCCCAGCGTGCCGTGATAAGGCACACATCCTGGCTGGTGGAATGCAGAAGGCCGTCATACTAGGATCATTGCGTCTACTCAGGGCACACGGTACTTGGTCCCAGTGATTACTCACCTCACAGGCTGTGAAGAGTAGTCACTGGATTTTATCCAGCACGACTCTGCGTGACGTCGGAGGCCGCAGGGTCGTGACTGGAATTATATGAATTTAAAATAATAATAATAATAATATTTATTTAATATATATTTAATACAATTTCAATAAGTATTACCAATTACAAATACAATAAGTATTACCTACAACAAGGTTCGAACATCAGTGAATGAATATTGATAATCTACTGAAAGTCTTAGGACTTGTTCGTAGATGCATATGCATTCAAAACTTCGAATTGAAAGAGAGAATTATCCATAAATATAAGTGTATCTGCGTATAGTATAATAATTAATTAGGATAGGTTTTGGAAGACAAGCAGATCTCCTCTAAAAGAAGAACTTGTACGTGGAGACCGCTCATCCAACTAGATTCTGTGGGGTACCTACTCAAATAGTTTGTTCTTATTGTTATAATGAATGAGAATAGAATCAGTAATGAATTGATAAGTGGTTAACCAGATTATGTATATATTCTCTAGGGTTTGTATGCAACCATGCTTTCAATTTGTTTTTGAATAAATTCATTGGTCTTATTGACTCCAAATTCTCTGGTAAGTGATTTTAAAACTTCGGGCTTAGATATACAAGAGATCTTTGAAATATCGTTTTTTCAGCTTTTGGTACTGAGACTGAATTACATCGGTGTCTTGTCTCATATTGATGTTGTCTAACTAGAACTGAATAGAAATATAGTTGCTTGAGATCAAACAAGTTTGATTCGTGAAATAGTTGTTCTGTTGGGTAGGTTTGACATTTTTTCATTATTATTTTTATAATATATTTTTGTACAGTTTGTAGGCTGTGCATATGGGTGTCTGTTGTTCCCCCCATGCTATTATTCCATATGACAAGTGACTTTATACAAGAGAATAGTAAAACAAATTCAGCTGGTTAGTATCGAGTATTCCTGCCAGATATTTGAACTTCGGTAATAAACTGTCAATATATATATACCCAAATATTTGATATTTTCAGCTGATTGGATGTAGGTTGGTATATTATTTATCCTCATAGTAAGTTCATTATAATCTGGTAAATGGTTTTTATAGGAAGCGAATGGGACATAATGAGTTTTCTCAAAGTTAACAGTGAGTAGTTTGGATGCAAACCATTCGGCGATTTTGGTAAAATATCTCTCAGCTTTACTTTTCAACGTAGCCCAACTTCGCTCCTGGTACAGAACAACTGTGTCATCAGCAAACCCCATTATGTCACCTTCTGTATCCAAACTGAAGAGATTATTGATGTAGATATTGAAAAATATGGGACCCAATACCGTAGTGGTGCCCGCGAGAGTCTCGTTTTCGAGAGTCTCGCATGGTCTCGTCTCGTTTTCGAGACAAGACTCGAGACGAGACTCGGACAAGACGAGACGAGACTTTCATTGGTCTCGTCTCGAGTCTCGTGCAAGACTTCTCGTGTCTCGTACGAGAGTCTCGCAGGTAAATATTTCTGCGTGCCGACTGCAGACTTGAGAATTTAATTCATAATACAACATATTTAGAAAGAATTCAGACTATTTTGCACAGCTAGACAAAAGATTTCATTCATAAATACTTTAAAAACACAATCCATGATTGTTGTAAAACGACGTAATGCGTGAAACAAAAACGGACTATTCTCTCTCTAACGGTGGAATAATGTTGGATTAAAGTTTTTGTTTTGTTTATTTGTTCAAAATATACGTGTTACTTTTTATTTTATTTCTATTACTTCCGAATATACAGGGTGACATAGAAAAAAGTACATTGCATATTGCCACACAATAGAGAACACTGAAATATGAAAAAAAGTTCCTATGAACATGGGTCCGCCAGGCCTTCGGTTAATAAGAAGAAGAATGGAAAAATGTATTGGAGTACAAGGGCAATAATTTGAACATCTTCTGAAAACTTAATGTTTTGTTCTAATTAATCATATTTTCATTATACCATTAAAATGTAATTCTTGAAGTATTTATCATTGTTCTTGCAAAAGTTACTTTGGTGCTTTTTGAATAATTTGCGTGCATTGTCGACTTTTAGATGCATTTTTACTGGAACCATTGCTTCTAGCGACTTGGACAAGGTATACCTTCCTTAAGTATAACAGAAGGGATAACACATTTTTTCCGTCGAAAATGACATACAGTGTATGGCAAAAAGTTACGACCGATATGTAGCGCCCTCTATCAGTCATCACAAAACTAAGATCATATTTGAATTTAGCATGATAAAAAACCTCTGTATATACCACATTTTCTCCATTTCTTGCGTATCTGGCTGAAGATATTCAAAGAAAACCCAAAAAAATTAATTTTAACCGAAGGCCATGCGAACCCATGTTCATAGGAACTTTTTTTCTTATTTTAGTATCCTCTATTGTGTGGCACTATGCAATGTACTTTTTTCTATGTCACCCTGTATAGTGCTGTTTTTTTTTCTTGTTTAGATGAATGATGTAGGTATGTACCTATTAGGTACTTACTTTTCAATAAATAATGTTATTTTTGTTGTAATTTTCTCTTCCTACTTCTACATTATACCTAAAAGTAGGTAAAGGTAAATATCCCGTACTAGACTGAAACAAGATTATGCATGACGAAATTGCGATACATTTGCGAGACTCTCGTACGAGACGCGAGACAAGACGAGACTCAAAGCTGCGAGACGAGACTCGAGACAAGACTTCATATTTCATCGGTGAGACGAGACGAGATTTTATGAAAGTCTCGTCTCGTTGGTCTCGTGTGAATCACTACAATACCGTTCCTTGGGGGACTCCATATTCTACTACTTCGTAATCGCTGTATACATCCCCGATTTTTACACACTGATTACGATTTGTGAGATAGTTTTCCAATAGTCTCAGTGGAGTACCGCGAATGCCAATCTGCTCGAACGTTTGGAGAAGTTGAATATGGCTGACAGTATCAAAGGCTTTGGCCAGGTCGACAAAGACACAAAGAGTCGGTTTTTTGTCGTTCAATGCATTATAATTATAGTTTTGTTGTTAATTCACCGATTGCGTCTTGTGTCGACCGGGCTTGTCTGAAACCATATTGCCCATTTGAAATAATGTTGAACCTGTCTAAAAAGTTAACTAATCTTTGTTTTAATACTTTTTCGAAAATTTTTGCAATGTTTGGAATTAGGGATATTGGTCGATAATTAGCCATATCCAACTTACTTCTTTTCTTATATAGGGGTTTTATGACAGATGTTTTTAGTTCATTTGGAAATTTTTCTGTTTCAAACGACTTATTTATGAGATGAGCAATTGGTTTCGCGATTTCATTAGCAATGAGTTTCAAGGTTTCGGACTTGATTCCATCTGGTCCTTGCGATTTATCGTTTTTCAGTGAGTGTATTATTGTAATTATCTTTTCTCCTGTGGTACCTCGCAGAAAAAAAGAGTTAGGAATGCGTTGTTCTTCGAATTTTCTGTTGTTGATCTGTTGGATCTTACTTGCGAGGTTTTTTCCGATATTTGTGAAAAATTCAATGAACTCTTGTGAGATTTGCTTCGTATTGGTTATTGTATCTTCATTCTCATTTTTTATTTTCTCAATAATTCCTCCTTTTTTTGTTTTTGAGCTACATATTTCTTTAACGAACATCCGAAGGCCTTTGAAATTATTTTTTGCTCCAGTTATTTTGCGCTGAAAATATGCCCTTTTTGTTTCTTTGATGATTGCAGTTAGATAATGATTATAATTTTGAAATTATTTTTATTATTTGCGGTTGGTTGATCCTTCATAATTTTGAACAGTTGATTGTTTTCTATAGTAGAATTAATAAGTCCTCTGATGATCCAAGGCTTTCGCATTTTTTCATTGTTTTTTAGTTTAACCATATTAGTAGATTTGTCGATGTAAGTTTTTAGTTTTTCAACAAAGCTGGTATAACTCGCGTTAATTTCGTTACAACTATACATGTCTTGCCAGTGTTCTGTTCTTAGCATAGAGACTAACTTGTTTTCATTAAGATGATATTCATGATTTGATGGGTGGGTTCTTTGTTGGAGTTTTTCAGAAAATGATAGCTTGAAGAAAATAGGGCAATGATCAGTTATTCGTTTGTGGAGCACTATAGGAATATAGTCTACGTTCAGATTATTATTTTTTATGAAGATAAAATCCATTCTCTGCCATATTATTCAGATAAGTTTCAGTTTCTTCTGACTCTTCTGTGATGCGAATATTCATATCTCCTACGATAATGTTGTCGCAAACTGTTTGATATGTTTTCAAATCTGTCATAAATGAGTCTATGCAAGATGCAGGTGATCTATAAATACTTGTAATAAGGAATATTTTGTTATATTTAACGATTTTCGTTTCAATTGCCTTGACTTGTCCGACAAAGTATCCATGTATTGTCACAATAGAATAGTGTGGTTTTCACGATAAAATAGTCGTCACCACCATGTCACGATATAATAGGGTTGTTTGCCCATCCTATCGATTCATAAGGGGTTTGCTTGGCCTAATAGTTTGCGAGAGGTAATATTCAAATAGGCACTAATAGTTTAGGGGTAACTGAGAGTATGAGAATATATTCAAACCATGGGTAGTGATGATAGATATGAATGAACAACAATGAATATGAAGACCTGATAACAACTTACATTATAATGACCATCACGACGAGCTCTTGTCAAGTCAAGAGTAGCCCCAGACCAGACTATCTTCGGACCCCTCACATTCAATTTTTAATTACTTCATTTTATTAGAAATGCAAGTTTCTCATGAGAGCTCCTTGGTCAGTTTCAATAATTCAATGTCAACGGATGATTTGATTCACTTTATGTTTATAAAACCCTCATGGTTCGAAATTACTGATATACCGTATGTTCTACTCGTGACAAAATCTGAATCACAAAATTCCATCGAATATGCAGCTAATATTTATTGATTTATTTATTATTTATTTATCAGAAATATACAGGTTGCCCTGATTACATGTTTCTGTAACTATATTAGATACGCTCAAAAACAACATAATATTGAAGAAAAAATGAAAAAAAAGGAAAAAAATGCAAAAATGAAAGAATTAAGGAATGTCAGGGGTTCAGTAGGAACCAAAACGTTTTGAGTGTTCACTTTTTATTCGAAGAACGGCTATTCTGTATGATTTGGGACTTGATCTGAATATATCTAGATTATATTCGGGAAATTATCGATTGTATAATTGGCATAATGAGTCAAGTGTATATGTAGTGTTTTGGAGAGTCTAAATGGTTATTCATCAGTTTATAGAGAAAAAGCAGGTCACGGTAGATTCTCCTGTGCTCTAATTTTGTGATATTCAAATCAAGCCTCAAGGGTTGATAAGAAACAAAACCTGGGGATGTGTTGTATTTTTTATAGAAGAGATACTTCAGAAATTTATTTTGGAGGGTCTCTAATTGGTTAGCATTTCCTTTGTTCAGAAAATTATTCCATATCAAACATCCAAATTCCAATTTGCTTCTAACCAGAGTGTTGTAAAGATTCATTAAACATTGAACAGAACCAAATTCAAGTGTCGAACGCTTTATGAAACCAACTGATTTGTATGCTCGGGAGAGAGCATTTTGTATGTGTGACTGAAAATTAAGATTGGGAGAGAGAACGATGCCCAGATCCACCACTTCACTCACTCTATTCAGAGTTACATTTCTCATAGTGTAGATATGAAGATTTGCATTTTTTTTTTTCGACTGTAAGTCATGATAACACATTCATCAATGTTGAAGTAAATTTCATCAATATCATTCTGCAGTTGAGAGTAATCATTGAAATCCTCCATTTTCAAGAAAATTTTGAAGTCATCTGCAAATAGTAAGCACTGCGATGCTACTTTGGAAAGCAAGTCATTGACGAATAATAGGTAAAGATGAGGTCCCAAATTTGACCCTTCTGGTATTCCTGACTTAGCCAAATAGGTTTTTGACTTAATTCCTTCAAAGCTAACATATTGCTATCCATCCCGCAAATATGTTGAAAACAATTCTAATAATGCACCGCTCACTCCAAAGGAGACTATTTTTTTCAGCAATATGTCATGGTAAACTTTGTCAAATGCTTTGGCAAAGTCAGTATAAACCACATCGACCTGTCCCTTTCTCTTTATACCATCTTGAACATAATTTGTGAAATATAATAAATTAGTCTCAATAGATTTTTTCGTACAAAATCCGTGTTGTTGCACACATTATGTTTCGCACATGTGAATAAAGTTTTTCGTACAAAATAAACTCAAATATTTTCGCAATGCAGTTCAAGATTGAAATGGGTCTGTAATTATTGAATTCATTTTTTGGACCTTTTTTGAGGATTGGTATTACTTTTGCAGATTTGAATGAATTAGGAAATATGTTCTCCTAAGACTTCACTGACTTCATCATGACTTCACTGACTTCATCATGACTTCACTGACTTCATCGAGACTTCAGTGAATACATCGTGACTTCACTGACTTCATCGTGACTTCACTGACTTCATCAAAACTTCAGTGACTTCATCGAGACTTCAGTGACTTTATTGGTACTTCTTGGGACAAGATTTTCATTCAGATATGACGACAATCATCGAACATTCAATTTCGTTGAGAAGTGACGTCATTATGTAGTTCAGTAAACGAACAAAAAAAAGGGGAATAAATCTTGTATAGTCGCAAATTTCTGTAGAGTGTTGAAGGAAAGTGCCATGAACAATATACTAAAGGTCCTGATCCCTAGGGGTTGAGCGGGGCAGTAGGGGAACGTTTGAAGGTGATTTCTTCAACTTGTTTTTGAATAATTCGACAATCGCGAACTCTAGCGGAAAAATGAAGGTATTTGAAGTTGAACAACATGAAATTGCCTATGAAAAAGTTTTTATTCACTTTTTTCGTCCACAATGAATAGTTCCTGAGATACAGGAAGAAAGTTTAATGGTTTTAAATTCATGTTCAATGTCTCAAATCATGGAATTAGTGTCCAACGTGGCTGATAACAAAAAAAATACATTTTTTCTCGAGAGCAAACATTTTGAATGTATACTTTTCAATAATTGCCAATTATAACAATCATCTTGTACGCAAACGTAAGGAATACTGTGACGTTGAAGGCTGCTGATCTGCATGAGGTTCCCTCAGATTTTTTTCAATTTAGTCAACTTCGATATGCCCTTTTCTGCAAGATGGTTGAACAACACCGTGTTTTTTGTTCTTGAAACCTCCAATTTCCATACTGGCACGGGAAATGTTTCTCAGGAATTTGTGCTATCATTCAATCACTAGCAATACCAGTCAAACGAACTCGACAAGTCCAGTCAGCACATTATTTCGTCTTCAACCTTGATATAGGTCGAACAAACGGCAAAGCTTCGTCAAAGGAAATATTCCTAAGAACATATAATCCCCAAAAGTTCGAAGACATTTCCAATATTTACCCCCTCTTCCTATCCTCCCTGGGTACGAACGATGTTCTTCGAACATTATAGGGATTCTCGTCCGTGCGCTCCAGTAGATTAAAAAAGCCACTATATAGCATTGAATAATCCACGTTTCTCTCTTCAACCAACGTTATAATAAGTACTGACAATATCATACTCATAAATTAAACACTTTCCAGCCACGGTTGAACTAATGATCGAATGTATACTATTGAAAATTTATATTTTCCTAATATAATACATTACCTGAGACTGATTGTGGGTGAGTTTTCTGAAAACACAAATCATTTCTGTGATAGGAAGTATCCAAAATTATGCCAAAAAAATTGAATAGAGCCTGGACCTAGGGTTATTTTTCCATTAAGCGAGAGGCCAGAGTCCAGACCAAGGGCTAGACCAATAGACAAACAAACATTTCAATATTTTGTTTGAGTGTAGGTATAATGCATAGATTAAATGTATAATGTTTGGTTTATTGTGGCATGATATTTCCTCGGATATTACGCTGGAATAATTCGATGGGAGTCAAGTTATGACTCGACTCAAGGCGAAGAGGAAATAACTCGGGAAAGAAGGATCACTCGGTATTATTATTATTGTATTTCGCGGAAAATTCAGAAAAACGTGGTACGTATTCATTACGATTTCCATTATAAGGGTTAATCGAAACTCCACTGACTTCATCATGACTTCACTGACTTCATTGATACATCACTGACTTCATCGAGACTTCAGTGACTCAATCGTGACTTTACTGATTTCACTGACTCTATCGAGACTTCATCAACGTGTACACAAGACTTCATTAGCGGTTCGCCCCTCGTATTTGTATGTGGTCTGCAATCGCCAAGAGATGCAGATAAACGTACTAAGTTGCTTGAATTGATTGACTCAAAGAAAAACGATAATGTCACCATAGATGATCTGACGATAGGGTGTCAGAGAATGATCAATTTGAAAAAAGACACTGCAACGCTTGAAAATACAAGCCCAATTTCAGCAATAAATGTAGCTAAATACAAACCAATTGACAAATTCAGGAAACGTTCTGATGTTCAAAATGATGAATCAGTTCCAAAGTCACTATGTTGGTATTGTGGACAACTACATTTAGCAAAATATTGCAGTTCCAAGGCTCACAAGTGTCAATATTGCCAGAAAACTGGTCACAAGGAAGGGTACTGCGATGTTGTTGATGAGGCTGAATCCGAGAAATCTGAAACAAAACAACATAAATTCAAGTATCATTATCAAGTTTAGTGAAGGTTATTTCTAACGTAAATCAAGTCCATGCGCAGACCAATTTCTCATTTCTCATTCATTGACTGACTGTCAAACTTAACAAGAACTATCTCGATAAGATATGTGGTCATCTACAGAATGTCTATATATGACAAAAAGAGCTGAACATTGAACAGCACATTACTACGTTACTGTTATCATACCGTTCCACTCCAAACCGTAGTGCTCAGAAGAGAAATCACCGGCAGAATTGTTCCTTGACAGAATTTCTCTCGATTTATTGAAACCCGCCAAGAATCGACCAGTCCGAGTTGCTGAAACCAACTCCTGTAGCAGATAATTCACTCCAGATGATTTAGTTTTGGCCAACATTTTCAAGGAAAACTCCTATGAATGGTGCCCAGGTCAGATTGTATAAAGAGTTGGAAAAGTGATCTACGACGTTTTGTTACAATCGGATATTCATGACCGATTAGTTAGATCCCATGTGAATCAAATTCGACGGCGATATTTCGAAAATACGGAAGAAGAACGTGATCAGCTTCCATTCAACATTTTCTTGGACATGTTCAATAATTCAGAATCTCCATCAGATTCTCAAGATGACATAATTGGTCCCCAAGTAGATCAAGATCATTTGGAATCTGACAAAAAAATAGCATGTTTCATTTGGATCAAGAGAGAGCGAAAGCAAAATGATATACTCTATCATTTTCACAATATCACACTGATATATATATATATATATATATAAAGTTGCAAGTCAAAGTATTGTAACGACCTTTATGTCTGCGGCCCTTACTTTGGCGCTCTGTTCAGGACAGAGACTACTCTGGTATTTGACAGGGGAGGGGGGAGTCTCGAGTGTCAGATTGTTTCAGAGGTAGTTTACTCTAGCAACAGTGGAGAGAGGTACAGGATACCTAACTCGGTACCTGCAGTATATACCAGGGGTCAATGTTATTGAATCGACCCGGAATCAATAAGGGGCCAAGGGAGTGTAGTCTTCAATTACAAACCCTGGGTTTAGCCTGGAATACTGGTTGCTATTTTTAGTGAGGTAATTACAGGAATCAAAGCAAAATATCTCTCGGGTCTCTGGTATTTTAATGTTAGGCCTGAAAAATCATTTATCCAAACTATTTCATGAAGTGAACCTGGAGAATCATAAACGCACTTCCGAACGAATTGAACAGATTCAATTACTCTTCATCTTTCCTTTTCCTTCGATTTTCTAATTTTTCAATATCGGAATTTCAGTGAGGTTAGTTATATTTCTCCATTCATGTCAAAATTTCATGAACCACAGAACACCGCCTGACAGGACACAGAACACAGAGAAACCGGTGCACAGGACTGGAATGTTCAAGGAAAAGATAGGAAGAAGTATTGACAACTGGCTTGTTAGTGTCAGCCGTCACCGTCAGCCGTCAGTCAATGATAATAATCAGCAATTTGACAAATGAAAATATTGAAAATCACCTAATGAATTATTGAACTATTTGGAACTGAAAACAATGACAACAAAAAAAGAAATATGAAATATTCAATCACAAAAACCGTTTATTCGCAAATACATTTTTTTGGATTCGTTATACATGTCGGGTGAGTATCGGTATAAAAAACAACAGGAATGAAATGTATCTATGCACAGAATGAGTATCAATGGTGAAAGATATTATCCAAACTTAAATGTGCAACAGGAAATCACTATACATTAACATTTTACACTGGCTTTGATTGGGATATGAGAGCACTAGGAGATCAGCAATAGAACCAAGAGTTCGAAGAGCAAGTCGAGCAGGTAGTGTAGTGTAGAGAGTACCCTAACAAATAACACACCTTCATCCATTGGACATCCAATGGATATCCTCACCCGGACATCCTGGACATCCATAGGATAACCACTTTGTGTACACAGGACATCCTATGGATGTCCATAGGATATGAGCTTTCCACATTTTAGGACATACATACGTTATCCATGATGGACATTCATTTGGTGTCCATTATGGACATCCATATGGTGTCCATATATTGGATATATATACCAACCTATACGTATTCAAAAGACAGGTTATGTTATTTTCTTTCATTTCAAACATTGTTCATGAGTGAAACCCAAAGTATATAATATGATAAAAAAAATAGATAGTACCTACTTAGGAGATAAATTGGAAAAGAAGTGGTCCAATGCACTGGCAGCACAAAAACTGAAATGCATATTTTGCATCGTTTCTGCATTGTTTTTGAAAATATTCAATGCATTCTGAATCTGTCTCCATAATTCCTGTTCAGTATTTACTGGTCCGAAGTACACCTTGAAAGGTACTGCTCCCCATAAACTATAGTATATTTCCTCTGCCGTTTCATCTACTTATCATCTGAAAACTGTTGAATGAAACGGCAATGGACATTCAGAGTGTAATGTCGTGGAGCCTCATGATGCAAGAGCCACATGTAGTGAAAGAGGTGTTCCATAAATTATTATCGTCAATTTAGGTCGATGAGCAAGATAATTGGCCCCAAGATGAAAATTCCTCAAACTGCGAAATTGTCAGTGATTCTTGCCCACTCATTATCTGTTGTCGTATCATTCAAGAGTTTGTCATCATCCGATGAATTTTTCTCTACTTTATAGTAGATACGTCGGAAGAACCTGTTTCAAATCCTTTTCCTTCTGTTTATTCTGGTGAAGGGTGTTTTACCTACCTATCCAAGAAAAATGTTATGTTATCGTAACAATTCGCAATAAGGAATACCTGAATAGACACAGAAATAATAAGAACTTACTTGTATGAAGGCCGTATAAAGCAGGAAACTGGGGCATAATTCAACTATAAAATACTAGTAATTATCATGAAAGTCCACAAAAATGAATGAATGAAATAAACATAACCTATATATTATGTTTCGAATTCTGACAGATGAATTCAGATCTTCTTCTTCTCATTTCAATCTTCTCAAAATTTCTCGCTACAATGGACATCCCGACAATACACTTATGGATGTCCAATATGTACTGCCAAGTATCCGGTATGGACATCCAAGTGGCTATTCGATGTGCGTCCATGGACATAGATAGGCTTCCAGATGGAGTACATACTTGATCATCAGCTGGATATACAACAATGTACATCAAAAGATAGTTCCATTTGGCGTCCATGGATGTCTTGGACGGCAAATGGATATAAAATGGATGTCGTCTGGATAACGTGTGTTATTAGGGTAGAGCTTAAAGGAGAGTAGAGAAGAGAGCCATCCCTTAGCTGTCTTCAGTATTTATATTCCCCATTGACCTCCGTCCAAGGACAGCTCAATCCTAGATTCTTATAGGTCGGAATCCTCAACTATGTCTGCAAGAACTATCATTCAAAAAGCATATGTTCTTAAACTCAAAAAAATGCGGAAAAAATGATATTCAACCCTGAATGGGCGCAGGAACAGAATCTACTACCTTTGCTTATGCTACTGAATGAATCTGACTGGAAAATATCCAATCACAAAAAAGTTATATGACCAGGTAAACATCCATCATTTCAACTGATGAATAATTCATCCAAATTCCATATCATATGCAAAGGGTTGAAAAATATTGAAGTCTTTAGGGTTGTAACTCGGGTTGTAATGATGTTCATCAGAGTTTACTATCCAGGAAAAGGTTTGGAAAGTCAAGAATCAATGTATTACCCAGCTCTCCCAGGTTTTCTGGTTTCGAGCTTTCGAAACAAGTGAAATTCAACTAGAATCAGTCTCAGGTACTTGAATATTATTCCAAACCAGTCTAGTAATGAAGCTGGTCAAAAACACTTCAATACAGTATTCTATGTTAGAAAATATAATATCTACCTTAATTACCATTCAGAATTATTTATTCATTTGAATTGGTACAAAAAAAATGGCAAACGTAGAAACCAATCTGCAAACGCTGACCTTCTTCAAATGAATCGTTTGTAATATATCTATGCTAATCTTCAGATTTTCCTCACCAAAAACAAAAAAGTCGTGAGCCAAACTGCTAAAGCTGTCGAAAGACTTTCGTCGTCCTCAACCGGCAACAGCGCCTCGCCGTCCAGAAACCGTCCCGTGACATCGTAACGCATCCCGACGCAGTGACAGTTCTTACGTAAAAAGCGCCAACTATGTCGTTCGCCGTCGGGGTAATAACGTTTTCTCGTCGTCCGAAGAATTCGGGATGATCTTTCGACTTTTTCGAGTGTGTAGGGATGTGCGACTTTTGAGGAGGAAAACCAGGGTTGCCAGATGACGAGCAGAGGATGGCCAACGGATAGTGTGTTCGCTCTGCCAAACTTCAATTGGGTTCTTTTATGTTCGAGTAGGAATTTTTCACTTAATAGAACTTATAATACTAGCGCTGAAATGTTTGAGCCATTGTTTTCTGGTTTTATGTGTACAAAAAATGCCTGTGTAGTGTTGATTTTGGTGGTGGTGAGTTTTGATGTTGACTCAAAGACAGTCGACGATAGAATCTGGTTTATTTCTCATTAGATTATGATAACCTATTATGCTGAGGTGGAAGTGCATTGCACTTCAGTTGTACTTAGTTCGCTCATTTCAAATATCGACCTAATCATTGTGCAACATGAGAGTTCTGCTATATTGCACTACACCTCCCCTCTTACTCTAACTAACTCTACTAACTCGAGCAATAATTATAGATGATCACAAACTCAATTGGCCAGCTCATGTGGAACAGTTGAGCCAAAAATTGTCATCGATTACATTTTTGATCCGTAGGATGAAGAGACTAGTCAGTTCAGAGGTTCTCAGATCCTCCTATCATAGTCTATTTCACAGCCATAATATAATGTATGGAATATTACTGTGGGGCAGATCATGTCATTCCTACAAAATATTCGTTCAACAACAAAAAAATAGGCAGAATCATGAGTGATGCAAATCGCAGAGTTCATTGCCGTCCACTTTTTCGCAAACTTCAGATTAACAAGAAGGATTATCAATTCATGACAGTAAAACATCAGTATCCAACTAGATCAGGTGATTTGCTGAAAATACCCAGGCAAACACTTGTGATGTCAGAAAAAAAAACTCTTCGCATATTGATGTAATTCAGTAGATGCATTTTTCAGTTCGAATTTTTGTCTAGCGGTCATTGATGGAGAAGACGCTATTTCAACAAAATTTCATTTCGTCAGTATTCTATATTGTATTTTCATATCCTATTTCAACATGTGATCACTATTTCTCACTTAAAATCTTGTGTTGTTTTTTATATATTTATATTCATAGTTGAATTCAAATAATATGACATGCAACAAATAAATGTACATTAGTACGTCAAGTGGCGAATGACGTCATTTTGGGGATCGAGCAGTCAAACTAAGGAAATATTCCAGATCCAGAAGAGGGTTATTAGATCATTATACAATATAAAATATTGTCACGAAAGGATATTTTCCAAATTATTCTCAAATATTACTACTACTATTATTATTATTTCACTGTTCTAATTTATCGAGTTTGTTATATTTCTAAGCAATTCGACTGTCCTCATTCGTGGCAAAACATTTTTCAATAAAATAAACATTTGAGGTGATCGATCGGAATCCACGTACCAAGAGGGACTTGACTTTTGGTCCGAATAGCGGACGGTTGCTTGTGGCAACGGGGATGTCCCAATTGGGACATCCCCAAGTTTTTGTGTTAGATCATTGTAAGTACCATTTTTATTATTAATTTAATCTTCAACCTAATGCCTCTTCAAGGAATGTCAAAATTGTAATTCATCATTAATAAATCCTTATTTCCTTCTGTTGTTCAAACTTAAGTCCTTTTTTATTGAGTATCAACCCTCAGCAAATCCCAACTAGCAAAGGCAATAAGTCACATTCGTGACATATGGTGGAGGCGCCGTGTTTCGTTCCCGAGGTTGGTTCTTCATAACCAGCCTCAACATTTGTTTTTTTTATTCTTTGTCTTGAGTTTTTTTTTCAAGAAATGATGTATATATATTTTGTGAAGGGTCAAATTGGGATTCTCGTATGAGGCACTGGCTAGTAAAAGCTCACATTTGGGCATGCCAAAACCGAAATGCTTCTGCATAGGAGTTTCCCCATGTAAGGCCTTTTCTGGTAGTGCGTTACAGATCGGCATGCTAAAACCGTCTGTACTCATACGGGAGAAAATTTTTAATTCAGGGGTTGTTTTTCAAAATTCGAATTCAATGTATTCTGAAAGGGGAAATATTTGGATTCTTGTGTGAGGCACTGGCCAAATTAGCTCACAGTTCAGCATGCTAAAACTGAACTGCTTCTACATAGGAATTTTTCCATGTAAGGCCTTTTTTTGGTAGTGCGTTACAGTTCGGCATGCTAAAACCGTCTGTACTCATACAAGAGTGAATTTGGTTTCTGGGGGTAATAAGACGTTTTTCTTAGAATTATAGAGTATAAAAGTACCTCATTCTGACTTGTTAAATATTTTAAGAAATAATCATCAATTCATTGTTTGAAAAAAGAATACGAGTAGCTGCAGTTGGGATTTCTGCTGACGGAGAATTTGCAAAGAAACTTGAAGAGTGCATTACATATAGGTAGCAATAATGAT
Organism: Phaedon cochleariae; assembly: GCA_918026855.4. Classification (NCBI taxonomy): domain Eukaryota; kingdom Metazoa; phylum Arthropoda; class Insecta; order Coleoptera; family Chrysomelidae; genus Phaedon; species Phaedon cochleariae. The sequence goes on along the minus strand of OU896719.1, from coordinate 8,829,399 downwards.
TTTTGAAGTAGGTCAAGTTCAATGAATTTTTCGTTTTTACTTGAATGCATAGTTTAAAAAAGTTGATACTGATTTATTTGATGATTAATTTCGGAGACTGAAATTTATTTTGAGATAACAAATAATGCTCATTATTGCTATAGGCTGCGGGTTGGGTATAATGATGTTATATTTTAGAGAGTTCTGGTACATACAGTAGGTACCTTATAATGTACCATGTGAATAAATTTTATTTGTGAGAAATTTGATATAATGAGTATCCTTGATGAGAAGGATCATGGATTACCTAATAGTATGGTATAGTTTGAAGTGCAAGGCTATATAAGGGTGAATAGTGAAAATCTACAGGATTTTCACGTATCTTCTGTGGATCAGAGATATAGCTATAGAAAATAATAATTGAATATTATGTTTCAGGAAGTTCCATTATTGTTGCCCGGTTGAGCTAATGAGCTGCCGTTGAATATTGAGACATTGTGAAAATATGGCCATATAGACGGCGAGTTGAAGGAATATATTGATATGAATGATGAAAACTTGAATTCATTCCCTGTCAAGCATCTGGATGATATCGAGTACGTTTGAAAAATGATGTGATATTCATCATCGATTATGAAATCTGAAGATTAATTGAGGGGTGTGGTATTTCTGAAGAGAAGTATGGGTGAAATCAATTCAGTCGCTTACTTCAGGGCGAATCTGAGGAATTGAGGAATGTGTTGGATGTTATCATGTAGGTACATGTATACAGGTAATTGTGAGTTGATATGATTTTGAAGAAGTGAAGTAGTGTGATGAAGCTGAATATATTGTGTTAAACCTATTATACCATATTAGTTCTAAGATAGGTTTCACTAATTATCCAGGGTGGATTTGATCGTAATTTTTTATGGGTTACATATATTACTTATATATAAAAACTTGAAGTTTTTGAGGAGCTCCAAAAACTTCAGAGTGGTTTTATGAACTTGATTTGCTATATTGTTATTTCAAAAATCGTAAATTGAAATCAATGGTATAGCTTTTCATCAATAATTTGACCGTCTCAATTTATTCTAAGTTGAGTATTCCTTAAAATGGCATATCGACTCGCATATAGAATTGGGTAAAGCTCAGTAGGAATTTTTTTGTCATTAAATGGAAATGTATACTTATCTGAAAATCAGAATGGGATTTTTCACATCGTTATACTCATATACACGATTGCAATCGATGGAATAATGGATGATTTATCGTTGGTTTTATTAGGTACTTTTTGCATTGCAGTTTTCAATCTATTCAAATCACAATGTTTGATTATATAGTTCATTTTAGGACTACTTATACATCGTGTTGATACTGAAGGCAGGTAGAATGAATAATTATGTAACCAAAGTAGCAGAAACATGATATAGTCCACCAGGCTGTTGGCTCAGATGTATCAATGCTTGTATACATCCCCATCCATATATCAACATAAAAATGTCTAACCATGGAGTTGGAGTTCAAGGAAAAAGTGAGCCCGCATTGATGTTGATGATTTGGAGGAAATGGACAAATTGGAAATCGAAGCACCCAAACCATAATTTTGAAGTGAAGAAGCAAATTATGATGATGATTTGGAGGAAAAGGGTGGAGGTAATGGCCGATGGGAGGATTGGAAATCGAAATACCCAAACCATAATAAACCTCTGTCGAATATCATTGCTGAAGCCGGTTGTAGCCAAATTTGGAATATATAATGGACTCAAATATGGATTAGGTATAGACAAAATCATGTTGGTATCATGGTATTATGGATGAAGAAGCTGATCATCTGAGTATGTAAGCCGAGAAGAAGACCTCAACATTTGTACTGTTTGTAAACTTGTTTTCAGTAATGTATTGTAATTTCGTCTCTTGGTATGTGGATGGTATTTTTTCAAAATTTCCAATCACTCGGGGCGAGTGATTTTTGGAGGGGGGAGTAATGTCACGAAAGGATATTTTCCAAATTATTCTCAAATATTACTACTACTGTTATTATTATTTCACTGTTATAATTTATCGAGTTTGTTATATTTCTAAGCAATTCGACTGTCCTCATTCGTGACAAAACATTTTTCAATAAAATAAACATTTGAGGTGATCGATCGGAATCCACGTACCAAGAGGGACTTGACTTTTGGTCCGAATAGCGGACGGTTGCTTGTGGCAACGGGGATGTCCCAATTGGGACATCCCCAAGTTTTTGTGTTAGATCATTGTAAGTACCATTTTTATTATTCATTTAATCTTCAACCTAATGCCTCTTCAAGGAATGTCAAAATTGTAATTCATCATTAATAAATCCTTATTTCCTTCTGTTGTTCAAACTTGAGTCCTTTTTTATTGAGTATCAACCCTCAGCAAATCCCAACTAGCAAAGGCAATAAGTCACATTCGTGACAATATGCTGAAACGTGCAGAGGTACCTTCAGATCAAATACGATAATGACCATATTTGCTCTATGTATTTATGAATGTGTCAAACATCTGTATAAAAATAAAATGAATTTCACACAAAGTAATAATAACAGATACCCCATTCGGAACAGTAATTTCATTTTTTCAACACATAGGTTGACTTCAACAGAAAAGCATCCGAATTATTCAGCAATCAGATTGTTCAATAGATTACCAAATGAAATTAAAGTGATTGATAGTGTGAACAAATTCAAGAACCATCTGAAGAACTGGCTTACTGAACTAGAATCGTATTCTATAGATGAATATTCGAATGTAAATATCTAAATTCAAACTAATTTATTTATTTCCTCTGTTTTGTTACACTGTTTCATTCTTTGTTATATATTTTATATAAAATGTAACCTTCTTTTTGGAATGAAGTATATTAATAATAATAATAACTAGCTATCTATCTATCCATATGTATACTTCATTTGGACCACCTTTTTTCGATTAATTTGAATCATCTCTATCTCGGCTTTAGTGGCTGATAATTATTGGACAGATATCATAATAAGGCATCGAAATTCGGCAATACAATGCAAATTGAAATGTTCAAATATGAATGAAAATCACTGATATGCATAGTTATATAAATGCCATAACCAAACAAAAATATTCAAGATTCATATGGGTACTCATCAAAAATCTTCTCCCTTGGGGGTTGCTCCTGGACACCTCTTGCATCTCCTAATATTCCTCTATGGTTGCTCGCGCCTTCGATAGGTGTCTGGACCATGAAATCTTAATTGGTAGTGGGCTCCAGAGATTTTATTCTGGCACTGCACTGTATGTGTTCTTATTGTTTTTGTCTTTGCACTGACGCGGGTCACTTTCAATATGGTTCTCTTTGTGTTTTTATACACTGCTGGTTGTCACTTGTGCTCTAATATTTTGCACTACGCTGTTTTCAATTGATTCTTTGGTGGACAAATCCACTGCAATACAGCAGAGCAGGATCACGAACATATAAATAAATCATCGTTCCAGCGATGATGAGTGATGAAGTGAGATGAGCGCTAGCGACTTCTCAGTTAGTTTTGTCAATTCGGTTAACCTGGATTTCATGGTTATTTTTTCCTTGATGTTCTGGATTCCCATATTTATAGCTTATTTGGCAGGATCCAGTCAATCACTCAAGTATCAAATTTTGCTATCGCGCCCTCAAATATTTCGTTCAATGAGAAAATAACTTGCTTCTCACAATATCAAGATTCTTAAGTAGTCATCAAGCAGGGTTTTAAATTGGCAGGATCGCCATGTAGTGTTGATTTTGGTGGTGGTGAGTTTTGATGTTGACTCAAAGACGGTTGACGATGGAATCTGGTTCATTTTCCAATTGATTATGATAACTGATTATGCTGAGGCGGTTCATTGCACTTCAGTTGTACCATGTTTGCTCATTTCAAATATCGACCTGAATATTGTGCAACGTTATAGAGTTCTGCTGAATGAAACCAAACTTCCCTTCAAATATTTCATACGTATATTCTTTATGGACCACTTTTTTTTTCAATTGATATGAATCTTCGCTATCTCTGCTTTAGTGGCTACTAATTATTGTTGGAGAGATATCATTAGGCATCAAAACTCGGCAATACAATACAAATTGAAATGTTTTGATATGAAAAGCTAGGGTGATGGATTCATGCAGATCATTGTTTCTAGTCCATGGAATATTGACATTAGCTTGCATCTTCATTTTGGAAACTGTTTGCTTAGTCCATAAGAAATAAAAAAATTTTAGATTTGTTACACCAACACATAAAACGCGCAACTCTTCAAATTGTATCAAACTTCCCATATCGGCTCTGACTAAGAACTCATTAATTTATGAGAGCAAGAAAATGTTTAATCATCTGCCTATATACCTTCGGGAAATTGACAATGAACTTGAGTTCAGAAAACAAGTCAGAAAGTTTCTGATTGTGAAGGCTTATTTTAGTTTGACCGAATTTTATCAAGATTCCTAACCATTTACTTTATTTCATATCTAGACTCGAGTCTAGATTCATTTGATTTATATCTAGACTGTAGACTTATATTATTTCATTTCATTTTATCTTCTTTTATTTTATGTTATTTTATTTCTACATCTCTGTTGTGATTCAGTTTGTTAGTTAGTATTTGACGCACTATTTTGTTATATGTTATTTTATTTATTGCACTATTTTGTGATAGAGCTCACTGCTCCAAATATTGTTTTTCTCGACTTATAATGTTTATGTATTTGTTATCCCAAATCTTTGATCATGTTTTCTTTTCAACCTATATAGGCTTTGTCAATGAGAATCACCTTTCTTTCGACAATAAAGCAAATTTTGATTTGATTTGAAAAGAAATCACTGATATGCATAGTTATATTGATGCGATAACCAAACAGAAATATTCAAGATTTATATGGGTTCTCATCACTAATCTCCTGTTTTTGGAGGTTGCTCCTGATGGTATCCTCTTGCATCTCATGATGTTCCTCTATGGTTGCTCCGAAATTTTCAGCTCGCGCCTGCGATGAGTGTCTGGGCCGTGAAATATTCATTGGTAGTGGGCTCCAGAGATGTTCTTTTGGCACCGCACTGTATGTATTTTTATTGTTTTTGTCTCTGCACTGCCGCAAGTCACTTTTAATTCAGTTTTCTTTGTGTTTTTCTACACTGCTGGTTGTCATTTGTGCTCTAATATTTTGCACTACACTGTCAGCAATTGGTTTTTTGAAATATTTGGTGTACAAATGAACTCAAATACAGCAAGCAGGATCACGCATATATGAATCATTGTTCCAGCGATGATGAATGATGAAGTGAGATAAGCGCTAGCGACTCCTTGGTTAATTTTAGTGATTTGGTTAACCTGGACCTCAAGGTTGTTTCATTCTTTGGTGTTCCGATTTTCCATATTCGTAGATTTTTTGGCAGGATCCAGTTAATCAACAAAGCAACAAATTTTGCTATCGCGTACTCACATATCCCGGTGAAGAAAAAGATAACTTGCTTCTCGAAGTATGGAGATTCTTGAGTAGTCAACAGGCTCATTTAATTACCAGGGTTATCAAATTGGCAGGATCGTCATGTAGTGTTGATTATGGTGGTGGTGAGTTTTGATGTTGAATCAAAGACGGTCGATGATAGAATCTGGTTCATTTCCCAATTGATTATAATAACCGATTATGCTGGGGTGCATGCCACTTCAGTGGTATACTTTGTTCGCTTATTTCAAATATCGACCTAATTACTGTGCAACTGTACAAAATTGCTCGACCTACGGTCTCGCAATTTTTTTATGTCAATTGTTCTCGTAAAATTACTGATCGGCAAATGTTCTTCGTTACCAAGAAACATTCATCCGATAAAAAAAGATCTTTTGTTTCCACTGTTGATGGAATTTTGGACGTTTGAAGCCAGAATGATGGTTGTAATGTACGCAACTCTCGCATGCTGCTCGTTTAGTCTCTGGATCATGCGATACTCATACGAATAAAACTCGTGATACTATTTTTCATGAAAATTTTCGTTGATTGACATATTCCAGCTTGCTATTTCAATTTTGCTCATGACATGGTTCCTGAACATTTCGCCTACACCTCGGAAGCTTTGATAAACAATATTTCATACGTTGAAATCATGAGGCAATGAGCTGCTGTCGCTCGAGCTGTCGTAACAATCGATGAATATTTCCGGCAAAATATGAACATTCTAGGTTCGAAATTACTTGTTTCAAGTCAGGAAGAATAAATATCAACCATGAATCGACGGCCTATATGGTCGTTGGCACTAAATCTGGAACCCTGGGACTTGAACAGAATTCGAAGCCAATAGTATTTGCAGCCAAACGATAAATGTATCGAGATACAATGCCAATAATATCGGAACTTATTTTCACCACTGACCAATCCGTTGAGCAAACTTTTGTTTATGAATGTTTGCAGCAAACTCAACCTTAGATTACCAGGAGAGAGAGCTTTCAGGTATTCTTTTGTTGAAAGTTCAATTCCTGAAATGGTTTTCCGCCAACGCAAGAAACAGTATTTCATTTAGGATCAGATTTCATAACTGTTCAAGAATCGTTTTCCAACTGCGCAGAACTAGTGCGCAGTCGTTCTGAATTTCATGCACTAGGGGGCCGTCAAGTGTTCTCAGTTTCCTTATGTCCACGTATTTAAGACTTCATAGGCTTGTATCCATCATCCTGTCTTTTTAAAGATGCTATCAATCTTGGGTACTTGCTTATGTCGTTATTATCATGTTGATTCAAAGTTGATTTCAACATCTAACAGTATGTCCACAAAGAGGACGGTTCAAGATCCTTAGATTTCTCAGAACAATATGCTAGTAGTACATCTTCTGTGATCATCTTTACATTATTTTCATCACCCCATCTGATGAATTGATCATGCGTCTCTTCATATTATTTCTCTGACTTTGCTGATAGTAATTCGAGCTTTGCATTTTCCGCTGATTCTAATTTATCCAGCGGTATATCATAAACGTCTTCTCCATCCGATTCCATAGTCTCGCTTTTATTATTATCACTTATTTATACTTTTCAGTCAGAGGATGACAATTCAGCTTGTTTATTGGATGTATTGCTATAGACAATAACCATCAGCTTGCTCAACAACGTCAAAATTAGGTGAGTATATATACTGGGTTTGCATATTGTAAAATTCTGGAGAATGAATCTCTTCTAGAGATCAGAGAGTTTTACTATTACGATAATTGCAATATTCGTAGGATAATTTTCATATGTGAATCATTCATGAACATTACGCTTCTCTTGATTACGCTTCTCGTGATTAAGGTTCACAAATCATGAAAACATTGAAAACCTGAACGCGGCCGAAGATAACCTCTGAGAACATAACCACTTTTGAAGATTCGCGAAAAAAATATCTACCGTTTATATGAAATCTATAATCTATCTGCCATATCTTCAAATGGAGTTGATTCGTTGCTGGCAAACTAGAAAAAGGCCAAAATACATGTGTCACTACCAAATCGTCTGAAGCCTGGATCTTCATTGGAATATAATTCCAAAGCTTCAAACTCAACAACTTCGAATCTATATTAACAATAATATATCTGGAAACCCTGTGGAGGTAAATACTGAGAATTGCAGAAAGGTAACATGTTGAATATATTCCATCATAGCATTGGTAGCTAGATTTTCATCATGTTGTCTCTATCACCTACAGGAATCTCGACACCCACCTGAAATGTTCAACGAATTGTGTATCTGAATATAATAGCAAAGTCTCCCTAACATATTCTCCATTTCTCTGTTTATTCAACAAAAGTTCGGGATTTATCAGGAAGGAACTCTTCACCACTGCTCCCTGACGATGAAAAACAACTAATATCAAATAAATGTACTATAGATATAAACAGCAGTAAAGAACAAGAAAAAAATATATGATGTGACAACAGGCAGAATCCCAAACTGAATGAAATGAGCGTTCGCCAAAAATAAAATAAACCAAGAACGGTTCTCGCTCAAGAGCAGGTCCTGGTTTCGGACGATTCTGAGGTAAAATTGAACTCGTAAAAAACTGTTCAGACTCGAATGAACCCAGTAGTTTTCACCTTAAGGGACGGGTTCATGGGTGAAGGGGTGGGGGAATGCGCGAGTTGGCAAACAAATTTAGTTTGGTGAATTTTCACGAAAATACGTTTTATGGTAAATATTTGTTTGTTTGACTCCAAGCTAAAAATCTGCTACATCAAACTAAGAATTCTGAACTTGCAATGCTTGAAATTTCGATTTGATTTTTAGCCGGAATTTCCACGTTTGTGCATGTAGCAAAATTGCATTTCCAGTTCAAACAATATTGGAACTCGAACTTTCCAAATGATGAGTAGAGAAGTCGAAAAAATCGTATTCTCAATTGAGATTTGAAAATATCAGGTTCCAATTGGGAAAATGAAATTCCCAGTCACATTTTTCAATCTGAAAATGACAAACTCCATACAAACTCAAGATTTCTAACTGCGTACTCCAAAATTCAGACTCGTAGCTGATAGGGAATTCAATGAAATCACCTTGTATTCTAGTGTTCTGAGTTCAAAATCGGCATTTCTAAACTCCTTTCTCATGAGAAAATATCATATTGTGAATAAATGATAAGACAACACAAGACAACCGCGTCGTCCTTCGTTTCATTGCATTTTTGTCCAAAACGAAAATCGAAACATTAAAAATGATTTGGCAAAATTCACTTACTGGCCTTCTCCATCCATCCCATTGAATTCAACTCATTCGAAGAACCCCATTTTAATGATCTTTAAGCAATAAAATTGAACCAAAACTAGGTTGAGTAACACCATGAATATTGTATATTTTTCTAGTCAACAAATGGGATTTCTCATTTTGAGAATTTTTTTTTATCGCTTGGAGCGCAGGAAAGGGAATCCCTAAAATGTTAAAAGAACATCGTGCGTTCCTATAGAGGATAGGGATAGGAAGTAGGTATTGGAATTTTTTTGAACTTCTGGAGATTATATGTTGTTGGGAATACTTCCTCATGCAATGAATTCCAGAGCCTAGCCGTTCTATGGATGAAGGAGTTTTGATAAAGTGCTGTTCGACATCTTTCGAGGTTGACAACGAAAGGATGTGCTGACTGGGTTTGTCTAGTTTGTCTGACTGGTATTGCTAGTGAAGGGATGATAGCAGAGATTTCCGAAGAACATTTCCCGTGGAAGTATCGATAAAAAAGTGAGAGGTCGCCGACTTTTCTACGGCTATGTAACTTACTTCAGCAGATAATCAATGACTTCCATCCAAAGGAATGCTGAGGCTGAGAATTATAGTATAACAATAATTTTCAAGAATAACTTACTTGCATGAACATACAAGAAATGAGTTTTATTCAAAATCTCAATTGAATAGATACTTTCAAAATCTGGTAGTACCCCGGTAGAATTCATTGATCATAGAGAAGTTTATAAAAAAATATCGATAGTAACGATTGAGCGGAAGTTACGTTCACTCAAGAAAATAACTTATGCTCTTCTGAAATATCAACAAGTGTTCTTCCCTTGGCAGTCCCCGCGAGATTAACCCGTCGAGTTGAGGCTTCGCACCCCTTCGTGGTCACTTTGGAGACCTGCAGAACATCTCATTCCAAAGACTCGTTCATCCAACGAGCACCAAGGCTCTGAAACACATTGCCAAGGGAGGTGTTCCTTGAGGCATATAACCTCCAGAATTCTCAGGAGTAGAGAGTAGGAACCAGAACCAGAAAACAATAGGTTTAAAAAGAGATCAACAATTACAATTGAGAAAATATAAATCAGATAGGTATGTGTATTTCAATGACCTCAACTAATGAAACGAGTCAACAGCAGAAACATTCATGATGCGAAGATATCAACATCAGATTGAATTTCCCTGATTATTTGGTTCGACTTTCAAGGTTCCTGTTATGATATGGATGATATCCATGTCCTATAGTTTTTCTCAAGGATTGAATTATCGCCCAATACAGTGAAAATACAACGGAAGTGAGATATATTACAGCAATGGGGAGATAAGGAAATATTCCGAATGAGAACAAGCAAAGCATATATATGGTATTCAATATGAATTAGCTGATCTTAGGTGACTTTTTTATGTATTTTCTCGTTCATTTTGATGAATATATCATTGCAATTTCTCATAGGCACTCAAAAATAGTATAAGGACACACACTGTGTTACTGATTATTAGTGTACATAGGCTTATTATCTAAGATCAAGCTTTGACTGACACTTTTTCAACACATCAATAACATTTCTGGTCAATTTACCTCACTGGAAGTAAATTGCAATATTATGCACCCATATTTCCATTATTGAAAACAAGGAGAGAGAATTCCGAAGAATCCAGGAATGTCATATGCTTTTTACAAAAAAAAAAAACGAAAATGAAAAAATTGTATACAATTGAATAAAAAAGAATATCAATAACGTTGAAGGTATGTGAAATGATTTTACCCCTACCTACAACTTGTTCATGAAGATGTATACCTCCTTTTGATAATTAATTATCAAAAACTGTCGTCTGTTTGATTGTATTGTCGAAACGTTCGATTGATTTCAATGTCAAAAATGTCATTTTGTCAATTACTCTATTGTCCTGTGTATCTCCTTCTGGTGATGCCGTCTGAAAGCCGTCGCCATCAGTCTGATGATTTCAACTCAATGTTTGGGTGAATTTTTCTTATGATCTTAATCATTGATTTTCTCTGATGTTTATCTATATTTTGACTTGTTATACGACCCTAAACATAGTGGAGTATACTACGGCCTTGCCAAAAATGCTATCTCGGAAACTAAGCGAGATAGAGTTATAGTTACTTTGGAGAAAATGATCCCCATCGAATTTTGGGCAACTCTGGTTTTTGTGTGTGGTCTGTCTGTCTGATGTCTGTCTGTACTCTGTGGTAATCATAAATCGATATATCTCCGGAACCCTTCGACATATCGACTTGAAATTTTGCTATCTCATTGTACTCAAAACAATATTATGTCATTGAAATATGAAGGGAATCGAAAAACTCTAAAGTGGTTTTACCGGGGTTTTTCGATTTTTCACCGGAAAAAAAACTTCATCAGGAAGATACAAAGCCTATTGAAATTGAGCAGGGTCGGGAAATTCCAAGTGAGTTTTTCAAGGAGATTTTCCGAAACACACGGTTCGCTTTAAAACGACATATCTCCTGAACCAATAGACCAAATCCAAATTTGAAAAATGCACCGTATGACTCTTTGATGACGCAACAAATCATTATTTCACCATTTTTTCGTGCATCCATCGGAAAATGGAAAAACAAATGAAAATCAAAACATTAAAATTTGAAATCCTTTCAATTCAGTATATATCGAAAACAAATGGAAAAATCGAAGATTATCAGAAGTGCAAAGTTATCCACTGGAACATTTCCTACAAATTATCACCCAAATTTTTTTTTGTGAACACAATGGTACAGGATAGAGAGTAAAAAATATAAAAGAAAAAAATTGAACGACTCATAGGGCACCAAGAAGATATATTGAGAAACAAAAGATTATCGAAAGTAGAAGATCATCGACTTCCACGAAACCATGAAATATTTTTTCCTTTTGTTGATTGGAAGATGGAACAAAAGTGTTGAAAATTTTATTCTCAGATGATTCCAAATATCTCGAAAACAACTGGAAATATCTGAAGATGTTATGGAAACAAAATTATTCCTTTTGATAAAATATACAAAAAATCTATATAGCATTTTTCTCTGAATTCAATAGTTCGGAAGATACGATGAAAAAACCAAAAAATTCACAAGTTCCTAGATAATCACTTGCCAATAGAAAACGAAACAAAAAACAAAACGAAGTAAAATAAGCACACTCGACTGTCTTGATTTTTTTCTCATGAACTACGCGTACCTAGCTCACTCGACTGTCTTTATATTTCGCCAATAAACTAGGTACCTAGCTCACTCGACTGTCCTAATTTTTGCGCATTAACTACGTACCTAGCTCACTCAACTGTCTTATTTTTTTTCCACAAACTACGTACCTAGCTCACTCGACTATTATGATTTCCCACAAAGAAGGAATATGTTGGCATTGTTGTAACTTTTTTTTGTTTTTGTTTTTTTAGTCCCTATTGGCAGTCGAGTGGGCTAGGTACGTAGTTTGTGTGGAAAAACCAAGACAGTCGAGTGGGCTAAGTACGTAGTTTTTGGGAAAAAATCTCCAGTTCTCTGAACTTTCATAGCGTCGTATACACATCTTTGGTGCCCAATGATAGTTTCAATATAAAAATATGCTCATGATATGGTGCCATGGCCTCTACTTCCATCTTACATAAGCAATGATAAAATATCATCTGCTTTTATAGCGTCGTATAAATTATCTGACCTCTATACAAATCTAAAACCTAATGAAAACTACATCTATCCTAATCTGGTTATCTTGGGATATTTAGAAGATACAAGTTGTGATTCGTTCTATCAGGACAGCTGTTTCTGGCTGACATCCTCCTTTTCAATTTGTTAACCTAATCACTGCATATGTTTCATCAATAGGTAATATTCATTCCATCTGTAGCAATAATCACTGATTTATTATTGTGAGTTGTGAGAGTTTTCATTGTTGTTTTCTCATCAGGTACTCATTTTTGTGTCAGATGATGGCGAATGCCGAAACTAGTAACAACACTGAGAAAACTCGGCCAAGTAAATTGTTTTCTTGAAAAAAAGTCGATTGTGACAAGAACATTTTCACCAACGGTAGGAAATTATGGTACTTGCAGTAGGCAAAACTATATTTCTGGAACGAAGTTTCTGATGTAAGTGATCAGAACACTTGTTGGTATCAACCAAGTCGATATGTACTTAGAGTTCGCTAATTCTAAGTGAACACTGAACTAGTGCTAGGTTAACGAATACTCACTATTATTAAATTATTTTTCTGACATAAGATCACTTGCTCTGAGCGAACTCATCAATAAAGACAATCTATCAAGTCGATTGTTGCTGGTGACAGCTCATCTGTAGTTAGAGATTTCTTTTCCGTTCGGACATCTCCGATATTATTCGAGTACCCACGTCCAACGCGATCACTGTCCAGTGTCCACGAGTCCACGGCGTCATTTCGATCTTAGCAATCGCGAAGTTAGTATACTTGCGTTCCCGCTAGTAACATTGAAATTCCAAGTCATGCAAGTGCCCTTTCGAACAACTATACTATATCATATTCGTATCATGAGAATTCTCTGTTTGTGTGCCTCGCTCTGAGCTGTGGGGTGTTAAGTTCTTGATCTGTTCTCTTGAAGGAGATAATGAAATACAAAACTCTTCTAGAACAGTACATAATTGTTTCTACATATATACAGGATTTTTTTCCACTTCCTATGATACTCGAAGCGGAAGAAAGTGACGTTTAAAAAGTATGAAAGTTGATTCATCTTCAATGCTGGAAGGAAAAAGATAGTGAACCAGAGTGCAGTGCAGTGAGTGAGAGTACCGTTTTTCTTGGTGCATGATGCTGATATACGCGGTATCTAGTATCTCAATATTTGTCGTCAGCCTTACTTTTTTTGTATTTTCTGGATTCATCATACCTATATAATAAAATGTTTTGAATGCATGTGTTTTTGTCTCATTACCAAGGTTTCATTATTTTTCAGAGAACAATGGAGGTATTTTTTCATACTAGCTAATGACAAGTGAATAAGTCACTATTGACAAGTAAATAAGTCACTGATGACTAGTAGATAAGTCACTAATGACATGTAATTAGGCCACTAATGACTAGTGAACAAGTCACTAATGAAAAGTGAATGAGTTACTAATGGCAATTGAATAGGTCACTGATGACAAGTGATGTGTTCACTAACCGTTATCAATCTGAAATTTAATGAAACAGGTCAATAGTGGTAGGTGTACATTTTCAGGAACACAAATATTCTTGTGGTTATTAACTTGTTTCCTTGTCCCATATAGTATACAAGTTTTAACTTGCCACTATTGAATATTCACTTAGGGTTAGTGTTTTTTTTCTCCGTGAATGCTTTATGTAATATAACTTTGTGGTCGACTCACTCTGGGGTTCTATGACATTTTCTTAAAACAATTCTAGATCACTTCGGGAAAATGGATGGTTGCCACGAATTAATATTATATTGGATTCTCAGTTCACCAATGATATCAACAAAATGGTGAAGGTGTCATGACTAATTCATTGAACTTTTGTTTAGAAGTAAAATCTAGGACTATTGATAGGTATGGAAATAACGTATATATATAAGTACGAAGAAATTTCACGGAGGAAAAACATGAATGAAAAAAACGTCTCCATTGCACCAAGACTAATTCATCACCAGAAACAGTTATATATTCTGGCACCCGTTGCATTTTCATTGGTTAGTGTTTTTGTTTAATATACAGAGACACCAATTCAGTATCCCTAATGTCCATCAAAACATACTTAATTCCCACATTCCAAAAATAACCCGATCATAAAATTCGCTTGTTTTCCATTATGAATATGCGCTAGAAATAATAAACGACTACTCATAATTTTCAATATCATGATGATGATGAGTTCCGTTTGAAGCGCAGTTGGAGAACAAGCGATAAGTTTCGAAATTAGGTACTTAAATAATTACATCTATTATGGTGATTAGTTCATTCTATCCGTGTACAGCGTGTCCTTGAAATGGTCTAAATACGAAACTACTACATATTCCTTTGACCAAAACAATACGATACAAGCAGAGTCACCTCTGTACAAAATTTGGCGGTAGAGGGCTCTAAAGTTACAATTTCTTAATCGCTTCTGTTTCAATTTTGAAACAGCTTTATTGGGCATTGAAACACAAAATATGATCATGATGATAAATATCATTCCATGAATGAAAAACAAGATTTCTTCAGTACATCAACATATGAAACTGCTTTTTTTATGTTCTGGTTCCCACGAAAAGGGATATCCTGTAATGTTCAGAAAACATAGTGATAACCAAGGGGAATAAGGTAGGAATTAGTGTTGTCCTTGAATTTCTGGAGGTCATATGCCTCGGGAAACACCTCTCTTGCCAATGTGCTCCAGAGCCTCGCTGTTCGTTGGATGGACGAGTCTTTGGAAAGAGATTTTCTGAAGGTCTCCAAAGTGACCACGAAGAGGTGTGAAGCCTCAACTAGACGGGTTAATTTTGCGGGTACTGCCAAGGGAGGGGAAAATTGTTGATATTTCGGAAGATTATCGTTCATGAAAATGGGAGTCGGACAGTTCGACCACGGGCAAGGTACCTCTTTTAAGTACACCGATCAGTTGAACCACGACCGCTCTTCGAGCGGATTAAGGTTGTATTATAAGAATTAAAACAATCACTATTTTCTTAACATATATATTATTTATTATCGAGGTTTATTATAATAACATAATTTTTACAAAATCTTCTTGTGATAAAAGGCCATTTTTATATTCAGATATCTTAGCTTTTTTTTCTGTGTTGCACTTTTTAGTTTTTTGGTGAAACATTTTACGGAATTTATTTTAATATATGTTTCTGCTTGAAAGTTCATTAAGATATTTACAGAATTGAATAAACTTGGGTGAGAACTATAAAAATTAGAATTATAATGAGAATGAAATGATTCACACGCGTTTGTGGTCCTGTACATACTATCTGTAGTACATCAAGCCCAACTTGGGGGAAAACTACTTTCTTCATAGATAATATAAGTTTCTACGATATAATCGGAAAATTTCGATGACTTGGATTACTGGGCTTCATTGAATGCATTTCTTCAGAAAAAGGTTTCCTACTTCATTAGGGTCTAAAAATGGAAGCAAAAAAAAAAATTAGGAAAATTGCCTATTTCTGAGTTTTTGTTCCGATATTCTGTGACTAAGCTCAAATTTTGAATTTTACGATACCACACGATTGGCACAAATGGAATATACATCCTATAATTCTTATATCCGGCCACATTATTGAACAAGCGTTATGAATTGCCGTCAAAATCAACAATGACTGTTGGAGGTTTACATTTTTCATTTAACAGTTGAAATAATTTTAAATAACTTGAGCTGTTCTTGTTTGGTAACAAGCAAAAAGCAACAGGTATATAATAGTCACTTCGCAATTTGTTATCAATGCGCGAACCCTGTCATTTTTTGGCGTTTGTAGAAGAACTAAATTACCTAGATACTTATGACGTTATATCGTTACTGAAAGAATTCTATTAAATCGATTAGAACTTAAAATGTTAACCTGGTCGAACTGCAGGGTGGGATTAACTGAACCTTTTTCAAAAAAAGATTAATGCAGGTATGTACTCGTGGTCCAACTGACCGGTCCCTATGAAAATATCTATAAAGAATAAGAGCCAGATCGCCAACTTTTCTACGGTGCTCCAGAGAAGTGAGTGAGTTTGTGAGCGAGGCATCACCCACGAGATGATTTGCAATTCTTTGGAACGAATCCAACGGTTTTGGGGTATGTTTGGGTGCTGAACTCTAAATATGGGAACAGTTTTCCACGACAGCTCGGATCTGTGCTTCATAAATCATGAGCAGCTGACTGGAAGTGAAATAGCTCCTGGCCCGAAACAAAATACCAAGTTTTTGGGATGTACTTTTAGTAATTGATTTCAAGTGATTTTCCCAAGAAAGGTCATGGTTGATAGTGATACCAAGCATCGAAATGGATGTCTTCGAAGGTATGGTTACCCCTGACAAGCTAATGTTGGGCACAGTGAGATCAACGATTTTAGAGAAAAGGCATGCTTGTGTTTTTGCTTGCATTGAGATCTACCAAGTTATTGGATTGTCAACATTTGCTATGAAAATCTAATCTCAACATACGCCAACCATATATTAGAAGGAAACCCCAAATTTGATGATAATCTCAGAATTCCACACGTAGAATATAAGGGAATGGAACTCAATCACTTTGAATCATTCGAAATCGACAAACTAAAAAATTCTGACATTTTACTTAACGATCAATTAGACCTCAATAGTTCACCACTGTA
Organism: Phaedon cochleariae; assembly: GCA_918026855.4. Classification (NCBI taxonomy): domain Eukaryota; kingdom Metazoa; phylum Arthropoda; class Insecta; order Coleoptera; family Chrysomelidae; genus Phaedon; species Phaedon cochleariae. The sequence continues at coordinate 8,812,427 of OU896719.1, read as the reverse complement.
ATTCGTTTCCTCAGTAGCTAATAATATGTATCTGCTATCAACCTTTTCAAGTTGATCTGGTACACCGTATTTCAATGTAGATATTGTGCCTGATTTCCGAAAATGAACGTTCATCGAACCTGTCCACAGGTAACTAATCCTCCAGGTTGGGAAAGTAGGATATATTATACAAGTGAGGTGCGTAGTATTTGAAAGGTATCAGATTAGTATAGATGTAGTTTTCATTAGGTATCAGATCAGTATAGAGGTCAGATAATTTATACGACGCTATAGAAGCAGATGATATTTCATCATTGCTCATGTATGATGGAAGTAGAGGCCATGGCACCATATCATGAGCATACTTTCATATTGAAACTATCATTGGGCACCAAAGATGTGTATACGACGCTATGAAAGTTCAGAGAACTGGAGATTTTTCTACACAAACTACGTACCTAGCCCACTCGACTGTCAATAGGGACTAAAAAAACTTAAACAAAAGAAAGTTCAAACAATGCCAACATATTTCTTCTTTGTGGGAAATCAAGACAGTCGAGTGAGCTAGGTACGTAGTTTGTGGAAAAAAATCAAGACAGTCGAGAGTACTTTTTTACTTTCTTTCGTTTTTTGTTTCGTTTTCTATTTGCAAGTGATTATCTAGGAACTTGTGAATTTTTTAATTTTTTCATAGTTTTTCATCTCCCGAACTAAATAGACAGCAGTTTCAGTCGGGAGCAACCTTCTTTGACGGAGAGGATTGTTGATATTATACAGGTTGGATATAAAAGCGCGTTTCTCTGATTATATCAGGTCTAGTAAAAATGAAAACGTTTTTGTTGGCAATGTCAGATGTAGCGAACACCAGTACACTAACAAGCTATATTGTAATCTATTTTAGAGAAATATGAAAATCATTGTTGAAACATGAGAGAATATCAGAATGATATAAAAGGAAGCAACTACTTTCCTAATGAAAACAAAAATGATGTTCCCAATATTTGACATAGATGATTCAATATTTTGTGGTATTACCTAGATATACCTAGTTGTTTTCTGTTAGATATTATGTGATAATGATGGAATAATCTAGGCATGATTCAACGGGAATCCAAATAATTTTTGTGTGATAATATCAATATGGTAGTATCATCAACTTCCTGGAATTGGCTTCCAGAATTTGAATGTAAATGTAGAAGAAAATAATATAATTCATCTGTGACGGTAAGGAAGTTTGGAATTTCATCTCTATTGGCATGTTGAAAAATGTCACCTTTTATGAATTACTTTCTTCCCACGGAGAAGAGACACTGTTGATGGCTTTTGTTATAATTATAATAATAAATAAATTATAATTCCAAAAAATAATCCAATATCACCGAAAAAACTGCAAGTCCTTTTATCTTCCATTCGACTCGGCGGTTACGTAAAGAACTGAGTAAACAACTGAAGGAACACTGAATTCGCAATTTTTTGATATTTTATTGATTCAAAAGAAGAAGCATGAGGATGCCTGCAACGCAGATTTCATTCTTGATGTTAATTCCAGGTCGATAATTTTCTGAATATAATATAATGTAATATATTTCTAATATCGATACATTCTTTTCCTTGTTACAATAAAAAAGTGTATTATACACAGAAAAATATTAGATTTCAGCTCATACGGTTTCTTGTCTCCCTCCGCTATGCGTCGGAAGACCACACAATCTACTACTTTCTTCCCTTGTATATTAAATATTTGTTTTCCTGGCACATGGATTAACTACTCAATTTCGAATCTGGAAGGTATTTTTTAATTCGAATTGTTCAAAATGGAATATATTGGATGTTTTATATCAAATTGATTATTTTCACTGTAATCTGTAATTTAATTTCATTATGTTTCTTTTTTCAATCATCTTTCATTAAAGTTTTTATAAACATTGTGTTGATGCTATTATTTCACTTTTATATAGTCAGGAAAATATTTATAGTTTAATCAAACAGTTAATCAGATTTTGCTCATCTGTTGTAGTTAGAAAACATGTTAAAATTCCTTGAAATCGGGCAGGATCTGTGAAAAAAACTTTTTCATACCAGCTCGTTGAAGTTGAAGAGTTCTTCTTTCTATTCTGACGTAATAGAGCCCATCGATGTTTGGTAGAATACTCGAACTTCATACAGTTTCTCTCTATGGTGATACCTGATATAGTGAATAATTTAGAAACAGTAGTTGTTTCTTCGAAGACTATGGAACTTATTCTCTTCCAGTCCATATCTCTGAAAAACGTTCCCAGAAAACGTTATAAGAGTAGAGAAATCAATTGTTCCCTCCTGAATGTATTCGACAAGAATCGATTTGGTACGACCAAACTTGAGGTATGTGAGAAAATGGTTTGAGTTTTTCTGCGTGGTGTTTTCAACTAAGTGGTTTGATTGATTGCTTCTACTTCCACAACTAGTCACAGCTTCAGCTTCAGATTTTTGCCAACAAATTTTGTATATTGTTATTTTTCGAAGCTTCATGAAGAGGTCATATATTATACTCCATCAGGTAACCCAGGAGATGAGTTTTTATGTACTGTTGATGCTTTTGCTCTTGATGCCAATTTGATTAACTGTTTCACTTTCACACTGTGGAAAATTGTGCGATTGAAGTTTTTGTTGATATATTTCTTGCTACCGTTATGAGAAACCCTCTGAACTGAATTGGATCTCATAACTAACAGATCTAGAATGAACAAAATTCTGTTCATCCCGAATAATTGTTACATGGAGCGAGACAGTACCGTTTCGGCAACTAGGCCTCATCAGCTGCTCTCGGTCTGCTGAAAACTGGGCAGGGACTAATCGAAAGAAGATATTGCGTGGGAGGAGGACAGAAAGTGGAATTGGCAAACTCATTTCTCAATGAGCCTTTCCAGTAATTCCTGGAAAAAGTATATCTTGAAATATATGACTCTGGAATACCTCAAAATGATTTCTTCAATTTTTTCTCTTCGCAAGTTATCGCATTACAATTATTGAAAACGCTTAAATGAACGAATGAATTTTAACGATCAGACATGGCCGCGAAAAGTGTGACGTCAGTGCGCGAGAAACTTGGATTGGTGTTTTCCTGACCATCTCACGGGTGCCAATAAAATGTACGATGGATTTGACAATGTTGCCAATTTGGACAGAAAGCTATGATCAGTTGGATATTCATTCGGCGTTCCAGCAAATAATGCAGATGCGTTTAGATAACTCCATAAAAACTACTCACCTGAAAATTCGTGTTATTGAAAATATTGCATCGCATAATTAGTTAATTGGTTAGTTGGTTGATTTCGGTTGAAGGATTATTCGAAATTGTAAGTAAAATTTCATTCTGAATTGAATTACAGTGCAGGTATTCATGAAATTCAGTTTCAAAATCCTTCCAGTAAAGTACTCTCAAGGTTGGATACCTACTCACCTATTATATACATTTTTTTTTAGGGGAAATCCATCATGGACACCACCAACTTTAGCGCTCTATCGCTGGTGGTAGTGTCGGACTCCTACCGACTAAAACCCCTCCGGCCCCTCAACTACTGCGGTATCGTTTAGGCAACATTCATCGCAGTAATAGGTGTCTTCTACTCCTCTCCTTGCATTTGTCTTACTTCTACCTCTTTTGTTTTCATAATTTCCTTAGTAATTTTCCTCACCGACTCCCAGTGTTCCTTTCTTTCTATCATCAGGTCCATCCAAGTGTCCTCGTTTGAAATAGTTCCCATCATTGTAAACGCGTTGTGTCGGGCCACTACCCATTTATCACATTCGAACAGGGTATGTGCAGGAGTATCCTTAACCTCTTCAGTACAGTTGACGCATTTGTCTGTGTCCGCCTTTTCTATGCGCTTAGTATAGGTCCTGAGAAAAGTAATAGTCCAGGTGCCGGTGCTTGCATTCGTAGTACACCACCACATCCGGTATAAGTATCTTCGTCCACTGTGCCGTTTTGGTGTTGGCCTGCCACTCCTGTTGCCTCAGTCTCAGAAATGTCATTCTCTCTTCCTTCTTCGCCGTTCTGCCATCCTCATTCTCGTACAATTGCTTTCGTTCGATCACTACCCAGATAGCACAAATCCCTTTTGAGGCCCTTCTGAGGCGTTCACAATCATGTCCTCAGGACGTCGAGAGCGAGCCTGAGGACATTCTCAAGACGTCCTCCTGTTACCATTCTCTACATACTAATAACGTCTCAGAACATCCCTATAAAATCTTTTGAGACAACCTCAGGACATCATGGTAACAACTTGAGGCGGTTTTTGATGATGTTTCAAGGAGGTTCAAGATTTATGGGAGAATATTATTCGTATACAGAATGAGTCACTATAGTGTGTTCTCCTCCGATATTAGCCAAACCGTCAGATATATAAAATGAAAATTCAAGTACAACAGTAATAGGGTTTCATAAGAACAATCACCTAAAGTTGTTTTCATATCTATAGGGTGTTCGAATTCCAAGATATCGGTTGATGATTGGTTTTTTTCAATGGAACACCTTGTATATTATTGCATTTTTGAGTTTTCCCTGAAGAGTTGATTTCATCAATGCATCACACTTGGAGTCTAGTGGGAATTATTACAGAGATATAGGGTGTTGACAATTGAGATTCTTCAAATGTAGGATTTTTTGTGTGGAAACTATTCATTAATGGTCAAAACGGCTCACATGTTCCTGTCATAACTTTTGATTAGCTATCTACTGATATTTATTTGGAACAGATACAATAAGCTGATCAGTATTCTGAATATTTACCCGAGTGTTAACCCACCCTCTATTTGTTCCGATTGAATGTCAGTAGATAGTAAATCGAAAGTTTATAAGGATATGTGAGCCGTTTTGACCAATATTGAATAGTTTCCACAAAAAAATCCTAAAATTGAAAAATCTTGTTTTTGAACACCCTATATCTCTGTAATCATTCCCGCTAGACCCCAAGTGTGATACATTGATGGAATCAGCTCTTCAGGAAGATCCTAAAAATGCGATAGTATACAGGGTGTCCCATTTGAAAAAAAACAATCATCAGTCAATATATCTTGGAATTCGAACACCCTACAGATATATATATGAAAACAATTTAATGTGAAAGTTCTCATGAAACCCTATTACTGTTGTACTTGAATTTTCTCTATTTATCTGATGGTTTGGCTAATATACAAGGATAACACACTATTGACTCACCTTGTATTATGCAAATGATAATTTCTTCAAAATAATATGGATCTCATGTTATTTGCAAAATTTCCCTCTATTTATAATAGGTTCAAATGAAAAACCAAATGAAAAACTTACATTCTATTATTTATAACTTATTCTGAAAAATTTCAATTTCCTTTCCAAAGAAATGTATTTCAGCTTCTTGTTGAGCACTACTAGAAGTTATTGCCTATTGATAGTTATATTTCTCCATGTTGTTTTTGATTTCTGAACTCTGGACATTCCTGATGCAGAATAATCAACTGGAAGTTGAAGCCTTCATGCAATATTTTATAGATTCTGAAGAAGCAAAACTATCTTGGAATGAAAATATCATCAGGTTTGTGTTTTGCATAACCTTCTGAAACAAACAATGTATTAATATTTCATGTCCAGTACTTACTATCAATGATATGATTTATGTAGTTATAGGTACCAACCATTATTGAATCTACTGAAAGTTCAAGTCTGCATATGTACAATCTTTCATAATTTCGAAAAAAAGCCAAAATATCTTGGAATAAAATATCTCTGCTCTGATGATAATATCATCATTTTGTGTTATCAATAACCTTCTGAAACAAATAATGTACCTATTAATATTTCATGTTCCAGTCCCTACTATATCAATGATTTGATTTAGGTACCTACCTTTATTGAATATACTGAAAGTGCAAACATGCATATGCAATCTCACATAGATTTCGAAGAAGCCAAAATATCTTGGAATGAAACATCTCTGCTCTGATGACATCATCAATCTTGTGTTCTCAATAACTTCATCTGAAACAAATAATTAACCTATTAACATTTCATGTCCAGTACCTACTATACCAATGATTTGATTCAGGTACCTACCTTTATTGAATTCATACTGAAAGTTCAAGCTTCCATACAATATTTTATAGATTCCGAAGAAGCAAAGCTATCTTGGAATAAAACATGTTTGCTATGAACTGTGGCTATGATGATATCACCAAGTTTGTGTTCTCAATAACCTCCTGAAACAATAAATAATGTATATGAATGTATCAATATTTCATGTCCGGTACTATCAATGATTCTATTCAGTATTTACTCACCATTGTTTCTTGCTACCTGAGAGAAATGTCATCAACAGAGATTATCATCCTTTTGTTATTGTTATCTTTTAATCCTGTGCAATAAGTTCTTCTCGCAATCATTTTGTGAAATAGAAATTTGATGAAGGTATTCAATGAATACTCTAATAATTTTGATATAATCATTAATATATTATGATTTATCTTGAACAAATCATGACTATCATGAGACATAACCTCAATTCTAGTTCTTCTTTTTCTTCCTTTTGTCTTCGATGACACGTTATTTCATGGAATGTCATCTGAAGACGTCCGTAGGCACGAAATTCTTTACATCCTCAGGCTGTCACTGAAAGAACTCATTTAGGACAATTACAGCGCTAAATTTACGCCTGATGATGTTCTTAGGTTGTAGAAAATAGAACGTCCTCTCCAGGCGTTTGGCGACACATTGAGGATGACCTTAGGCGAGTGTGTGCTATCTGGGTAGTAAGTGTACTTATTGGTACTGTTCCCGTCACAGCTTTTACCGCTCTCAAGGATATGGTTCTATACCCACTCGCTACCCTTAACGTTATTCTCCTCTGCACTCTCTCCATCTTCTTTCGATATGCCGTCACGCTTATCGCAGTTGCCCAAATTGGCGCTCCATATAATAAGATGGAGTGTACTACCCCGCTTAGAAGTTGACGCTTCCTTGTATCAATAATCATGATGCCTTATCGACTCAGGTACTATTTATATAATTTTCCGCAATGAAAATGGTCATCATCATATTGCTTACCTAGGTATTATCGCACGGTAAGCGGTTTTTGCAAATTCTACAGGAACTGATCTATGGATTCCGCTGACCTGATCGAAACCGCACTGTACTGGATGTTTTAATATGGGAGAATTAATGTATAATCGAAGATCTCTAAATGAACGCGAGTTCGAGTGATGTATGTTATTTCATAGGCATTTGTACTTCTTTACAGTATATTTCCATTAGTAGGAAATTTCGAATTCTGAATTTGAACTGAGAGTCGGAAATTCAGAGTACGTAGTTGGAAATCCTGGATTCGTAAAAAGAGTTTAGTTGAAATTTCCAACTACAAATTCGGAAATTAATTAATTGTTTTGCCTTCAAGCTTCGAATTCTGACTCATCACTCACATATAGTTCGAGTTTGCAATTGGAAGTTCTCTGAGTTCGAACTGTGGAAATATATTCTTTATTCATGTTGGAACTTGAAAATTCTCACCACAAGTTCGAAATTTTGTGTTTTTGAAATTGAATATTCCAAATAGAAAGTGGACCCTTCAGACCCCCCTGCCCCCCAGCCCCCCCGATCCCCCTAGCCCCCAAGCCCCTCCAGCAAGTTTTATTCTAATTATTAATATACCCGAAAAGTAGTAGACAAACTTTTTTCTAACAAACTTTGACACATTGTATATCTCGGAAACCAACAAGCTATGTATATATAAAAATGATTGTTTAGTTATACCTATATTGAAACCGTTACTCATATGACATTGCAGTGACGTATCTATGACGTCTAAAAATTTGGTGAGCTTCGTCATCAAGGAAATTTATCAATAATTTAATATTTAGATTTTTGTTGGGTGACAAAGAATGCATCAATATACATCATTCAACAAAGTGAAGCCAAATTCGCCAACATCCTTTCCATTGCTATAAAAAAAAGCTATTCTTTGTTTGCTTACAACTCGCCGACACAAAGTACATCATTTTTGATACAAATACGAGTAACTGATTGCATTCTGATGGAGATGCGTACTGAAGGATGGCGCTGCTGGATAGGCGATTGAATGAACATGACACAGGAGGGACCCACCAAGCAGACTCAACAATGCATAATCAATATTATATAATGTCATCAGAGGCTATAGTGGTGTTTATCACACCATGTTGAAGGAATCTTTTTTACGTATCATCGCCAAATTCAATCGTCATTTTGACGTCAGTCCGACGTCACAGTTTGGTGAACGAATGACGTCAATACGACGTGAGTAATATGACGTCATTGGCTGTGACTTATTCACGTCATTATCACGTCAATGCGACGTCAACTACTGACGTCACCTTGGTCATTCAAGTGACGTGAAAATGACGTCACTGGAACGTCATCTGGTTGCCTGGGTATAGATCATCATGCAGTATCCAGCGCAGAAGGATCACAGCAAACATGAATGGGCGGCAAATGGTTGTCAGCAGAAAATATGTGTCGGCAGCGGCAAACTGATATCGGCATAATGTTAGATCAATTGTGCCGTCACGTCTCGATGTACTCATATTGATCATGTTTGTTTGTCATCCTCCCCAAAATTGACCGTTATATATATGTCACAATTGCACCGCTGTCGATTCGACGGGTGTAGACTCCAACTGGAAAATATCCGCTACTGGGGAAGCGAATGAATTTTCTGAAAATTCGCGAGACACGTCAACGTATTCCGTTCGAGCAATATGGAGAATATAACCCTTCAGGGGTAGCAGGAATCTACCCCAACATGTTTTCTTCAGATGCAACCCTATGGCTCTCGACCCCTCAATGCATGAAATCAAAATATAATTTCGAAGTAAAATATATTCTCAGCGTATTTTCATCGTAATTTCGACTTTTTGCGGCTCTATATTCTATAAAAACACTGAAATAGAATAGCAGATAGCAGTTTTAGCAAAAAATTACTATCAATTGACCAACACACATTTTAAGCGATTGATATGTTGAAAAAATAAATTAATTTTGAACTCACATTCTAATTTCATGTAACCTTCATACGAATGAGAAACTGGAATTTGTATAGTATGCTGGATTCATCTTTCCACCAGCTTTCCATCAATGAATGGTCACAAACAATAGGAAAAGATTTGAAAAAATCATGTAGAGGGTGGTTTCAGCAAGCCTTGGAATAGTATATTGTGCAACAAGTGGGGAAAGTTCAACTTCTTCCACGCGAGTGTGAAAGTTTGTGGCACGAGCCTGAAGGGCAAGTGATGCAAACACACGAGTAAGAAAAATTTTCCCACATCTTGCACACTGGACTTCTTCTTCAACTGCAGTGAACACTTGAAAGTGATGTGAATATTGGTATCCATTTTATAATGTGACACTATGCCACATTGAATATTGTGACCAAAGAGTAGACGCCTTTCCTAGTTCCTCAGAGTATTTCCTAAAAGTACAATTTCCGAAAAAAGATTTTATTTCTGTATTATTTTTAGACTCCATACATTTTTCGTATATGACAATTCATACTTTTTTCTTGAAATTACCGTAAACAAATCTAACTTTCCCAGCTTTTTCCATCATCTCTGTCTCTGGCGGTGTATTTATCGAAATCGTCACATCTCGGTATATACAGGGTGTTTCATAATTGGATGCTGATCCTAAAGGGTGATTATCCTTGGATGATTTTAAGAAAAATTCTTCATGTGAACATAGGTCCGTAACAGCTTCGTTTCTGAGATACAGGAAATTTAACAAAAAAATCAGTTATTCCCCAATATCTCTGAAACCGCTCTGGCTTTTTTCTTCATTACAAATATTTAAAAATAGTTACCATAAAATTATAAAAATATTGCTCAGATCTTTTGGTTACGACAATTGTGAAATTATGACTAAGAGTAAAAATCGAATAGGGACAAGCAAATGAATGCATTTTATCTTCTAACTCAAAAACCGTTCGCCGGACGAAAAAAAGACAAGATACCATTTTTATGAGAAGATAGAGGATAATTACAAAAATAATATTCATTTGGAAAAAAGACAGTGGCGTATCATCATTTTGATGAAAAATATGACAGGGTATGTTAACAGGGACGCCACTGATGGAAATTAAGAAATCCTTCATTATGGAAAAAATGTATTTCTATTTATACTCGGCACGTACCAAAATTGAAGAAAAAAGACAGAGCGGTTCCAGAGATATTGGGGAATAACTGATTTTTTTGTTAAATTTCAACATCCTGTATCTCAGAAACAAAGCTGTTACGGACCTACGTTCACGAAAAGAATTTTTCTTGAAATCATCCAAGGATTATCGCCCTTTAGAATCAGTATTCAATTATGAAACACCCTGTATACATCATATTATTTATCATGGATTGTTGGAATAATATTCGAAGGAGAATGCGATTTCTATCAGTAGCACTAATGAGAACCACCCTAAAGAATTTCAAAAACTTCTTCTGACAATTGTGACTATTCAAATCTGAATAGCAGCCAATTAAGTTTTGGTCGATTTTTGTTGATTCTCCATGGAAATGTATGTGGTGTTGGCAAAGTGCCGTGCATGAGAACAAATATTTCTCACAGTATGAGCAATACATGGTTTCGAAACTGAATGAGCTATGAGAAATGCGCTACTCCTCATAGCAGTGGTAGAAAAAGATATATTTTTGATATTGACGTATGTCGGGATTTCCAGAAAGAATATTCACTTTCCCGCTAACGAATTCATTCCAGTTAATGATTCCACACTGTATATATTGTGACAGAGTTAAGGAAATATATGAGTATTCTCGAAACTGTGATTGTAGTATCACAATGATATATCTCCAGAATCCTTGTGCTTTTTTCACGGTTGATCCCAGCAAACTATCCTCTGACATGATATATTATATTATTCACGACTAATATATTATACTTGTGGATTTTGAAGTATAATGCCATATATTAATCCCGCAGGGAATAAAGACTATTAATCCCTCGCCATTATTCCCTGCGGGATTAATATATGACATTATACTTCAAAAACCACAATTATATATATATAGTCGCAAATAAAGTAGAGTATACTACTCGCAATAATGGCTATTATTCTCTCGGAATGTTACTCCCTCGCCGCTAACGCGGCTCGGTTCGTAAAAAATCCTCGAGAATAATAGCTATCATTATTGACTCGTGGTATAATCTACTATTATCTAATGTATTTAATTCTCCTGTCCCTGTCACGGTGTTTGTTATCAAAATCCTACGTAACAGCTTGGCCAATAATTCTTATGAAAATTCTTGTGCATAATTAGTAGGTCTCAGAATCGTTCGTGAACTATTTTTCAAATAAAATACGATTTTATTGAGAATGGGTACCTGAGGGGTTCCGAAGTCGGAGATTATGATTCTTTCGTCAAAATTTGAAAATTCAAGATGGCGGATTCAATATAACGAACGAGTTCTGTAATTAGGGTCTGATTCTTCTCAAAATTGATATCTAGGGGTTTTTGTGGTCTGATCTCCTCCGATCATTCTTTCGTCGAAATTAGCGAATTCAAGATGGCGGATCCAATATGGTGAAGTTTTGTGATTATCATCCCATTCTATGCCAAATTGGTATCTGGAGGGTTCCGAGGTCAAAAATTATGATTCTTCTGTTGGAATTGGAAAATTCAAGATAGCGGATTCAATATGGGGGACGAGTTTTGTAATTACGATTCGATTTCATCCAAGAGTGGTATCTGGAACTTTTTGAGATTGCAGATTATGATTCTTCCGTGGAAATGGGTGAATTCAAAATAGCAGATTCAATATGGCGGAAGAGTGTTGTAATTATGATCCGATTCTATTCGAAACACTTGGTATCCTGGGGTTTTCGTGGTCGAAGATGATAATTCTTCCATCAAAATAGCGAAATTCAAGATGACGAGTTCCATATATGGCGGGCGAGTTTCGTAATCATGACCTGGTCGTGTCATTCAAAATTTTCATCTAGGATTGTTTGTGGTCGCAGATTATGATTCTTTCGTCAATATTGGGGAATTCAAGATGACGGATGTCATAAGGCGAACGACCTTTGTGATAAATAGTAGTTTGGAAAAATATAATGGAACACGCTTTCATAGATAGCCAAACAAAGAAGAAGTGTAATAACATTCTATATACAAGGTGTGAGATGTCACCCCAAGAAGTAGAAGAAAGATGGTATATAGTTGAAAAAACTAAAGAAATAGACTATCGAACTAAAAAGAAGTAGAAAACAAGATAGTAATAGTGTGGTGATAAATATTCAACTGGAAAAGTATTGTCTCGAAATAAATGTCTATAGCAAAACAACGTTTGCCGGGGAAGCTATTATTGTATTGAATAGTATTGCGAAAAACTGATGAGAGACGATTTCATAAATAGCCAAACTAAAAACAAGAAGAAAATGAAGAGTTGTAAAAAAATGCAGAGATAGATTGCCGAATTGAAAAGAAGTAGAAAACCAATAGAATAGATATGGATTAATCGCTTTTATGGTTAGTAAAACTAGGAAGAAGTAGAAAAAAAAGTGATAAAAGTGTGTTGATGAATATTTGAATAAAAAATATATTCTAGAAATGTTTATGGCGAAACAAAGTTTGCTATTCACCCTATTCACACTTATGTCCCATGGATATCCTTAGGACGTCTTGTCGGGACATTCAGGACGTCAATAGGACGTTCGAATTTGGTACCTTGAACGTCCATTGGACGTCTGTGGGACGCACAAATGTCCCACTTGGGGGCCAACTAGGGACGTCCTCGAGGGATGTCCCTGGGACAACTATCGAATAACTAATCGTACAGTATTCCTCATCTAGCACTACAGAGGACATCCTTAGGACATCCATAGAACAACCTATCGGCAACGATGAGGGATATCAATTGGATGTCCATTGGATGTCCCAGGGACGTATGAATTATTCTTGAATTTTAATTTTTCTGGGTCCCTCTAGGACCAGATCTTGCATAACTGATTAGAACATCCAATTGAGTTGATGGTCCTTAGAAGGTCCCCAAAGAGTTTCCCAAGGATGTCCAATTGACTTACGTGAAGAACATTGACGAAGAGTACTTATAGTCAACGAGCAATCATTTGTCGGCGAGGTGTGAGTAAACGTCCTCGCAGGAACAACATATTGAAAGTAACGACTGGGACGTCCATAGGACGTTATTTCTAGGACATTGGGAGAGTACAGTTCATGTACCAATTGGGACATCCGACGAATATCCCTAAGGGACATTCGAACGATGTCCCTAAGGGACATTTCGATTTTTATACGATCCTGGAAATATCAAGGGCGTCTGTGCAGAGATATTTGAAGAAATGTACTATCAGGGACATTTCATGGTGGTCTAGAAACGACATTTTATAAGATCGGAAGTCATGCCAGAATATGTACTACTCGGGACATTTGATGGATGTCCCTAACGGAACGTTTCAAATCATATCTCATCAGGGACATGCCAAGGACGTCCTTGCATGGACATTCTACAATATGTACCACGTGGGACGTCTAAAGGATGCTATTTCTAGGACATTTGAAATGATGTACCAGCTGGGACATTCCGTGGACGTCCTTGCTCGGACATTGCATGAGATGTACGGGATGGGACATCCCAAGGGCACTTATCATTGGTTCGGGACATTCGGACGTGAACTGTAACAAATAAGGACGTCCCTAGGACGTTGTGTGCTATTAGGGCAGCTAGTGTTATGATATATTCGTTGCCTACTATTTAAATTTTTCGGCTATGATTTCGAACCATGAACATTTGATCAAAATTTAACGATGATGCACCACTTCGAAGTTCGATCAGTTCTCTAGACCTTCATACAAGGTATATCACGACGAGCTTACACTATCTCTATATCGAGAATAAGTCGAGAGGAAGTCATGAAAATACGAATGCTTATATTTTAGAATACGCTCTTTCCATTTGAAATATTTTCAGCGATGCAATGTTGCCGCTTCTATCAAACAGTAGCAACAACTTTGTTATTTCAAATAGAATACCCTGTATTTTATTGCATGTTTAGATTCTTCCTGGAGAGCTGATTTAATTGACACATCACATTTGAGATCAATCGGGAATCATTACAGAGATATAGGGTGTTCAAAATCGAGATTTTCTATCTTTAGGATTTATTCGTGTCGAAACTATTCATTATCGGCCAAAACGTCTCACATTTTCCTATCTCAAGTTTTGATCCACTATTTAGTGTCAGCTTCGTGACATATCCTGTGTATTTTACGAATATTCGATTCACAGTAGTGTTTGGAACCATAAGGTCGGAATGAATAAGTTTACTCAGAAACAACAAAAAATAATGATGATTTCAGTAACCTGAATTATATTATATTAATAGGTTCAGATAGATAGGTATGGTTTGTTTGCTTTCCTACTTGTATTCTCCTGGGTTATTCATGAAGTCAAAGAAAGACAACACAAATGTGTATAGTATCATGTTTTCATAGGACAGGAAAATTATCTATATTGTCACAACAAAAGAGTTGTGTTTCCACCATGCATAGTAGGTGGTTAGACCATCCATATCGATTTATACGGGGTAATGCTTGGCTTAATATTTTGCGAGAGGTAATCTTCAAATAGGCACTAATAGTTTAGGGGCAACTGAAAGTATGAGAATATATTCAAACATAACAATATTATTGCAGCATGAAACATTATGGGTAGCGATAACAATTATGAATAAACAACAATGAATATAAAGACCTAATAACAACTTACATTATAGAGACCATAACGACGAGCTCTTGTCAAGTCAAGAGTAGCTCCAGACCAGACTAACTTCGGAACCCTCACATCCCATATTTATATACATCATTTTATTAGATATGCACGTTTCTCATGAGAGTTCCTTGGTCAGTTTTTATAATTCAATGTCAACGGATGATTTGATTTACTTTATGTTTGTAAAACCCTCATGGTTCGAAATTACTAATATACTGTATGTTCTACTCGTGACAATATATACAACAAGAACTCGTATGGGAACTGAGGGATTTCAAATATTTGTGATCCATTTCCCTGAAGACACATTGTGGAATCAACTAAGAAAACTTTCGAAAATCAAATTTTTCACATTCTTTTTCCGGTAATGCTTTCACAATTATCTCATATTCCTTATGCATTCAGAATATATCTACACTAACTATTATTCACTAATAGTCAGCTGCTTATGATCTATAAGGCACAGATCCGACCTGTCCTGGAATACTGTTTCTATATTTGGAGTGCAGCACCCAGTGCAGTTGTCGATCTCGCTCTATTTTATAGATATTTTCATGAACGATGCTCTTCTGGAATATAAACAATTGTTCCTCCCTTGGCAGTCCCTGCGAGGGGCATATAACCTCCAGAAATTCAAGAAGAACACCAATCATTTCCATCTCATTTCCCTTGGTTCTCACGATGTTCTCTGAACATTAAACAGGATATCCTTTTTCGTGGGAATCAGAACATGAAAAAAATACCAGAATAACTCAACTCAACTCAAGCATCAATATTTTGTTTTGACGATTTTATTTTCTTGAAGTTCTGCTCGCGAAAAGATTGGTTGAATCTATAACATCACTTATGGAATTCTGATGCTTCCTTCATCTGAAAAATACATGGAATGATCTTTGAAAAATTTTATAATTAACTTTATTTTGAATATGTTTACATTGGCAAGTGGTCTTGAAGTCGAAAATAACTTAGATATAAATATGTACTCAAAAGGTTACAACGTATACACAGGCTAAATGTATTTTTTATGTAATTTGGTATTACTTCAATCAGTTCTATATATACATGGTAAAGAAGGTGTAGATTTTAGCTCCAGAAAAAAATGGTGAGCTAAAGTCTAATATTTTCACCGTGTATAACACTATTTTTTCTGTGACAGGAAAAAGAACAAATCGATATTGAGGAGATATTACATTGAATTGAAATCAGAAAATTATCGACAAGAAATATGAAGTTCTTAACAGGGATAACACCTGCGTTGCAGGCATTTTTTCGCAGGCATCTTCATATGATTCTCGTCGTAATTTTATTTTGAAAAATTGCGAATTCAGTGGTTGTTTAGTAATTCACGTGACCGCCAAGTCGAATGAAAAAAAAAGGACTTGCAGTTCTTTCCCGAAGACAGTGTTATTGTTTTACTTTTCAGAATAACAAAAGCCATTAACAGTGCATATTATATTCAGGCTTTTTTACGGTTTACATTAGACGTTTCAGGGGAACACAACTCAGGATTATCCTGAAAAGTTGGTGTCTTGAATAATTAGTTGTGTTCTAATTTGTCTTCACCGTGTAATGGCTCTCGGCTAACGCCATCGGGCCAATATTCACGCCGCAGGCCATCAACGCCTACTTAACGTCCTTGATACATGAATAACCCTTTCCTAAACCTCATCTAACTCGACACTGACAAACAATTTTAAACATTCACTTATTCACAATATAATATATTCTCATCAGTAGAGGGAATTTTCGAATTCGAAGTGGGATACTGGAATACAAGAAATTTATTATTTTTTATGACTCCAAGTCGAAAATTGGGAGTACGCAGTCAGAAATCCTAGGTTTGTACATAGTATTTCATTTTCAAGATCAAAAACCTATAACTGACAAAATATCATTTTTCGAATTTGAACTCAATATTTCCAGCTCGAAATTTGAAATCTATGCCCTAATAGCACACAACGTCCTAGGGACGTCCCTATTTGGTACACTTCACGTCCGAATGTCCCGAACCAAAAATAAGTGTCCTTGAGACATCCCATCCCGTACATCTCATGAAATGTCCAAGCGTCTACGGAATGTCCCAGCTGTTACATTATTTCAAATGTCCTAAAAATAGCATTCCTTTGACGTTCAACGTGGTACATATTGTAGAATGTCCATGCAAGGACGTCCTTGGGATGTCCCTGATGAGATATGATTTTAAATGTTCCTTTTGGGACATCCATATTCTGGCATGACTTCAGATCTTATATAATATCGTCTCTAGAAAATCCTTAAATGTTCCTGATGGTACATTCATTCAAATATCTCTAAACAGACGCCCTTAATATTTCCAGTATCGTATAAAAATCGAAAGGTCCCTTAGGGACATCCTTCGAATGTCCCTTAGGGGTATCCGTCAGATGTCCCAATTGGTACATGAACTGTACCCTTCCAATGTCCTAGAAATAACGTCCTATGGACGTCTCAGTCGGTACTTTCAATATGTTGTCCCTGCGAGGACGTTAACTTACACCTCGCCGACGAATGATTGCTCGTTGGCTATAAGTACTCCTCGTCAATGTCCTTCACCTTAGTCCATTGGACATCCTTGGGAAACTTTTTGGGGACCTTCTACGGACCATCAACTCAACTGGATGTTCTTATCAGTAATGCAAGATCTGGTCCTAGAGGGACCCAGAAAAATTCAAATTCAAGAATAATTCGAACGTCCCTGGGACATCCAATGGACATCCAGTTGATATCCCTCAGCGTTGCTGATAGGTTGTCCTATGGATGTCCTAAGGTCGTCATCTGTAGTGCTTGATGAGGAATACTGTACGATTTAGGTATTCGATAGATGTCCCAGGGACATCCTTCAAGGACGTCCCTAGTTGGTCCTCAAGTACGACATTTGTGCGTTCCACAGACGTCCACTGGACGTCCACGGTACCAAATTCGAACGTCCTATGGACGTCCTGAAAGTCCTGTCTGGACGTCATAAGGATATCCATGAGACATAAGTGTGTGATTAGGGTGTATTCCGGCTTCAAGCTTCAAATGTGCTACACATGTTTCGGAGAAATTCAAGTTTGCAGTTGGAAGTTTCCAGTTTGAACTGGATATGTTATTTTCTCTCATGTTCAACCTTGAAAATTCCATCTACAAAATCAAGATGTTATGTTTTCAGAGTCGAAAATTTTTATTGAAAAGGAATATTCTCGAAATAAACTACGAACATAAAAAAAATGGATATATAGGTACATATATAAAGATATTTCGCATTCTCTATGTGATGGAGATATTATTTCTTTCTCTATTCATTCAACAGAAAACAACTATACGTCCCTGGCTATATGCCACGACGAACATTGATTTACATCTATTGAACACACACCATAAGAATTCGAAAACAAAATCTCCTGAAGTAGAGAATTTGCATTCTCCTTCATATAAAGACATGCACATAATAACATTCTTGATATTCAACAAAAAACAACTACTTTTCGGGCTATTTGCCACGGCGATCATTGAATTATATCGGTTGAACATTCAGAAAGAGAACATGACATTGAGATTTGACATATCATCTCTCGAATCGGTTGAAATAATATGCTGAATATTCAGAATGATATTATGTGCATCTTGATATGAAGGAGAATGAAAATTCTCTACTTCAGAAGATTTTGTTTTCAAATTCTTATCGAGTGTGTTCAATAGATGTGATTCAATGTCGTCGTGGCATATAGCCAGGAAAGTAGTTGTTGTCTGTTGAATACATCGAGAAAGAATTGATATCTTCATCACATAGAGAATGCGAATTCTCAATGTATTTTTTTATATGTATTTCCATTTTTTTATGTTCATAATTATATCTGAGAATATTTCTTTGGAATACTCTCACCTAATCAAGGGATTCAAAGTTGAACGATAAAAAGTTGTTATTTTTGTAGACTCTAGCAATCGCAGATTCGTGATTAGGTTTCCTAAATTCAGGATTTCTTACCACGTCCTGTATGATGAATATCAATTCATACATCTAAAAATTGAAAGTTCTAGTTTGAATTCAGAAAAAACAAATATTTATCATGGAACTTGATTTTGTGTCCAAAGATTGGAAGGGTTAACTCCCCACTACATCACCCTTCCCCCCCATGGACCCGTCCCTGGAATTTCTCGTGCTAAATAACCCACAGGCGAGATTTTATAGTGTCAATGTTTATTTGCGATTGAATTAATTATCTCAAAATCATTCCCAAGTGCTTGTCCTATTTACGAAAAATTTCTGCCCACGAATTTTAGCAATAGAAGCTAATAATATCTATTTCGACAGTGCATTTACATTCATGTCATCGTTGGAAGTTTGGTCGTGGAAATCGAAAATATGTTTGTGTACTCGACGTCATTGTGAGAATAATTAATAATCATAATTCCCTCATTCTCGATGCCATGAAATTCGTAATACAGGACGTTTCAAAATTTGTCCAAAAACGCTGAGACCACTAAATCCACATCAATATATTTTTTTATGTTCTGGTTTCCACGAAAAGGGATATCCTGTGATGTTCAGAGAACATCGTGTGAACCAAGGGAATTGAGGTAGAAATTGGTGTTCTTAAATTTCTGAATGTAATATGCCTCGGGAAACACCTCTGTTGAACACAGTGAGATCGGCTTTTCTACAGAAAAGGCATGTTTGTTTTTTGTTTGCATTGGAATCTACCAAGTTATCGGATCCCCATCCGAGAATTGTTGCCAAGTCAATATTTATGTTGTCAACATCTTTTCCTCGGTCGTTTCTGATTTGCCTTCCTGGTATTGGAGCCCTGGAAGAAGAGGCGGTATTGATGGTACTTCGCGAAGCTGTGTACTGGACATGAAGTCGCTTCCAACAAATCGTTGATATGGAGTAGAGATAGTGTTGGTGCTAGAATTGATCCTTGCGGAACACCAGCATTTATGATAGGAGAGGCAGATGGAACTCCGTCGACCACTGCATGGACGGACCTGTTCGAGAGAAAACTAGCTAGCAGAGAACATAGCTGGGGAGGCAAGCCATAAGATGGAAGCTTGGCGAGGAGTCCGTGGTGCCTGACTCGATCGAATGCCTAGGAGATATCGAGTGCCACGGCTAAGTTTTCAACACATATATACAGGGTGGGCCACCAGTAACGCCTCGGTCTCTCGAAGGCTAACCACTTATCTTCTTGGAATTCTTTCTCTCTAGGAAGTTGCATGTCAACATAGGCTACCATTCAAAATTATTTCGAAACATACAGGGTGTCTCCAGAAACCATAAAACACTGAAGTTGAACTTTTTTCTATCGAACATTCTATATATTATTTCATTTTGAGATTCTCCCTGATGAGCTGATTTCAACGACCCATCATACTTGGGGTCTAGCAGTGGAAGAATTCCAAGAAGATAAGTGGTCAGCCTTCTAGAGACGGAGGCGTTACTGGTGGCCCACCCTGTATATGTATATATATATTCGATAGATTGCTGCTATATATGTGAGAAGTAAGCGAGCAGGTAACCAGTTAATCTTTGATGACGGAAGCCATATTGCCTATCGTTGCTCTCTTCATGATTTTGGAATAATAGATGTAATTGCTAGGTAGGGTGTTTTTGGCATTTCTGGAACTGGTTGTACTCTTGCAATTTTCGAGTTGGACAGGAATATCCCCAATTTGTAAAGGTAGTTGAACAACTCTCAGAGAACAGGTGTCAGTTCGGAGGAACATTTCTTAAGAACAATCGTTGGGATTTCGTTGAAGCCACAAGGTTTGTAGGTGTTGAGACCCAATAAAATCTTTCTCATAGTACGTTGGCGAAAGGTGATCTCGGGCATATGAACGTCAATCTGCGTTATGTTTGAAGGTTGTTGCCACGATGAATCCAAAGTGGAATTGCCAGCAAATAATTGCACAAAAATGTTGGCTTTTCTCTGGGCAATTGTGGCAAGTGTTCAATCTTTCTTGGTTATAGGAGGAAACGAACCGGAAGTGACGTTTCTTCCCACAGCTTTGGCGGAGGACCAAAATGAACGGGATCCGTTAGGACATTCGACAAGTTTCGATCTTATTTTGGCATCATGAGCATCCTTTGATGATCGAATTGTCTCATTGCATATGCCTCTATCCTCGACATATTCTGCTCTAGTCTCAGGGCATGCATTTTTCTGCCATCGATGGAATGCTGCCTGTTTGGAAGCGACAGCTCTAGAGCAGTTTCTACTGGACCAGGCCTTATCAAAAGATGTTCTACTTGCAGTTTTCGGTATGAAGGTTTGCATCCCTAACATGATGGTTTCATAAATTGTCTCAGCACATCGTGTTGAATCAGCTGAGGAGAAACAAACTCTCTGCCATGGAAAGCTGAAAAAAACATACGAAGACCTTCCCAGTCGGCCTGATTGTAATGCCACATGAGATGGGTAGGAATTGTGGTGCTGGATGGTACATGGAAAGAGCAGGTTGTGGAGATGAGGGTGTGGTCAGAGTTTCCAAGTGGGGCACAAACTTCTATTCTATATGGATCAAGATTTCTGGTGAGAAAAAGATCTAGTGTATTGGCAGACTGGTCGTTGACTAATGTTGACATCTGGAATGTGGGTTGTTAGTTCGACTTGTTATTCTTGACCATCGCCATTGCCAGTACACGGACTAAGTGAACGTTGTTGACAAAAAATAAGTTAGATGATATACAATGTGGGTCACGGTCGCTGGTACCTACCTAGGATCATTCCGAAAATTTGTCACTAAATTAGTTGGTCAATCGATCTAACATTCTTTCTACAGAACACTATCATCGAATAATATATTCTATTGAATTTTCAGATTTTTTCTGAAGGGCTGCTTCCACCAATATACATTTGGGGTCTAGCTTGAATGATTACGGGGATCTATATTGAGTGTTCAACATCGAGATTTCAAAACTGTATGATTTTTTGTGTCAAAACAATTTTTAACTACTTCACTATTACTGACATTTTATTGGAATAGATACAGGGTGATCCTGAGTCCTTAACCACCTTGTATTTGTCATATAATAGTGCTTATATATCGTATCAATTCTTCTTCACAATGAATGGGTATAGAGCTAACAGATATTATCAGAATTTTTGATGAAACGAATATTCAGACATAGATTCTCTTCTTGTTCCGATTCATGACAAATTGATATTGCATATACAGGGAGTAGGAAGAATTGAAACAACCCAATCATAAATCTGTGATGATAGTGGTCCGTGAGAATAACAAATTCTCATCGTTCAAGTTTGAACCCCTCTATTGGTTATGAAAGTATTGAAATGGAATATTCTAAGGTATATTATGAACATAAGAAGAATGTATTCATATGGAAACACACATTGTTAAAAATTTGCATTCTCTATCTGATGAAAATATTAGTTCTTCCTCGGTATATTTGAAATGAAACATATACTTTCCTCTGGCTATATGTTACGACAAACATTGAATTACAGTTATTGAACACACAATAGGAATTTGGAAATAAAATCTCCTGAAGTTGAGAATTTTCATCCCCTCCGCCAGATGAACATCTACCTGGTGAGTCGTAAGGAACTGTACATACTCCTACCACGAATAGAATCCCCTGAGGCGAGTATCTGATGACCATCAGAAATAGGCGAGTGGACTGATGAGGAATTATTGTCTTTCAATAACTCCACTGTGTCATTATTGATTTAGATAAAGTTTTGTAACACTTCTCACGCTCATTTGATGTCTTTGCGTTGTTCGAAATAGTTGAATTTCAGAGCTCATTTCAAACGTACCGTCATAACCGCCATTTGGCGATACGTCAAATGAATGGTGACGTCAGCTTTTAGGCTGTTTCGTTATTGGTCAGATAATCTTCCATTTCCACTCATGAAGCAACCCAGGCAACCAGATGACGAATGATCACGTCACTGTGACGTCCCTAATGGGCAAGACCACTGAGAGAAGAAATCCGTGCAAACCTCTTTCAATCGACGAATCATGATTTACGTTTGATGTACAATCAATATTATGAGTTAAAGTTGAAGGGAATCGAATCTATATCGTTTTGAAATCAGCATATTTCATTCGATATTTCAAACAGCCAAATATGATGGTGGAGTCGTGACGTATTAGTCCCGAACTGTAGCTATCTCTCTCTGATACCTCGTCATTCTGCAGTGTTGCAGTGTGATTGGTCAGTTCAAGGACAATAGGCGTGTTGGGAATAAGACGTCGCACCAGTCACACCAATGAATTGACAAAATTTCAAATGGCGCAGGA
Organism: Phaedon cochleariae; assembly: GCA_918026855.4. Lineage (NCBI taxonomy): Eukaryota > Metazoa > Arthropoda > Insecta > Coleoptera > Chrysomelidae > Phaedon > Phaedon cochleariae. The sequence continues at coordinate 8,789,407 of OU896719.1, read as the reverse complement.
ATTGTGTGTTTTGAAATGGACATATTCTAATTTATTTTTTCCATCGTCTTAGCATGAATGACAAAATTCAAAAATAATTCGCTGGTAGTTTTTCAATATAGAGTTCACGATAATGTCATTTTAAAAAATCCGTGGTCTCCCCTATTGGTGATTTTTCGTCAGAGACGTCACACACCAATTTATGACGTCACTATGACGTACTTTATATGACGTGATGATCACGTCGTCGTTTTGACGTCAAGTGAACGTCACTTAGATGGGTAAAAGAAGACGTCAGTTTCATGACGTTGCAGGGACGTCCTGTCGCCGTCTATTTTTCCCAGACATTCTCTTAACCATGGATACTCATATATCATCATATGGAACAGAAGTATAAGTCATGAAAGCGAATAAACATGCAAGTTTTATTCTAATTATTAATATCCTGTAGTGAAAAAACTTTTTTCTAAAAAACTTCGACGCACTGTATATCTTGGAAACCAACAAGCTAATGTATATAGAAAAATGTTTGTTTAGGTATACCTATTTTGAAACCGTTACTCTTATGACGTTGCAGTGACGTATCTATGACGTCTAAAAATCACGTCGGTGTGACGTACCAATTTGATGAGCTTCGTCATTTAGGAAATTTTTCAATAATGAACTATTTAGATTTTTGTTGGGTGCCAAAGAATGCATCAATATACATTATTTAACAAAGTGAAGCCAAATTCGCTAACATCCTTTTCATTGCTATCAAACTATTCTTTGTTTGCTTACATCTCACCGACACAAACTACATAATTTTATACAAATACGAGTAACTGATTGCATTATGATGGAGATACGTACTGAAGGATGGCGCTGCTGAATAGGCTATTGTATGAACATGACACAGGAGGGACCCACCAAGCAGACAACAATGCATTATCAATATTATATAATGTCATCAGAGGCTAGTGGTGTTCAACACACCATGTTGAAGGAATCTTTTTCACGTATCATCGCCAAATTCAATCGTCATTCTGACGTCAGTCAAACGTCACAGTTTGGTGAGTGAATGACGTCAATACGACATGAGTGATATGACGTCATTGGGCTGTGACTTATTCACGACCTTATCACGTCAATGCGACGTCAGCTACTAACGCCACCTAGGTCATTCAAGTGACGTAAAAAAGACGTCACTGGAACGTCATCTGGTTACCTGGGAAGGTTGTTAAATCACCAATCATAATCAAATCATTAAAAAGAGAATAAAGTCTTGTCACTTCTGTCGTTGAATGGAACACGAGATGAAACATAATATATAGGAGGAAGCCATGCTATAGTATAGTTCATTCTTGACTTTTTCGCGCATCAGCATGTCCGAATATCTCTTATACTTCAGAACACAATATCATGTGGATGGTATAGACTTGACAACTGTGTGCTGAATGAAGAGAACTGACAAGGCTCCGCCGACAATTCGTGCGCCGTGCTGTTACGTTCACCGGTGCAAATGTCCTCCAGTGTGAATTATAATTTTAATGATAAACAAAAATGTATTATTTGAAATATTGAGCCACAACACATTAGGAATAATGTTGAGAAAATTGATTTTTAATTGATAATTAAAAATAACTCCAATATATAATTGAGAGTGTTGAAAACGAATAATCTCAGAAAAATTATGAATATAAAAAAATTGATATCTATATAGAGCAATACAATGAGAAATTGCATTCTCTATGTGATGAAAATATCAACTCTTTTTCAGTTTATTCAACAGAAAACAACTACTTTCCTGGCTATAGGCCACGACGAACATGGAATTATATCAATTGAGAATTTGCATTCTCCTCCATATACAAAAAATATGTATATGCACACATCATTCTGGATATTCAACAGAAAACGAACTACTTTCCTGATGGCTATTTGCCACGTCGAATATTGATTTATATCCGATGAACATCCAAAGGGAGAACATGAAAAATTAAAAATAAAATTCTCCGTAATTGAGAATTGACATTCTTTCTCAAATCGGATGAATAATACGATATATTATAATGATATTATAATATAACTTACCAATATATTCAGCATTGAAATGAAAATTGGAATGTACCGCAGAAGTATACTGGCATGAACTCTGATCTTGTTGAGCTTGAAAACTTCCAAAAATAATTATTCATATCAGTGATATGGGAAATATTATCTCTCACACACAGGTTATATGACTTAATTGGAATTAACTCATTTCACATTTCTTATCCCCTCATCAGTAACCATGATGTCAACATATTCTTACAGCCATTCTTCATCTAACAGGTACTCACTGATGACGACTGATACTCGAAAGCACTCTGCTACGAGAAATTGAACAGAATTTGAGCGATCCACATCAATTATTTAACACATTGGGGCTTGTAAAAAGGCCCCATCAGGGACTTGCTGCTGACGTGCCAACTTCCCTCACTTTCACCAGCCGTTACATATTTTAAATCAGTGATTTTTGCTGATTCCCTTTGGAATAAGTCGAACAACACTCTACCAAAACTCGTTCTTCTATGGAACGGCGAGGCTTTGGAATTCTCTGTCAATGAGATTATTCCAACTACAAAATAGCCACAATGCTGAGAGTAAAATGAGATGTTAAATAAATACAAAAAGATCGAAGTCATTTCGACACAATATTCATGAAATGAACAACAATGGTATATTTCGGGAGAAAAATATTTACTTTCCTGGCTAATGCTACGCAGAACATTGAATTACATCCTTCCGAAATCTATGCATCGACTCGTATAAACGATTAGTGATACGAGTGATTTTTTTCTGAATGCCTATAGATTTCGATTTAGCCAGGTCATGGTGAACACCTACAGACCGGTTTCGAGTTCGTTGACTATCTTCAGTGCAGGACAATCTCCAGCCAGCAGTCTTAAGACCGCCGATCAAGCGTAGCCTATTCAGACAGGTATCGAGTCGGCATCATATTCTCTCAGAGGCGTCCTCTATAGACATTATGAGAGCAACGCCATTTGAGTAGAAGAGAAGGAAATAAGAAACACTCCAAAACCGAAATTCCCATACGGGAGTGGCTGGTTGCCCGACTGTCGTAATATCAACTACGAAATAGCAACAATATGCTTCAAGTGGAATAATATGTATAATGAATACGAAAGGCTATAGAGTTCCGACTTGATTTTTGTTTGGCTAGGCTACGCTTAGTCGGCGGTCTGAAGGCTGCTATCTGGAGACTGCCTTGCACTGATGAGAGCCAAAGAAATCAAACCAGTCTGTAGGTTTTTAGCGTGACCTGGCTAAATCGAAATCAAAAGGCATTCAGGAAAGAATCACTTGAATCAGTATTCCTTTATACGAGTCGATGCATAGATTTCGGGAGGTTACAATTATTCAATGTTCTATGTGGCATGAGCCAGAAAAGTAGTTGTTTTTTTCCCGAATCTTCCATTGTTTTTTATTTTATGAACATTTGTATCCATTCAATGGAATTATTCCCAAGATCTTAGAACCTCCCAGATTGAGAAAAATTCTTCCTTTTCTCCCTAGGTGGGTACGCACGATGTTCCAACAACATTAAAGGACTTTCTATTCGTGCGCTTCGAAAGATTGAAACATATACTCATACAGGGTGTTTTTCGAAAGTGACGCACCCCTATAACTTTTTTGTTTCACAGATAAATAAATAAAATTCTGTGAGGAAGTATACCTATACTACATGAATATTTGATGTATTCAATTGTTTCCTGTCACTTCTGGATAGATCGCAAATGTCCCTTATTTTCTTATTCCAAATCGGAAACCTGGTATATTTTATTTCGATAGAGACCCACATTGTTGGTACAATGACTTTCCATTCGCCGCACATCTCAACATTTATCATCCTGAAATTTTCATTTTTCAGTTTCCAATCTGGAGTGTCAAGAATGAGTTAAGACAGTTGATTTTGGATCAAGTTGCCAGGGAAAATTGTGTCGATGAAGTTTTAATTTCAATTATAATCGATATTTTGAATCAATATCCAGTATCATGATCTGCCCAAACGCTCTAATGGTTTATTGTAATGAAGCTTCATCGTTAATAATGTAAAAATAAAAGGAGACTTCGAAAAGTAATATGAAACAATTTTTGTTATGGCATTTGCGCGCAGTCATATTGAACCTATTGGTTTCTAGCAGACATTATCAAGAAATACTATTTTTTATTTTCAGTTCATTATAAGTAACGAATTGTAAAATGATAAATTACAGTCGTAATGAAATAATGTACATGCTATTATAATTGAAATGTGAAAAAGTGGCAAATGGGGTATCATTGTACTCACAATGTGATTCTTCATCGATATAATAGGGAATATATATCGGTTAACCCATTTATAATAAGAAAATGAGGTTCGTGCCCGGTCAAACCGAAAGTGATAGGAAACAATTGATAACGTCAAATAATGCATATTCTTATTGTACTCATTGTACTATATAATAACATAACGTTCATCTGTAGAAACCAAAACGTTGACGGAGTAGACCACTTTTGAAAAACATGATTCTGATACAATATTGAGTTAATCGCAAGAATAATACTTGAGATTATTCGAACTCTATGCAATGAAATCATCAGATGAAGATCGATTGTCAGTTGACCTGACAGCAAACTTGAATTCAATTCGATAATTTAACGACCACAATTTCGATCAATTTCAAGTTATATTTCTCCGATTCGCCCAGTGTCTCTCCATGGAATGTATGGAAATTATATATTCTTGAAATCAGCAGAAACCACTATTTCAAAATATGCAATGAAATATAGGGTGTTTATTTTGAAAATATTCTACAATATTACATGCAGTGAATGAAGATATGTTTGGAGAGCACTATTCGAAAGAGAGCAACATCTAATTGAAAACGAGTAATCTCAGATATATTTATGAACACAAAACAATGGATATATATATATATATATATATAAAGAAATACATTGAGAATTCGCATTCTCCATGTGATGAAAATATGAATTCTTTCTCGGTTTATTCAACAAGTCTAATATTTCCTAACATTTCAATGCTGAACATATTGGTGAGTTATATTTTTATATCATAATTCATCATATTATTCGATTCAAGAGATGATGTCAATTCTCAATTTCAGAAGATTTCGATTTTCCATGCTCTCTTTTTGGATATTCAACAGATATAATTCAATGTTCGACGTGGCAAATAGCCAGGTGAGTAGTTCTTTTTTGTTGAATATTCAGAATGATATTATATGCACATCTTTGTATGAAGGAGAATGCAGATTTTCCACTTCAGAAGATTTTGTTTTCAAATTCTTATCGTAGAGGTTCAATAGTTGAATAAACCGAGGAAGAATTAATATTTTCATCACGTGGAGAATGCGAATTCTCAATGTGTTTCTTTATATTCATATCCATTGTTTTGTGTTCATAGATATATCTCAGAATATTTCATTTCAATACTTTCACCCAATCAATGGGTCCAAGCTTGAACAATGGAAACTTGCCATTTTCATAGAACCCAATCGCAGATTCGTGATTAGGTTTTCTCAATTCAGAATTCCTTTTCACGTCCTGTATGATGAATATCAATTTATCATACATCCAAAGAACAACATCTAACTTGAGCTCGTGTTTTTGGAGTTCACAATATCTTATTCAGTTCTTGAGATATTGAGTGTTGAAAGCGTCTCATCTCTAGTCAATCACCATGACAAACATAAACTATTTTGGCGCCCCATTTAGTTCCAAGTTCAAGCGCTGATGCTCTTCGGCTCTTCTCGTTCCCTAACGCAGCGACTCTCGTGACATCAAGCGTTCGGAATGCGGTTTACCGGGCGCTCGATACAAAAACGCCACCCGGCAACGCCGCCTCGCCTCGCGCGCCTCCACCGCCGGCCACCGCCGAACCCTCCCGACGCCAACCGACGCCCGACGTCGGCCTAGGCGCCGCAGTCTTCGAGCTTCCGCGGCCGCCTGAACCAGGTTAACGTGCGTGTGCTGCCCCTGTGGAGTCCGGCATGGGGCTCGGGAGGGGGGGTGCGGCTCCCCTCTCGTGATCCGTCAACATTTCCCGCTTCGATTTGGTCGAGAAATGGGGGCTGACCCCTGTCCTCAAGCCGAGGCAGGACCCACGGCCCCCTGACACGATCAGGTAAAACATCAGCCGCTAACCCGTCCCATAGCGCAGCATCCTCATCACCCTCTTCCTCCATATACACACTGGAAACGGTCTACAATCAACTGCGTTGAAATACCCTCAGTTCAATTTCCCGACTGTTTTCCTTCCCTAGAGACAGTCTACAATATACCCCAACCTTTGCTCGAAAGATACAACGCCTTGAAACGTCAAGTTCTCACAATCGGGTAGCGTAGCATCCTGAATATCTCTCCCCATGTTCCTCCCTGACAAAACATACTGGAGATGATCTTCAATCAACCTCGACCTTCACTCTATAGAAACAAACACCAACGCCTTGAAGCGTCACGCTCCCAATGCGTACATATAGTTAGTGAGTGAGTGCGTGAAATACAGTCAGGAAGTGCAGCATCCTGCCTGTCGTTTCAGGAGTGTTTTCCTACCTAAACACACTGGATACAGTCTCCCAACGACCTCAAACTTTGCTCAAAAGATACACAGAGCTACGCCTTGAAACGTCACACGCTGGATACGTTTGAATAGTGAGTGAGTGCTTCGACAGGACATGTCAACGAAGTGCAGTATCCTGACTGTCCTCTCCAAAGTTTTTTGCCGGAGATGGTCTTCAAACGACCTCGACCTTTACCCAATAGACACACACTCCTACGCCCTACGCGTTTAGTTAGTTGATGAGTGAGTGCATTTCGAGATGTCAGTAGCGAAATGGTCGATGAGGGTCTGGAAGGCAGCCAAACTTCATCTGCATTACATCCCTCTGCGAGTGCATTGCACCATCGGTCT
>OU896719.1:8528452-8781970 GCA_918026855.4 Phaedon cochleariae | reverse complement strand
CCTTGCTGAAATCACAGCCTGGGGAACCAACAACCTAGTTGGATTCAACGCCACCAAAACTCAAGCCTGTATTTTCTCTAGAAAGGCGGAACTCAGTATGCCCGACATTGTAATGTCTGGCACCACCATCTCCACCAAGCCCACCATATCTATGTTCGGTTTTTCCATCAGCAACAGTCTTTCATGGGATAATCATGTCAGATCCATCGCAAAAGCTGCTTCACAAAAACTCGGATTCTTGTTCCGTGCGAAAAGCTACTTTACACCTCAACAGCTTCTCATGATCTACAAAGCGCAGATACGGCCTGTTCTAGAATACTGTTCCCACATATGGATTCAGCACCAAAACATACGCTGATGCTCTTAGATTCCATCCAGAGAAGAGCCATCCGCCTGGTGGGTGACGCCACAATCACTCACTCTTTGACATCATTGGAAAACCGTAGAAAGGTCGGCGACCTTTCACTTTTCTATCGATACTTCCACGGGAAATGTTCTTCGGAAATCTCTGCTATCATTCCTTCACTAGCAATACCAGTCAGACGAACTAGACAAGCCCAGTCAGCACATCCTTTCGTTGTCAACCTCGGAAGATATCGAACAGCACTTTATCAAAACTCCTTCATCCATAGAACGGCTAGGCTCTGGAATTCATTGCCTGAGGAAGTATTCCCAACAACATATAATCTCCAGAAGTTAAAAAAAATCCAATACCTACCTCCTATCCCTATCCTCCCTAGGAACGCACGATGTTCTTTGAACATTATAGGGATTCCTTTTCGTGCGCTCCAAGCGATAAAAAAAATTGTCACTGACAACTGGGAAGTGTCAAGACGAATACGAATTTGCCATACAAATACAAATTTTTTTGCATTTTTTGTTAAAAACGGGAGCTGATTCGTTCCCGAAACGTTCGAAGATAAGTGAAAATTTTATATTTTCTGTATATACCTTCATTTCTCCACTCCAAACCTTTTTCAATACAAATTGTCACTGACGAGCTAGTACATTTTTCTTTTAGGCTCTCTGATAGGAAAATTCTTTAAACGCAGTGACATTTTGGGGCAAATCATCTGATTTGTTCTTACTACACGTATATTGAAATAATATTCATATTTTTATTTTATAGACGAGAAAATCCCAAAAAATCTGAAATAATGAATGTACCACCTCCTCGATTAACCTACAGACAGTATGTTGACTTATGTTCGAATGTCTAACGAACGGGATGCGATTTTACTAAATATACTGCACACTAGCACAAACCACGCCCACCCTAATACGTCATATCTCCAAACATTACCGATATACTCGGAGTCAGCACATCGCACTAAATATACTGTGCTCCAACGCAAGAATACACTTTTTATGATTTTGACACGAATTCGACTGAAGCTCTCTCGTTGTCAATCTCTTGTACGCAGTAAATTCATACACCCAAATGGTCTACTGGTTAGCGCTGTCGACTTTCAGTCTGAAGGTCCATGGTTCGAATCGCTGTGAACTTGAACTTTTTTTTTTCACCAATGTTTTTTTACTTCATTCTGGTTTTCCTTTTTCATAAAATATTTGAAGTCAAATAGGTTAGTGCGTTTAGGATAAACAGTCTCATTTTATTCAATTTTGTTGAAGAACTCAACTTTTGAAATATATTGTTACGTTATTATTCGGGTGCAGAAGCGAACACGACACTATTTATTTTCGAACTGATTTATTTGAACTAGAGAAACACTAATTTATATCGAACTTATAACTACTATTTATGTAAAACGATTTATAACACGCGGTATATAACTGTCTCTCTGACACTCGCTGTTCGACTGACTGACTCAGTTGTTCGGCCGTCTTATATATGAGAACACATGGCAGGCTTTGGTCGAGAACGTTCTCGAATGATCTTCCGTCTCCTTCTTTTTGTTCTATATAGAAGCTTCTTAGAACAAAACCTCTCTCTCTAATTAATTGTTCCATCGATTGTTTCCAGAACATTCCAGAATCTTCTGTGACGTTATTTGTCACTGCGGCATATATTGAGTGTTCGGAAATATGCTGGTGTATGTAGGAATCATTGAGAGGTTGGAGAGCAATCGGAGATGCGTGATACAGGATGATCGTTGTACTCCTGCCTTCCTGCTGATGTTTCTAAAGCTCCTCCAAGGGGAATATCATTACAATATTATTAATCAATGTGTTTCTACACTCCATTCGGTTTTCCTTCCTCAAAAATATTGCGATCAGGGATAGGTTAGTTCGGTGAGGATAAATAGTCTCTGAGTAAAGTACTTTGAAGATGAGATATAACGGTGGGCGTGGTATGTGCTAGCGTACAGTATATTTAGTAAAATCGCGAACGGGATACGTGATAAATCCTGTTTAAATGATATGAAATAATAAGTCTGACTTGCTGAATTTTCAATAACATCGTTCCATTGATACAAACGTTATCATTGAAAAATGCAAAAATCTGTTTCTTCATTTGGATAAAGATACCTACTCTGTTGTCTCAATCCGGTCCACTTTCCCCTACCAAATAGAGAGACAATGAGTTCAAACTTTGAAAACTTGATCCAAAAAATATCTTATTTATTCAACAATGTTCACGATATCAACATAGATAAATATATGTAATTACAAACATCACAAATATTTTTTGTAACAGATTTTAACACAAAATTATTATATTATGTCAGAAATAGTATCAATTAATATGAATATAATATGAACAGTTGATTTATTTATTTTTGATTGATTGTTCATCCAGGGTGAATTCATTCATAAATGTAAAAACAAATCATTTCATAGGTATCATTTTCTGAATTACTGAATACTCTGTATATTTATAGGGGCAGTATTTAAATACTCCAAGAATATTAATCTTCACTATTTTTGGCAAGAAAAATAATGAAATAATATACTAATTCAATAGTTTGGGAATATTTGAATATCTACTATGAACAATTCCAAAATTTTGTACCTATTAATTGTTATTCAAATACAAGTAATGACTGAATACTTTTTCTAGCTCTGTTCCAAACAGACGCCCTATCCGATATGAAAAAATGTACCACAAATTGATATCAATTGAAAATATACCATATAAAAAAATTAGAAGAAGGTAGAAGGTGAAAATAAAAAATACTAAAATTTTAAATAGAATCACCCTGTATGAATATTCAGTGTACAATTTAGTGCAGAAAATTTGATTGTTGCAGTTCATTTGAACAGTAGTTCAGTTAGATTTGCATTTTAATATAATTCTCAGTTGCACTCTCACATTAATAAATAAACCATTCCTCTCTGCAGCTGATGATATAAGGCAAGAAAGCAAATTACTACATTCACTTATTAATTATATAATTAATTATATTTTTCCCCTACCTAATTAAATATATAATAAATGATAATAATATGAGAAGCTCACTCATGAGATAAAAAAGAGATGACTTCTCAGATTTGTTTTGACTATCACGAAATAATTTCAATTCCTCAATACATCCATATCCCAGAATTTCATTTTTGAAGCAACATAACAATCTTAAAGAAAAAGGGATATGTCATTGTAGTATAATAATAAATTTACCTAATACTTGCGAATATTCTACTCAGAAATAAAGAAACAACACTCAGTTTTGATTAAAGACATCAAACTTATGATATAACTTCTATTCAACTTCAGAAACGAACCAGTTCCGTTGAACTTAAAAATCCTGGAGTCAGCTTTGTTTCGGAGATACAGACTGTTGAAATTGATTTTTCTCCATTTGTTTTTACCTCACTATTGCGTGCGGAAAAGTCAACTTTTCCGCACTCATTTTGGTGTTGAAAGAGTCACTAAGTGCGGGAAAGTAAATTTGTCAAGTTTTTGGAGATTATACTGACATTTGAATATTTAATGAAAAACAGTGTACCTAACACGTTCGTAAAGTGACTTTTCCGCACTTTTTAGGTAAACTACTATTTCGCACGAAATTTTGTACCCGAGTTTTTTTTGAGGTGAGAAATCAGAAATTCCTATTAATTTTTATGTAGCGCCTAGAAGGCTGTTATTATTGATTCAAAATTGCCCAAACTTTTTTGACAATAAAGTGTTGGCACATTCCATGAAAAAACTTCAATTCCCACCCTTTTTGAGTTAAAAAAGGTACACTTCCTCAACAATGCTGGAGGTTATCGTTTTCGAGATATTTACTAATGATGCATTACATTACATAAGTATGTGGTAGATCTCGTCAAAAAAAATTCGAAATGTTTATTGAAAAATGATCCGATTTGGAGATCCAGAATGTTGAAATTTTCCAAGACATGGTTGGTTTTTGGCATAAGTTTTTTGTAACTGCAGTTATTTTCATCACACTTTATAAAAAAAAAGTTGTTAATTTTGACGAAATCTACCACATACAATTCAGCTTTCGTAATGTTCTCAGAAATTTCACTTAGTGTCCTATATGTGCCATATATTGTATTGGACTTATGTGAGCACAATACATATTTTTATTTACAACCATATATGTAATGTTGTCATCACTAACGTCTTTGACGGTTGGGAAGTGTCACATTACACACCTCTACTTCCCGTACTTACAGTCGACTCCACCAAAGCTATACTTTATTGTAAGCAATCTTACAGGGACATGTTTCGAAGCTTTAAAGCTTCATCATCAGCGTTATTGTTACATAGGAGTACTGTTCTGGAGGAAAAAAGTTATGTTTACATATTATTCATATTATTGAAAAATGTTTCAAGAAAAATTATGAAAAAGTTGAATGGGGACCGCAATTATTGCGGAATTTGAATTTTGTTGATTTTCTCTAAACACTAATTAACATGTTATTTAAAGTTCCCTAACAAAGGGGTTCCGCAATAATTGCGGTCCCCATTCAACTTTTTCATAATTTTTCTTGAAACATTTTTCAATAATATGAATAATATGTAAACATAACTTTTTTCCTCCAGAACAGTACTCCTATGTAACAATAACGCTGATGATGAAGCTTTAAAGCTTCGATACATGTCCCTGTAAGATTGCTTACAATAAAGTATAGCTTTGGTGGAGTCGACTGTAAGAATTTTGTCCTGTCCTATTGCCTTCACTCCACTTTAAGATGGATCGCCTCAGATGTTAGAGATTTATTAATTTTGATCGAAATATGACGGTTGTAAATGATAGTTATTTATACACCAAGGTAGTAAAGGCTTCAGCCGAGGGGTATGAGGTCCCATGGTAATTATATTCTTTACTACCATGCTGTATATTAAATTTTTTTCACCACATGCAATATATTTCAATCATTATCGTTCTGTGAAACTGAAATTTGGACCTATTGTCACTATGAATAAATAATAGCAATGCCAATGACAGCATATGTGTCAAGTCGTTATTGATAAATACGTAGAGAAGATGGTGTGCTCAACAGAAAGCTCAAACTCGTCTTATTCTGCGCATGACGTCAGCTGGGATATACTGTCATTGTTATTATTTGTTCTTGTGATTGATGTCTCGAACTTCAGATATTATATAAGTACTAAAATGGAATGAAATAATTTCGAAATGCCTACTTGTTTCGTTTCTGGTTATGGAAATTCCAACTAACATACAAAAGGCACAGATATTGAATTTCTCTGCTTTTCCAAGAATGGAGACCTAATGAAACGATAGGAGCTTGCTGTCGACAGAATCAAATAATGGTACCTACCTTATATTCCTTATATCCTCATTCCAAAGCATTCACCTATCAACCTATCATATTATCATCACATTCATATTATAGCACGTATATCTTCAAAACATTTCCATGCAAAATGTTCCCAAACAAGTGCGAAAGTACGGTTCTTGAATTACACACCTCTGAAAAATCACAAATATTTGAAACAAGATGCCATTCCTACAGAACATCTTCCGAATATCAAGTCAGAAATAATTGAAAATGAATTCAAAACTAATAATTTTTCACAAAATATAAATTGCAGCAAAGATTTTAATAACAAAACGGCAAAAATTGATACTCCTGTCGATGTCGGAGCAGAAGCAACGTCAACGTCGTTAAATGCTGAATTTTAATCTGTCAGAATCGACACATGCAGTAGTGGATCATTCAGATGGGATTGGCAATGCATGATAATTCGTATGTATTTGCTATTTGCGATTGCGAATTACCTCAAGATCACAATTTCCATAATCAATGAAATAGTAAAATCGAAGGAATAGGTACCTGTTTATATGAATTGAATTATTTCTAAGCAGATCGAGAAACTTATAGGAATTTCAATGAACATGATTGAATTCATTGCGCACGCCCATGGCAACGGTATCTGTCTGTGACATGCAGCTGATATTGGAATCCCAGATGACGTCACATAATATGAGCATAGGCACACCATCTTCTCCTTCCACTATGATACGTACTAGATCCGAGTCCTATCTCTGCGGGTATCGCATTAGAACAGTGAATCCGGGTTAATTATAACAGAGGTGGGTGGCTATGTCATTATTGACTAGTGGTTCATAATATGACGAAAACTACCTTGGTAGTAAAAACACAGTTTGCGCCTCGAAATAATGGTAGGTTTTACAGCTAGTGGTGGAAAAAATAGTATACAAACCTCGGTAGGAAGTTTCATTCCTGTCTCGAGATCATAGCTATCTCCGACGCTTTGCGTCTCGGTTAACTAACTAATCTCACGACAGAAACGAACCTCTTCCCACCTCGGTGTGTAATATACTATTTCTATTCTATCACTCTATTCTATTCTAGGAGCTAAGTAACGTGAATCGATATAGAAAATTGTGAATATCTCGAAAACGATCAGTTCCAGAGTTGTTGAGGAAGTATACCCTTTTTACTTGGAAAAATTGTGGGAGCCAGGTTTTTTTCATGAAAAGTGCCGAAAGTTTTGTGACAAAAAGTTAGGGCAATTTTGAATTAATATAATGACAGCGCCCTCTAGGCGCTACATAAAAAATGATACAAAACTATTATTTCTCACTTCAAAATAACCCCGGATACCATATTAAGTGCAAAAATAGTTATTTTTGTATTGAGTGAATGAGTGTTTTTTTAGTGGCACATGAGAGTGTTGGTCGAGGATAAAAATGTTATCGATTGTGCAATGAAAACACGAATTTTATACACGAAATACCAGCATTTCTTGTACAACTGTGAAGGTAAATTTACAAAATTGAGATTTTTAACAAAATCTTCAATTATCCATATTCTTCGGGACAAATTGGAATATGTAATAAAATTGTGGAATCAAATATTGAAGAAATATTTATCTAATGTTTCTGATTAGCATCAACATGGAACATCTTAGGGAATTCCTGTTGGAAGTAATTTTTCAAACTTTACTATCAATTTTTTTTTGGATGTATGATAAATTAATATTTATCATACAGGACGTGGAGAGAAATTCAAAATTGAGGAAACCTAATCACGAATCTGCGCTTGAAGGTAAAAAAAAACAAGTTTCCATCGTTCAAGTTTGAACCCCTTGAACGATGAAAACTTGTTATTTTTATAGACCTCAATGGCAGTTTCGTGATAAGGTTTTCTCAATTCAGAATTTCTTTCCAAGTCCTTTACTATCAATTATTATTCCAATAATTGGAATTGTTTTATGATGACTAATCAATTAATAATTGACTCTGTTAAAAAAACCTTCATAAAAATATATTTCCTGTTGATTCTGTGAATTATTTTGGCAGTGAAAGAAGTTACCATTTAGGCATCAAGAGAGATGTAGTTTTTTCACAGTTGTACAGAAACTAAATTATTGCAAAAGTAATATTAAAAAAATAAAATCGATTTCAACACCCATATCTACCAAACGCAGCGTTTCTGGATAGACATTTTTCTTGAAATTGTCTCAGGAATCTCATTTGAATATTTCAAGATACTTATTTTAGGCACTAACTCTTCAGCCTTTCCAGGAAAGTAGGACAACAACTGTTTTGTTTATTTCATGTTCACTCAACAAGTTTTTTGTTAAATCATTTCATCATGTGGAATGCGGAAATTTAGACTTTTACAGATATTATCTCAGAAACTACTGGTTTTCGAAAAAAATACATGACTGACAAAGATAATTGAAAAATAGACCATACAAGAAGAAAATATTTGGTCAAATAGGACTGAGACTAGCATCAAACAATTTCAAATTAACTCTCCTACCTGAGTGTTGATTCCTTAAAAAAATTTGAAAAATATCGCTTTTCATTTTCTGCAGAGTACATCTTAGAAAATAAAACTTCACCAATAATTATTTGGTGGTCAAGTTGCTAAAACCAATGACTTGAAAAATTCTTCAAGACATAGTTCACACAATTTGAAAATTGATATATAAAAAATAGCTTCTTCATTTTTCAACACTTCAACCTTGTATACATAATAAAATCATGAAAAATATTGCATCATTCTTCAAAACAATAACAATGTCGAAATTCTGACACAATAGAAAAATACTAGACATATGAAACCGCCAACAAATAGAATGTAAACTAATTAGGATAGGGTGGTTCATGTTTTTTATACAGGGTGTTTCATTACTAATTGGAAATATTTCAACCATAGAATCCCGAACTCAAAATATGAAGATTTAACCCAAATCACCTACATAAAATATGTCTCCTGTCTAAGTTACAGGGTGTTTCATTCAAAAATTTTGAGATATTTTTGGCCCAGTTCTTCAAAACTATTTGACGTATCACTTTCATATTTGGAGGGAAGTGTAGGTATTATACACCCAACTGAATTATGTAGAATGAACTTTTCTAGCTATGACCAGAGGCGTACGACAGGGGCAATTAATTGGTTGATATCCCTCCCAAATTCTACGTCACTGGCGGAATTGCAATCCTATCACAAATTTTCGATTCAACAAAAATTCTGACGTAGATATTGTACACTTTCTCCATGGCGATGAAGTCATTATTTTTCGAGATATTTCAAGTTAAACATGAATCTGCACAATCATTTTGATTTCAATGTGCATTAATTTTGTCAATATTTTGGATCAATGGATTGTATTCATCAATAAAATGAAACTTTAATCCATTTCAACAATAAAAACATAATTACATAACAGACAGGGTGTTTAATAATGTAATCATTTGATTGATGAATGCAATCCATTGATCCAAAATATCGACATTATTGATACACATTAGAATAAAAATAATTGTGCTGCTTCATGTTTAACTTGAAATATTTCGAAAAATAATGACTTTATCGCTATGACGAAAGAGTACAATATTTACGAAGAAGGTATCGGAGAATCGAAAAATTCTGATAAAATTGCCATTCCGCCAGTGGCGTAGAATTTGGGAAGGATCAACCAGTCACTTGCCCCTGTCGTACGCCTCTGGTAATAACTAGAAGAAAAGTTCATTTCACATAATTCAGTTGGGTGTATAATACCTACACTTCCCTCCAAATATGAAAATGATACGTCAAATGGTTTTGAAGAACTGGACAAAAAACATTTCAAAATTTTTGAATAAAACACCCTGTAACTCAGACAGGAGACATATTTTATCTAGGTGATTTGGGTTCAATCTTCATATTTTGAATTCGGGATTCTATGGTTGAAATATTTCCAATTAGTAATGAAACACCCTGTACATTGAATTTGATGGTTGATGAGTCTCTCTCTAGTATGTTGAACTCATTGGATGATTATCTTCATCTTTTTCTAGTTCTCAGAATTATATTAGTTGATATATTGTTGGACCTTTCATTTTTCCAAAAGTAACACAATACATTTTGAATTTTGTGGCGCTAGTGGTACGGTGTCAGATGATACTAGATCATGAGAGATTTCATTCTATTTGTGGGGGTTTCAATGATACTGTAGGGTTTCAATGATACTGTAGGACACGTGTTTACACACATTTGGGCTTTGGTTGACTGAATCAGCCTTGAATTTTTGCAAATAAAATTGAATTGCGTGTAACATTTTGATGACTAGTTTACACTTGCAAAGCCCTGATAAAATGTCCAAATGAAGATTGCAATCATGTCATGAAAATTCATCAACATTATTATCATCCTGTTGAAGATACAAGATTTGTTTAACTTAATTCTTATTCATGTGGGGGTTTTATACTAACCAATTATGGAAAAAATAATAATGGAACATCACAACGTATAACAATAAATTATGAGAAAATGCAGTTTTTGGGACCAGCTAGTGTCTACTTGAATTCCAAATGATTGATAGATACAATAAAAATTTTGCCCCAGAAACTACAATGATTGAGCTGTTTGAACTGTCGTGAACGAAAGAAATTTCTCTTCTCTTCCATCTTTCTAAATTGTTTCTCTCAAATGTTGTCTCATTGATAGTGATGAATTTGTGTTAGAAATAAGTATATGCATTAGGGGACATTTGATCCGGTAAACGTGACAAGACAGGATTGTGGGCGTTGTCTTGTCAGTTCTCAGCATTCAGCACAGCATTGCCAAGTCTCTATAGCCAACATTTTGTTATGGAGTACAAGAAATATTTTGACAAGCTGATTGCTCGAAAAAATCACAAATTAATAATTAACATAATATCATGGGTTCCTTCTATTAGATCAAATGAAATATTCAACTTGGATGTAGTTTTACTCGAGGATAGAGCTACAACAACTTTTTAATAACTTGAATATAGTTGGTGATTTGACAACCTTGCTTTATGAGTGGAAATAGAAGATTATCTGACCAATAATAAAACATCATAACAACTGACATTAGTTACTATATATCCGAAGTATCCCAGAACATGGGCGAATGGCGGCCATGACGGCACATTTTTTGGAATTCAACAATTTCGTACAACACATAGACACATTATTTACATCAAAAACGCATAAGTGTTGCAAAAATTATTTCAGGTCCGTATTGATACAGTGGAGAAATTGAATGCAACATATTGACTACCAGTCTAGTAGCCCATTCAATGACTATTTTTATCTAGATGGAACGCATTCCTGTCTGCATATGATGGCGCTAAAATGTTGTCAATGACATATTTACTAGAGTATAATTATGTTTTATGATATATGACATCTAAAACAGAAATGATGGAAAAGGAAGTGAATTCTTTTTCTTTCATTCACGATAATGAACAGCTCAGAAGATTATCGAAATAGAAATTCAGCGAGACGCAGATTTGACATTTGATAGTTAAAGAGGATGGAAAGTCGAAAGAACCTTCACATTACAGTTTTTAATAGCTACCCCCAGTAACTTTATCAAATGTGAAACGTTCACCACAATCACTTTCTATAACTAAAATCCATCAGACTTTGAGATTCCAAAAAGTTATTCAATTTCTATGTATGATATGCTAAAATAATTACTTCGAAAGGAGTCATGATTTTCTAAGGAAAATAAAGTTTCAACAGTGATTGATAGATTGCTCAAACTTTTTTCGCAAAATGGATTAAAGATAGAAAAAATAGAATACATTGATAAGCATTTCATAAAGCCGCGATCCGAAAATAGAGAAGTGGGTATTCAATCATATTTTAGATCAATGAAAGATTTAGATATGCTCAATGGATATTGAACGTTACTACAAAAGATACTCACAAATAATTATTCTCTTACTAGAGTGTGTCCAAGATAAGGAGGGCCAGTGTATATGGAATGACTAAAAAAATATCACATAGAATCCTCTATAAGATTTTGTGTTTACAAGTTGTTTCGAAAAAACTGACTTTTTTATTTTTCTGGCGCTAATATTGAAGTTTGGGTGATACTGACAAAACTCATGATTACTAAATTTCAATGTGCTTTCAGCAGGAATAAATAATTACATAGCTTTCTTGCCATCCTATCAATAACATTTATGATATTCTCATACTGAACACAAAATAAAGAGCTCTTTTTCAAAGATACACCAGCGCTGAGTATTTTTCTCATGCATGGCTATCATTTATTGCCTAACTTGTACTATTTTAAATAATTTTGAATTTCTTCTCCTTGCTCAAATTCTTAACATCCCTATTCTTCATCATATTTATCAACACGTTTAAAAGATTCTTTGAGGATCAGTTTATTATTCCAAGGAACAACACCTTTCCAATTGTAGCTCATCAAGTATTAGTATCAATTGTATTTCCAAATAGTTACTTCATTTTCACAGTTTATCATTTGTTTTTCAAAAAACGCTAGTTCATTTCATGAAGTATTTATAAATTGTATTTCAAATTACTTAGTATTTTTCTTCTTTTACTCTGGACGGGTGGGTGGATGCAAAGACCCTTGCACTCAGGCCTCTAAAATCAAATTAGCCTTTTGAATTACCAAAAGCGTTATTTCAATTTTCAAATTGATGCTTGAATTTCAGAGAATATCATTTGTATTTTGAAGCGTTAAGTTAATTCAAAAGATCAACTGTATTTGGAAAAGCATATTTGAATACAAAACTGAACATGATGATTTCTAAGTAGTTATATATGTTGTCCAGATATTAATATTTATTCACTCTGTTGATTGAAACGCTTTTGGTCCATGTCTGTGCAAAACTTAGACCCACAGAATTAAATACTCACCTAGAATACCAATACATATGGATGCGTGAAAACAACATTACACACTAGAGATAGGTACGTTTACTTCTGAGTTTGGGCATTTGCGACAGCATCAACGCCAAATCGAAAATGTTTTATGTGATTTAACCATTTAATTATTGTGTTTCATTACCTTCCATCATTTATTATATTCGAAGGTTCTCAATATATTAGGAACTACGCATTTCTGTATGAGTCGAAGAAATTGAACGTTTGTATGTTGATAAAAAACCAAAAACCAACTTTTGGAGGCCAGTCATGACCTCATTTGAAATAACGCGGTATTATTGTTGCATACTGCGCAAGCTTAGAAGTGCACGAGCGCCAAATCAATTCAAGTCAATAAATTTTCATACATTGGCATTCTAGGTGAGTGTTACTCAGTCATTCAAGAAAACAGGGGGTCAACCTGAGAGATAATAAGCTGGAAACTCGTATACACCTTCATTTTGATGTTCTAAAAGTTGTCTCAGAAGTCTCATAAAATCTCGTGTCTGCGTCCTAAGTTATTGAAGCTCATACGTCACAAAATTCGGTATTTTGCGATTATCTATGTTTCTATAGCTGCAATAACCTGTTATAAAAATTGTAGAACATGAACTTTGCGACAAATTTTATCCCATTATTTTTTTCATGAGCTCAACCGTTTTTGAGATGGTGGACGGAGAAAATGTATCGCTCAGCCATATATACTGCTGTAATGCAAGATCATCTGTGTATCTCGGTAAATAAAATAAAATCATTGAAATATCATTAAGAATTGATAATTTGTATGTCTTATTAGTTGACGTACTGTACTCAATACCATTTTAGATACCTCTAAGCAATACGTTTTTGGTTATGCCGAGTTATTTCATTTTGTGGCAAGAAGATATGAATTAGTGAATTCAAACAATGAAGTATAACAATAGAGACATACTTTAACCTGCACTAGGGGGCATTGAAGTGAACTCAAATCACCTATTTCAAATTCATGTTATGAACAACCTGTATAATTTTTATAAATCAGCTAGATCTTAATTTCAACCAGGTAATCATTCAAAATGCAAATTATCATTTTTTTTAACGATCGATAACAGCACGATAGCAATCTAAATCTTTCATTATAAATGAAATAATGATCATCAACATTTATAAAAATACTTTCACAGAACTCCTATGGTATAAAACTATGTTAGCACCTAAATTCACGTTACACAGAAATATCATTTCAAAGAAGAGACACGCTGTTTTTTTTTAGTCGGCATCCACTAAAACACGAATCTCTGTTAGTTGAAAAAACAGTTAATACAAAAAATATCCATATAAAAATCCCAAAATTTCAAAAAACCACCTGTCAGCGAAACTCAACATTTAGTCATGTCGTAAATGAGGGAGCTGATAGAGAGAACCAAAATAATGTTGGTACTTCATATAAAAAAAACTTTATCACCACTCGTTACAAAGTTATATAGACCTTGAAAGTTTGATTTAAAAAAATTTCAATATAAAAATATTTCATGTTTAACTTTTAAAAGGTAGTCATGGTATCAATGAAATTCGGGCAAACAAATTAACTCATACTAATGCTGCTATTCTGCACACCAGTACAGAAAATATGTATAATTCCACATTTATAGAATGTAAGGAAATCTGTATTCTGCCAGTGCGATTTTAATATATTTCTATAAAATGACATTACATAGTATGCAATATTTCGGATGTTATAAGAAATCTTCATATATCTTTGGATCCATCTTTCTAGAAGAAACTGGAAGCTATAAGGAATGAAAATTGTTACTCATTAATAATATTATCAGTCTAATTTAAGAATTATAGGCCCATAAAAAGGACAATTAGTCTATGGTACAATAATTGATATAGATAATTACTATTCTGAAATATCCATTTTGTTTTGAATCTATCAAAACCAATCATGAAATGTGAGGTTAATGAGTAGCTAAGAAGTTTGCCATCTATCAATATTCAGTAAGAGGACAGGTGTGAATTCCTACACGGGCTTGAGTGTTTGGCAGAATACCATTCTCTGTTAAATTAACAGAATCTGTAAGTATGTCTGTTACAGAGTCTGTATCCTACATAACTAACATAAATATTCAAGTTACATATATGGTCGGCAGAATAGCAGCATAATGCTCCTTTTGATATGTAAACGGCTATACAGTGATTGTTTTATACAGGATGGTACGAATTTCCGTTTAATATAGGCATTTTTGACAGATGTTACAAATTTGACATTTTCCCGCCGCCGTTTGATTCCTTCATCTTTTCACTACAAAATTAGTATACTTTATTTAAATCGATATCTTGTAGTGTTCTAGAGGAAATCGCATTTTAATAACATACCTTCACACCATTTCAAAGGTGATAATAGCTCTATTTATTCAATAACATCATGGTAATTGCAGGCATTGTCAAAATTGACATCTGATTATTTGGACAGTATTAAATACTGTGGTAACACCATAGGCATACAAAAAGAGGGTAGACGAAATTGTTCACATTTTGTTCCAATCAGAAAACGATGATGACAAATTTTTGCGGATTGCCCTAGATCTACGCAAGTGTTTGTGAACGACGGAAGCATTTATCATATATTAGTTATATGATGAAAATTTTTTATGTATAGCAATTCTGTGTTTGTTACTTAATTGAAATATGTGAATTCTGCTATTGAAATAATTTAAATTTTCCTGATTTCACCTTTACATAGAATTATAATGTATAGGCATATTTTTTTCAGTCATCCGCGTATGTCGAAATCCGCCGTTACAGTGTTGGTGTGCTGTGTTTGTTACCATTTTGATTTTTTCGTGTTTCAATTGATTTTCAGTGTTTTCTTGTTAAAAAGCTTCATAAATACAATTATTAGGTCTATTATGGTTCGCCAGTGCCTGTATTGTGAAAATGTTCATCATACAAACTCCACTTTGGTGTGTCGACGGTAAGTAAGGTTATATGTTTCTTTAAACTTGAGCAATGGAGTTATCGCAGGTTATTTAACTAAATTATTACAAGAAATCTTGTTATGTTTTTTGTTCAAATTCCATCAGAATTAGGTAAGTACCTAAGGTACTAGAAATATTAGGTATTGAAATCAAAAAATTAGACCCAAACATTTTCTGATGGGTACAATAGCGTTGTCATTGTGGTAATATTATCTTGCCCCTCGCTCAATCTGCACGAATAGTGAAGACATTTTTAAAGCCATCTTTTTTCAACTTATTTGAAACTTTGGAACAGCGAGAGCAATGGTTCCGTCGATCTTCTGATAGATGGCGACATTGCACAATTATTATATCTGTCAGTTTTGAAATTGTCGCAGGTTTTTCGAATTCAGAGTTGAATAATCACACTGTTACATATGTTCTGCGTACCTAAAATGTCATTTGCCATTTTATTTCCACTCGTCACAGCAACAATAGCAGCATCACCATCTAGCGGGGAAATTAGAATCAACGTCTCGCTTGTTGTGACATAGAGAAATCATAGTAGTAGTAAATAGTGATTTATGTCGTTTTATATGCCAATTGGTAACACCATGGATGAGTTTAGTAATAATGAGTATGCCTTATGTATGGACTTGCAGAAACTTTCAAGGTCAATAACGCCGTAACGAAGTGCGATAGAGAATATTTTTATATGAAGTACTAACATTATTTTGGCTCCCTCTATCAGCCTTATCACCACCTTTCCGGACACCCTGTATAAAGAGCACAAAATTTTGCAATCATTAAGGCATATTACACATTATTCGATATCACATAATATATATAGTAATTCCCGACAGCGTCCTCCTACCGTACCGTACCAAGCGATGTTCACTAACTGGCGCGACTCTTCAGATGCCACCTACGAGGCCACGGTAGGGGCCAGTCGAACTGGCGCGGTAGGGGCCCCCCTACGTTCCCCTCAAAGTACAGGAACATCGAGAACCACCACTCGCGACCCAGCAGGTTGTTTGAAGAGTGCAGCTGGAAAGATAAGCGAGAACACTAATTATTGGTCTGTTACAGTGGAACATTTTAATGCAATTGAAGAGTGGAAGTAACAAAGGTGCTAAGTGCCAAAAATAAAGTTTCGAGATATTTAAGAAAAAAGTAATAAAAACGTTGATATTTGTTTTTTTCGTTTATCAGCATCAAAAATCGTATGAAAGATCAACGGAAAACCAATTCCAAAAACCAAATAAAAATTATTTCTTAAAAAAAATAGGAACGAGGTGAGTGCCACATTTCTTCTTTAACAAAATAGGATCAGGAAGTATTGCTGACAAAATTTGTGGTTTTTCAAATTCAAAAATAATGATATAGACAATAGTCGAACTGACATTGATCTCAATAATAACAAAAATGTCAAAAGAACGAGGTACCAAAATTATACATGTTCTTAACAAAATAACATCACAAATCATTGCTAATCCATTGGAATGCCTAGAAGTTCTTTGTAAAAATCTTGGTGAAGTGGATTACTCAGATAGGGCAACATAGAGCGGAGACTTTTTTTTTGTTTTCGGATATTTTGTTTGCTGGTGGGAGTCCAAGAAGTTCAACCTTCATTAAATCTCTAACAGTTTTTCCTTTTAATACTGTTTGTAGGTTAATCGAGGAAGTGGTACCTACATTCATTTTACTCGATTATTTGGGAATTTCTCTCCTCGTTTCTATAAAATAAAAATAGGAGTATTATTTCAATATACAGGCTGATTTTAAAATAAGTGCATATATTTTAAACACTAAGAAAGCTTGAGGTATACTACCGAATAGCACTATTAAAAATATTATTAGGATCAAAATAGATTTGGGGCAAAATACCCTTTTTCCGCCCAGATTTCTACTTCTGTCACAACTATCGTTTGCGATCCGCAGTCGACCGTGATGAACGAAGCGACGTTGCCACTCTACATGAAAATTAGGAGACATTAAATAAAATGTATAATCGAGAAAATGTACATGGGGAAGAAGTTAACCCTGGTCTTGAATTTCAGAAAGATAATACAAAAAGTTTAAAATGGACTCACCCAAGATTTCTACACATAAGCTCGAATAGTGTATAACTTAACACCTCACGGTTGGAAGTTCTTTTACTGAAAAATCCTTTACACCCTTCTTTCCACCTCCTTGCATCGCTACAATTTCGTGTCCTTCGAGGAGTCGCATGGGCCCCGCACAATAACGACCCGACATAAGAACCATATCATTCAGCTCAATGTTTGAGAAATGCATCGTCACATTCCAAGCAAATTGTCAGAAACAAAACTTTACATTTTCTAGTATCACGTTTTGACGTTTTCCAAAATTACATACATTCTCAGAACAACAAACTGTCAAGAAAGGATCTTTGTTTTGATTGTTCTTATGGTGTGCTACCAGCAAGAATTCAGATGACCATGAATTACTGTTTGGACTAATACCTAAAGTCGATAATTTATACACAGTGTGGCAACGATGCAGAGTTGCGAAATGCGTTCAACAGGAAAAAAGGGGTCTCCGGGTTCAGCGAATCGACAAGTCAGTTTTACAGGTTTTTCGGTAGTTCAGTTGAAGACGGTACTTACAACCGAAGACATTATTCGAATTTGACAATCGGAATCGGGTCAATGAAGCAACAAAATCGGCGCAAAGTTGGATTTAGTAGTATTTTCATAGTGAGCTAATCAACAAGAAAAGTGGAGTTTTCTTCCTTTCTTTTCCTTTCCCTCCTTTCTTCGGCCTAACACTACCTGCCACCCATACAGCATGACATGAGACCGGTGGAATAGCAGCAGGAGACAAATTCATTACGAATTTACACTTCATGTAAGTAAAATTCAAAAACCTATACAGTCCATTAAAAGGGTAACTTTTCGGTAATTTCTATACATAAAAATTGGTCCTGTTTCGAGCCAGATTAGACAAATTTGTGGTTTAGTTGTTAGGCGGGATTTCAATCGGTTTCGGCGGCAGGTTAAATTTTCGAGATCGAGTTTTCGTTGTTGTTGTTGAGGCGTCCAGCGGTTGGAAGGCGATAACGGAGTTGTTTTTGTGTTCGGTGTGGAACGAACGTAAAAAACTTAAGAAAGAAACGGGGACTGTCGGCGGTAATTGAGCAGTTTGGAAATAGAGTATTTTCTTGAATCGGTAAATGTCGGAATTTCAAGTAGGAAAGAGTAGGAAGTATTGTGTTGTCATGAGAAACTTTGCATTGTTGCCTTATTGATGTTTAATACGGAGCGAGTCACACAGAAGTGTTTTGGTGCCAGACTGACTTTTGGTTAAATAACTCGAATTTATTTCATTTAATTTTTAGATGAACTATCTATGAATATAATTTATTATGTTGGGGCTGGAATTACTACATTCTCAGTAAGCTAGTTGAATTGACTATTAGGAGCAGGTGATATCTATAGGACGAATAAGGAAGGTAGTTTTGGAATTTTGTTTTGGTTGTCTTCGTGGTTATTGGTGGTTTTTTAATTGCCGCACATACCAACCAGTAGGTATTATAAGGGACTCGAATTTGTTACAATGCCAAGAGGTACAGGGGCGGAACGTAGGCTAAAAATGCTGATTGCAAAAAAGGAGTCTTTGTTTCTGATTATCCAAAACCTTCTAGATTTGTCGAGAAATCTTACGAGTGAGGATACACAAGAAAGGTTTTTAACACTATTTAAACGTTTAGAGACCACTCGGTCAGAGTTATTGGTAGTTATAGATGAAATACATGTAACCAGTTTTGAAATTGACCCTGCATATAACCCGACATATGCAATTCTCCAAACGATAAATGAGATGTGCTGTAATATTGAAACGGTGGCTAATAATTTGGAAATCCAAAAACGGAGAATAGCGAATCAGAGTCAGCCAAACCCCAATACTACTCCATTAACCCCGATTGGCGGTCTCACCACGGTTACACGGAGTTTGCCTAGTCTCCCAAAAATTGAACTACCGGAGTTTTTTGGGGATATTCGAGAATGGGAGACATTTTATTCGGTATTTAAAAACTTGATACACGAGAACGATAACTTAACTGATTCAGACAAGATGCATTATTTAGTGGGCAGACTGAAGGGACCAGCCTTGAGTGTTTGTTCAGGGGTGGCTCCTACGGGAGAGAATTATGAGATAATATGGGATGCGCTGTTAGAGAAATATCAGGATAAACGGGCATTAGCGAACAGTTACTTTAGTCAAATTATAGAATTCAAACCTATGCATGGGGAGTCTTCGAAAAACTTGAACGCATTTTTAGAAAAGGTAGATTCTGCAGTGAAGGCATTGAAGAAGTTAGAGATTGACGATTTGGCCGATTTCATGTTAACTTTTCACGCAATGTCTAAGCTTGATGCGGATACGGTTAAGGCATTTGAAATGTCTAGACGAGATGCGGACATTCCTACATATGATGAGATGATCAAATTCGTTAAAGAACAGAGTGAGATTTTAAATTTAAATAAAGCCGCGGGCTCGGGATCGAGTAACAGTAAGCCGAGTGGTAAATTTAGTTATTCTAATCATAATGAAGTACAGAAGTTCAGGGCAGTCAAGGCCTTTCACGTAAATAATACTAAAGTCACATCTAGCAAATCTGATTCTTGTCAATTTTGTCATAAGGGGTGGCATTTATTATATCGCTGTGATAAGTTCAAACATCTCAGCCCATCCAAAAGATATGAAGCGGTTAGAGACAACAATTGGTGCTACAATTGTTTATCGCCAAATCATGGGGTGCGTTCTTGTCCGTCGGACCGGACATGCGCAGAATGTTCTAGGAAACATCATGTATTGTTGCATACCGGGAGAACTGAGGTAAGAATAGAGCCTGTGTCCGGGATGGAATCGGGATCTTCCAGACGGGATACGAGCAATACTGTGGTAAATACGGAGTCAGTGGAAGCGGGTGTAAATAGTTTGTGTGCAACGGAAGAATCGAGCGGGGAAAACGAGAGTACGATTTTATTATCCACTGCGTTAGTAAATGTGGTAAATAGCTCTTCGAAAAATCAATTGGCTAGATTTTTATTAGATTGTGGGAGTCAGGCACATTTGCTCACTAAAAAATGTTGTAGAAGATTAGGCATCAAACCATATAAATTTAATACTTCTGTACAGGGGCTCGGATCAAATAGGCAAGAGGTGCGGGGGGCGGTGAATTTAATCATTTCATCAAGACACAATCCGGAACCCGAATATTCATTGAGAATGTTAGTAGTGGACAAGATTTCGGGAAAGTTGCCACGGGTGAGGGTAGATTATACTGCTTTTCCGAAATTTGCAGAAGTGCCGTTGGCGGATGATGAATATTTCGAACCGAGGGAAATAGATGGAATAATCGGGGCGGAACTATTTCTCGAGTTGATTGGTTCAGATCGGATAAGGAGCACAGCGGGTTCTCCAGTGGCGGTCCAAACTACGTTCGGATACGTCGTTATGGGCCAAGTGCCAACAATGACTAGAAACAATGAGGTTCATAGTTTTGTAACAGTCACAGATGATCTGTCGATAGATCACCTTGTTCAAAGATTCTGGGAGATAGAGCAAGTACCTAAAAGGGCCCTGCCTAACGGGGAGGCAGAGGCTTGCGAAAAAATTTTTGTAAATACATTTACGAGGGACGCTACGGGGCGTTTTACAGTGGCACTACCATTTAAAATGTCTCCAAAAAACTTAGGTCATTCAAAAAATTCAGCACAGTCACGATTGATATCTTTAGAAAGAAAATTAATTAAAATTCCAGAATTACGTGTAGCTTACAATGAGGTGATGAAAGATTTCATAACGCAGGCTCATATGAAACGGGTGAATGAGGATTGTGGCACAGGTCCTTTCTATTATATACCTCATCATGCCGTTTTCAAACCAGATAGTACATCGACTCCAGTTAGGGTGGTATTCGATGCTAGTGCGCCCTCGGGAACTGATATGTCATTAAATGACTTATTATATTGCGGGCCCAAATTACAAGCCAACATATTCTCATTGTTGATCAATTTCAGGTTGTTCAAAATTGCGGTCACTGCGGACATACGCCAAATGTATCGGCAAATAAATATTATTCAGGATCATTGCAAATATCAACGGTTGTTATGGCGGTTCAATAGTACAGACTTAATTGAAACCTATGAAATGTGCGTGGTGGCTTTCGGAGTCAAGTCCTCCCCGTACTTAGCATTACGGACTGTACAACAACTCTTGAAAGAGGAAAGCGATAAATTCCCTCAAACGGCAAAGATAATTGAAAGAGATCTGTATATGGACGATTTGGTGTCCAGCGTACCTTCCGAAAAGGACGCTTTTCAATTGTTTCATGAGTCGACAGCTCTTTTTTCAGCGGGAAAATTTGACTTAACAAAATGGTCGACAAATTCGGAGAATCTGTTACAACGAATACCCATTGATAAAAGATTATCGAAAACGGTCATATTCAAAACGGACACTAAGATATTAGGGATGCAGTGGAATCCAGAAAAGGATATTTTAGACTTCAAATTAATGTTACCTGATTCAAAATGCACAAAACGGATTATTCTCTCATCTGTTGCACGTTGTTATGACCCGATCGGGTTGTTAGCCCCATTCATTCTATATTTAAAACTCTTGATAAAAGAATTGTGGAGAAATAAGATTGGTTGGGATGAAGAAGCGCCGGCAAATATTTCGCGAAGATGGGTGAAACTTGAAAGGGAATGGATCAAGCTTGAAGGGTTCCAAGTACCGCGTTTTCTAGAAGTGATTCCTGATGCACCAATTATGTTACTGGGTTTTGCAGACGCTAGTAAAGATGGGTATGGGGCGGTAATTTATTTACGAAGTTGTAAAGAGGACGGTAAAATAGCAGTAAATTTGGTATGTGCTAAATCTAAAGTATCCCCTTTCAAAATAGTGTCCATTCCACGGTTGGAATTATGTGCCGCAGTCCTTTTGACTAATCTGCTCAAACATGTAGCTGAAGTCTACGGCAATCGGGTAGTAATTTCTAAAATGTGGGCATTCTCGGATTCGACTACGGTAATTCAATGGTTGCATACAGCGAGTATAAAGGATATTTTTGTGGAACATAGGATAGCATATATTCGGGAAAATTCATCAGGAGTTCAGTGGCGTCACATAGAAGGAATCAACAACCCTGCAGATTGTTTATCCAGGGGTTTAACACCGACACAGTTAGTAGGGCATCCGTTATGGGTTTCGGGACCGTCGTGGACTCGTCTAGCTGAAGAGAATTGGCCTGCTTGTATAGCCAGTTTCCAGGATACCACTTCTCAGGAGGATAGCCCTATAGAGCTAGAGGTAGTTCCAAGTTTGGTGTTGACAATGGTTATGGGAGAGGAACATCCACTTAACAATTTGATTTTGAGACGGTCTTCTTGGTCGTTGCTTGTGCGGGTCACAGCTCGAGTTCTTCAATTTCTGAGGTTAATTCCAAAGGGGCGTCTTTCTATCCATGCGTTAATGAAAGCTGAACTAATGTTGGTAAAAATCGTTCAGAAGAAGTATTTCAGTGCAGATATCCATCGTTTAGAGACTAATGATCAGTGCTCCACACGGATGAGGAAATTGCGGCCATTTTTACAAGATGGGCTCTTGAGGGTGGGGGGTAGACTGACCCACTCACTCATAGATTTTGATCAACGTCATCCCTATATTTTACCGAATAAGGATCCATTTGTCGAGAGGTTGATCGATTATTATCATCAAAAACACATGCACGCGGGACCTCACCTGCTGGAGGCTATCATAAGGCAAAAATACTGGATAATAGCGGGCAGAAACGCTATTCGGGGTAGGGTTCATAGTTGTAATCGTTGTTTTCGGTCTAAACCACGGGAATTGACACCGCTAATGGCGGATTTACCACCTTGTAGGGTACAACAAGCCAAGGTATTCCTTCATACAGGGGTAGATAATTTCGGACCCATTAATATCACTCTTGGAAGGAGAAGAAAGGCAGAAGTTCATAAGGCTTATGTCTGTTTATTTGTTTGTATGTCGGTGACGGCGGTGCATTTGGAATTGGTGAGTTCGTTATCAACTCCTCACTTTTTGCAGGCATTCAAAAGGTTCCTTGCTCGGCGAGGTCCTTGTAAGACTCTGTACTCGGACAGAGGTTCGAACTTTATAGGGGCAAAAAAGGTTTTGTCAGATCTGAATAGTTTAGTGAATTCTGAGGATTTTCAGGAGAAAATGGAATCGGAAATGATTATGAATGGCACAGAATGGAGGATGAATGCAGCAAGTGCTCCTCACATGGGAGGTCTCTGGGAGAGCAACGTGAAGGCTGCGAAAGGCCACCTATATCGGGTCATCGGAGATCAGTTGCTTTCATATGAAGAATTTGGGACTCTACTGACTCAGGTAGAGGCCCTGTTGAATTCCCGGCCGCTTTGTCGTTTATCGGCTGATCCATCTGCTCCGCAAGCACTAACACCGGCACATTTTCTCACTCTTACACCCTTGGGCAGTCTGCCAGTTGAGAACGTTACTCATCTTAAAGTGAATCGATTAGATCGCTTCCAACTTATTGACCGA
This sequence comes from Phaedon cochleariae, assembly GCA_918026855.4. Lineage (NCBI taxonomy): Eukaryota > Metazoa > Arthropoda > Insecta > Coleoptera > Chrysomelidae > Phaedon > Phaedon cochleariae. The sequence goes on along the minus strand of OU896719.1, from coordinate 8,757,903 downwards.
ATGGTGCAAGATTTCTGGAAACGATGGCACCTGGAATATTTGTCAACGTTGCAAGTAAGAGTAAAATGGAGCGAAAAAATTCCGGACATTGAGATCGGCACGGTAGTCGTGTTGAAGTCTGACAATGCTCCCCCTCTTCATTGGCCGCTGGCTGTTATAATCGAGGTACTCCCTGGCAAAGACGGAGTTGTAAGAAATGTCATATTGAAAACTAGCAAAGGTATTTTTACTAGACCGGTAGTGAAGGTATGTGTTTTGCCTACTCAATGACAATTACAAAGTAGTATTATGTTAATTTAGATTAAGGTTCGGGTGTAGGGATAAATCGGGATAAATATAATTTTAGTGTATTAGTATGATAGTCAATTCAACTGTCGTTGTTCAGGGATATCTGGTTAGTTATATACACATATATATGTATATATATATATTTCTTTTTTTTTTCTTTCGAGTTTAACTGAAAGACAGGTTTTCAGGGTGGGGGGTATGTTTGGACTAATACCTAAAGTCGATAATTTATACACAGTGTGGCAACGATGCAGAGTTGCGAAATGCGTTCAACAGGAAAAAAGGGGTCTCCGGGTTCAGCGAATCGACAAGTCAGTTTTACAGGTTTTTCGGTAGTTCAGTTGAAGACGGTACTTACAACCGAAGACATTATTCGAATTTGACAATCGGAATCGGGTCAATGAAGCAACAAAATCGGCGCAAAGTTGGATTTAGTAGTATTTTCATAGTGAGCTAATCAACAAGAAAAGTGGAGTTTTCTTCCTTTCTTTTCCTTTCCCTCCTTTCTTCGGCCTAACACTACCTGCCACCCATACAGCATGACATGAGACCGGTGGAATAGCAGCAGGAGACAAATTCATTACGAATTTACACTTCATGTAAGTAAAATTCAAAAACCTATACAGTCCATTAAAAGGGTAACTTTTCGGTAATTTCTATACAATTACTAATAGGCGACTTTTACGGACCAATCAGAAACAGCAAAGTAGTGCCTGCGTGGTTGCGATTCATCCTGATTGGGCACAGGTGATTGAGATTAATGTATTAGTGAGGAAGGATCATATCTTTAAATGAAACTACCATTTTCATAAAAAAACTAATTTGGAAAAAACATCTATTAGTTTAATTCAATGAAATGATACTTCCTCACTATACACTAATCTCACAAATCCAATCAGCTGTGTCCAATCAGGATGAATCACAACCACGCAGGCGCTACTTTGCTGTTTCTGATTGATCCTTAGAAATCACCTATTAGTAATTCAGGGTCATCTGAATTCTTGCGTCCGAAACGGTCAGAAGCATGCCCAGTTTCACAGAACCGTATGGTTTTTTTGGGTTCTGTGGACTTGTGCATGCTTCTGACGGTTTCGGATTGTTTATTTTCTGAACGCTAACAATCCTAGTTAGTACTGTCAAAGGTCACAGCAAAGAGGAAATCTATGGTCACAGATACTACTGTTCTGAGAAATGATGTTGACAGATCATATGATAATAGTTTTGTTTGTGTGGTTGCTGGTTTGTAAAATAATTGTAAACGTAAAATAAAAAATAAAATAATTGGATGTTGTGTCTTGTGTCGTGATAATCGTGATATGGTCGTGATCGTGTATTTCAATGTGAGATTGCCAGGAAGGATATGTCGTCTTCGAGTCGTTTTCGATGGTTTAAGTGCGAATATGAACCAACAAGAACACAGGACGATATTAGTCTGGAATGGACTCGATATTAGTATTTGTTTGCTCTCGGGAGTTTTGCTGTTCGAGCAGGTATGAGAAAATCTACTAGGTGAGTCGATTTTCAATTTTGTGTATGTTGTGTACCTATTTATTGTCTGCTAATTTTGTATCTACCCGCTGGGGCCTTATTTTCGAATTGAAGGAAGGGGGACGTTCTATCATTCCCCTCATGTTTCTCTCAGTCTCTCGTGATCCATGGAGATAATCACCCCACAGTTCTCTCAGTAACCTTTAAAAAATAAGGCTCCTGTACATATTACATTCACCTCTATTAGTTTTCATAACCTATTCCAATTCATATTCATTCTGTGAAAAATTTTTAGGATATTCGTCTCTGAAACAATCTGGCATCACTGTCTTGTTTTGACGTTAGTGAATGACGAATTGGGGATTCCCTGAGATTCTGCAGATTTCACTTGCTTCCCAGTGGCGTACTCGAATTTCGAAGCATTTTATGTTCAATTTTCAAAATGAAATTTCTCGTTAATGTGAAGACTTAGGACTCTCTCATATATATGTCTTGAATATATGCACTCATTTTAAAATCAGCCTGTATGTGTAATAGGACAAACAACATACGTGTTGACAGCTAGTACGCACGAGCGTGACTAATAATTCGACAATACAGCAATTCACTCTGGTACTTGCCCCCTTTGATGGCAAATAACCGTTGTCACTTACTGCTGGCTCCATCTAATTGTTGTTGTAGGAAGGATAATTTTACTAATGGCACTTACAGCTTTTGTCAGGTCATAAAACATGTCGTTCAACACCGTTCTACGGCACTATCTCAATTCATGAAATTATGGTACTTAGCACCTTTGTTACTTCCACTCTTCAATTATTGTTTTTTCGTTGACTTCGAATCAACGAGTATTTTTAATGTTTATCAAATTGATCCTTATCCCAGGACACAGGATATCCTATTCGATCTAGTAAGAAAGAGATTACTTTATTATGTAAGTATTAATCCATTCACAAGTATACATAGTAATTATTAGAGTCACTGGTTGTTGTTAGTTATAGATTTTTTTTTTTTTATCGATTGGAGCGCACGAAAGGGAATCCCTATAATGCTCAAAGAACATCGTGCGTTCCTAGGGAGGCTAGGGACAGGAGGTAGGTATTGGAATTTTTTTTGAATTTTTGGAGATTATATGTTGTTGGGAATACTTCCACAGGCAATGAATTCCAGAGCCTAGCCGTTCTATGGATGAAGGAGTCTTGATAAAGTGCTGTTCGACATCTTTCGAGGTTGACAACGAAAGGATGTGCTGACTGGGCTTGTCTAGTTCGTCTGATTGGTATTGCTAGTGGAGGGATGATTGCAGAGATTTCCGAAGAACATTGCCCGTGGAAGAATCGATAGAAAAGTGAAAGGTCGCCGACCTTTCTACGGTGTTCCAATGATGTCAAAGAGTGAGTGAGTGTGGCGTCACCCACCAGGCGAATTGCTCTTCTCTGGATGGAATCTAAGAGCATCAGCGTATGTTTTGGTGCTGAACCCCATATGTGGGAACAGTATTCTAGAACAGGCCGTATCTGCGCTTTGTAGATCATGAGAAGCTGTTGAGGTGTAAAGTAGCTTTTCGCACGGAACAAGAATCCGAGTTTTTGTGAAGCAGCTTTTGCAATGGATCTGACATGATTATCCCATGAAAGAGTGTTGCTGATGGAAATACCGAGCATAGATATGGTGGGCTTGGTGGGGATGGTGGAGCCAGACATTACAATATCGGGCATACTGAGTTCCGCCTTTCTAGAGAAAATGCAGGCCTGAGTTTTGGTGGCGTTGAATTGAACTAGGTTGTTCGTTCCCCAGGCTGTGATTTCAGCAAGATCTTCATTGACAGCGTTGACCTGCCTGCGCCGTGAGTTCTTAGTTTCCTGGGAAGAAACGGGAATTCTGGAAGAGAACGCAGTATGGAGGGTACTATCATCTGCAAAGCTGTGGATGGGGCAAGTTGTTACTCCCAACAGATCATTGATATGAAGCAGGAATAATGTTGGTGCCAAAATGGATCCTTGTGGAACGCCGGAGTTGATGCCAATGGTATTAGACGATACACCGTCCACCACCACGTGAAGCGATCTGCCTGAAAGAAAACTCGATAAGAGATGGCATAGCTGAGGTGGTAAGCCGTATGATGGTAGTTTGTGGAGGAGTCCTTCGTGCCAAACACGGTCGAATGCTTTCGATATGTCCAACGCGACAGCTAGAGACTCCCCGTGTTTTTCTATTGAAGATTGCCATAAATGGGTGACGTAGGCAAGTAGATCTCCAGTAGATCTTCGGTGGCGAAAGCCGTATTGTCTATCATTGATGATTCCTGAGCTCTCCAGATATTTGATAAGTTCAATATTGATGGCTTTCTCCATCACTTTGGAGATTACTGATAACAGGGCAATGGGCCTGTAGTTGTTGGGCAGGTTCTTGTTTCCTTTTTTGGGGATTGGTTGGACTCTAGCTGTCTTCCAGCATGATGGAAAAATACCCGACCTGTACGAGATGGTAAACAACTTGCAGAGAATCGGTGTTAATTCTGGTGCACATTTTTTGAGGATAATGGGTGGAATTCCATCAGGACCGTTAGCCTTATTCGTTTTGAGACCAAGCAAAATTCGTCTGATAGTGCGTTGACGGAAGACGATTTCGGGCATTTGACTCTCAACGGGTGGAATGTCTGGCGGCAGTTTTCCTTGGGAATCTAAAGTAGAGTTTGCTGCGAACATCTCTGCAAAAATATTCGCTTTCTCCTGCGATGTTGTTGCTAATGTGCCGTCGGATTTGGACAGTGGTGGAAATGAACTATTAGTGAAATTTCTTCCGACCGCTTTAGCAAGGGACCAAAACGAACGGGAGCCATTGGGGCAATCTATGAGTTTCGATCTTATCTTGGCATTGTATGTTTCTTTCGAAGCATCTATTGTTTGGCTGCAGTTATTCCTGGCATCAACGTATTCTGCTCTAGTCGCGAGGTTAGGGTTTTTGCGCCAGCGATGGTAGGCTGTTTGTTTCAAGGCAACAGTTCTAGAACAGTTTTTGTTGAACCAGGGTTTCGAAGGTGATGATCTTTTCGAAAAATGAGGTATGTATGTTTCCATTCCGAGCATGATGATCTCGGATATTTCCGCAGCACACTGTGAAGGGTCCTCAGAGTCAAAGCATACTCTATGCCAAGGAAACTCGGAGAAAAACATGCGGAGACCGTCCCAATCTCCTGAATTGTAATGCCATATAAGACGTGGGGGTGCCGGAGCAGTTGATGGAATGAAAAATGGGCAGGTTGTGGAGATGAGTGTGTGGTCAGAATTATAGATTAAGAGTTCGGACGCAGAAATGATAACTATTGGTGTTTTTCAATATTTAGATTTATCAAGTTTCACACCTTGCATTGTGACTTTCATTCAAAATTGTTTCAATTTCACAATAAATATTATGAAAGTCAGAATTTAAATATAATACACATAATATAAACTATTGTGAAAAAAGCATGAATGAAAATTTCCTGCTGTGTAATGAATTGCGAGAATTCTGAAGGAAATGGCAATTTCATTTCTTTAATTTTCCAAGCGAAATATAAACCATATCCTTATCTGAGGATTGTATGGAACGACATGGATGGAATATTAATTTGAAAACTAGCATTTGTGAGGTAAGTACATACATTAAAATTCACTTCTTATAACAGCAGATTGGGATGAGAATATATTTTAGGCCCATTTTCAAACAAAAGATTTATAAGATCCATTGGAGAGAATCTGCTGTTCCATTGATTTACAAAACAGACTATTGAAAAAAAAATCCAATATTATCATCACACCAATGCAAAATAAAATTATCATATGGGGTACATTTTTACATACAATGAGGAACTAGCTATAGGTATATCCATATGTGTCTATTTTGTCATATTAAAATGTTGTTACATGGATTCCTTTTATTTTTATAACCATTGTTCTATGAAAAGTGTATCGCTATGTAAATTGAAGTGGGTTTTTATACCCATTTCTATATTCTATCTATGACAATGATTGATTTGACAGAAAATCTAACCTCTAAAATCGAATCTGACAATCAGGCGTTACTAGGGGAATTGAAAAGACAAAGAGCAGAATATAATTATATGTCTAATTCTTTTATTCACTCAAACCATTGTAGGAGAAGTTCAGCTGTGTCCGAACTCTTATACCTAACTAATACCATCCAGTGACTCTAGTAATTATTATATTTCACCTGCAAAGAGGACTGACATTCTTCTTCCCATTGTACTTCCATAGATGTATAGAAAGTCATATAATGTTATCACTTTCCTATTGAGAGGAGTTTCGAAATCTCTTGATATCGCCTACTTTGTAAAAATAGCGAGGCGTGAAAGAATCTTGCTAAATTTCTGGAGTTTCAAACCAAATTTACAGGCATCATGACACATTCATTTGAGTTCACATTTTCATTTTCACGAATTTTTATGCAAATGGAAACGGTGCATTATATTTTCAACTTTCAATGGTGAATTCATGAACGACATGAAGTTCTTATTCAAGAAAATCCTGTGGCAATAGTTTATTTACTCACTTTTGGTACAAAAAATAAATCGAATGGATTTTCAAATAATCCTCACACATTGCAGCAGTCAGTCCATGATGAAAGCACAATACACTCACTTAACTAATAATATAATGTCAATACCTGCTTAATGAACTACTGAAATTGCAACGAAATTTTGAATATGCTGGAAACATGATACTCGTGATAGATATGTCAAGATCAAGATGTTTCCACAAGGATTATTTGTTGCGTCCTGTCTCTTCTGCGTCCTATTATTGAATTCGTGCATCATCAAAGGGACTCTTCAGGTCCCGAAAGAAGGAAAACACATCATTGAAAGTCTAGTTCAACTTCATAATAAGATTCGAAACGCATTTTGAAATTTTTCAAGAAATTGTCCATCGTTCACGCCATCTATCATCGGATATGAGAACTCCACGTTCCGAACTCGCATTCAATTGTTCATATCGAGAGCTAGTCTGACGAAACAATTGAAGAGTGGGCACACCAGAGGAATTATAAACATCTCAGTACTTCCCAATAAAAGCGCATAGTTAATCTTTGTCGCACATTAAACCTCTCTGTTAATCGTGTGCGCATCACAGAGTATAGCTCATGGAACGCGTTAGGTGAAGATGACGCGAAATCCATTATTATTGTTTACCCAAAAAATTACTGAACGCGCCTAGAAAAATTTTCACTTCAATATTGATGGATCTTTGACTTACCTTCAAAGTTGCATTATTGGCGAGAGTATGATACAGCCAGAAGGTCCTGGTGGTGATGAAATAAGCTATGATCACATCTATGCTGTAATGGCCGTGCGACAGTTCGAGCATCACGATACCCGTCAGCGACAACACCCAATACATCCAGTGAATGAGGTACAATTTTTTCGGTGTATCTGAAACAATTAGAAATATATTTCTAACTAGCTTTAACCCGCATTGATTTTGTGCAATGTGCAACATTTGCTGCACGGGTCCGTGATGAACTTCTAGACAGATCAGATGTTACGCTTCCAAGGCATTCTGAAGAGGAACAGAGTGAAAATTAACAGCACCGAGTAATAACTAAAACAATAAACTGACACCTAACCTCAAAAATTTAATTTTGGTTGCATAGGTCGCGTGCACATGTGTCAGATGACCGACCCTGGAGGTGAAACGTAAAACAACCTCACTTTTCTTATTTGCTTACAGTAAATTGAAGTAGTTTTTTACATCTATGTTAGCATACGAATCATGTTTTTTGGGCCATATTATCAATTCAAGCATGCTATCATTGCCATCACATTGTGCTGTTGTACAATGCACAAAAAATGCAGCGAGAGACGAAGGAATATGATTTTCAGGTAAATTGTGATCTAAAAAATCTATAGTCACTCACATAGTTTTCATGCAAGTTTTTTGTCTATTTTCTTTTTAGAATGCCATCTACCACTTCTGCAATAGAAGCCAATAAAGTGAGAATGTATCACACAGGGCCATATTTCGACAGCATGTCAGACCAGTCCTGCCGTTTGACTGCACAAATCCACGCGTCTTGCCTTATTTTAGAAACTTTACAAGACTTTTTATTAGCTCCTATTGCAGAATGAATTCTAAAGAGAAATGAGAACGTTTCAAAATGAAAACTATGCGAGTGAAAACAGGGGCAATTATTTACATACCTGAGAATAAATCTTATTCCTTCATCTCTCGCGCAATTTTTGTATTCATTGTACAACAGCATAATGTGATGACATGCTTGAATAAAAACAGATATCACAATAAACACGACTCATAATATGCCAAAAAATTTCGATCCTTCGTAAACAAATTAGAAAAGTGTGGTTGTCAGCGTTGTTTTACCTCGGGGTCGGCAACTGACATCTCTAGAATGTGCACGTGACTGATGGGTTATTTGATGCGACCGGTTTCTAGATAGACCAATTTTGGTTGCGCAGAAGACTGAAACGTCAATGTCATTAATGGTCAAGTAATTGGATCGCAAACAATCTGAGGAACCTCTCGAATGCAGTAATGAATTTGCTCCTTCGAAGTGCCCACCTGATGTTAGGTTAGATATTTGTCATTTTAATTGCATCATCTAAATCCACGAGTTCCTCTCAATGGAGTTCTCTAATAACGGATTGCGAAGTCAAATCATTCGATTTAATTATTCCAGATTTTTTGGGATTTTCTCTCCTCGTTTCTATAGAATGAAAATATGAATTTCATTTCAATATACGTGTAGTAAGGACAAATCAGATGATTTGCCCCAAAATGTCTCTGAGTTTAAAGAATTTTACTATCAGAGCCTGAAAGAAAATGTCACAAGCTTGTCAGTGACAATTTGTATTGAAAAAGGTTTGGAGAAGAGAAATAAAACGTTGCTTTAGCTTTGGACGTTTCGGTAACGAATCTACTCCCTTCTTCAACATGAAAAATGGATATTTGAATGGCAAATTCGTATTTGTCTTGACACTTTTAAGTTCTTAGTGAAAATTGGTGATGTTACAGGATGTTTTCATCAATTAATCTTGAATTAACCATTTTCATTTTCAGATTTCACTAGTGAATACCTATCTATATCAACTGAACAGAAAGCCATGCTATTGTCTCCGTTCAGAAGAATTCAAGCGGAGTCCTTGATTTTTCTCTTCTGGTTGTCCATCTTCAGTAAGGATATGTTCAGCTAGTTTCGATTCGTCGATGTGTCTTTTTTTACATTGTTCTTATGTTCCTTCGTCCTCACCGAAAGAGGCCTCTTGGTTTCACCTGTATAAAACTTTCCACAAACACAAGGTATACTGTGAATACAATTTTTTGATGATTGTTCTTCATTCTTCGGCTTTGTTTGAGACCTCTTTCAGTGAGAACAAAGGAACATGAGTACAATATAATGAAAAGACACATCGACAAATCGAGATCCTTACTGAAGATGGAAGATGGACATATGGCAGAATGGAATAGTATTAAAATCATTGGAAAAGAAGATAACAACCAGAAGAGAAAAATCAAGGAATCTGCTTGTATTCTTGTGAACGGAGACAATAGCATTCCTTCCTGTTCAGTTGATATAGTTAGATAGAACATGGTATTCACTACTGAAAACTGAACATGGAAATGGTAAATTCGAGATTAATTAATGAAAAAATCCTGCAACTTTGATTGCCAACGTCACCAATTGTCACTGAGAACTGAAAAGTGTCAAGACAAATACGAATTTGTTATTCAAATATCCATTTTTTATGTTGAAAACGGGAGCAGATTCGTTCTCGAAACGTCCAAAGCTAAGTGAGAATTTGATATTTCTCATTATACCTTTATTTCTCTTCTCCAAACCTTTTTCAATACAAATTGTCACTGACAAGCTAGTGAATTTTTCTTTTAGGGTCTCTGATACGAAAATTCTTTGAACGCAGTGACATTTTGGAGCAAATCATCTGATTTGCCCTTACTACAGGAATATTGAAATAATATTCATATTTTTATTTTATAGAAACAAGGACAGAAAATCTGGAATAATGAATGTACCACCTCCTCGGATAACCTACAGATAGCAGTCAATTTAAATTCCGAAACTTAGTCGAATGTTCCAATGAGTGATAAATTGAGTTAAAGTCTGAAATTAACGATATTTGACGTTGTTCAAGTGATCTAGACAGGACGCAAGACATAGTGCTGCAAATGCAACCCTAAACCAGGTAGCCGTGCGGACAGAGTGTCTATATTCTAATTCGCATTCGCTTGCCGGTCGTGGGTTCGATCCCCGTCGACTGCAGAAATTTTTCTGATGGCCCAAGAAAGTGTTTGGGATCACACGTTAAAAGGTAAGGCCCCCGTCATTCCTTGCTCGCACAAGACTTTCGAAGACTTTTGAGGGTTGCTCGTAAGGGGGCAACCGAATGACGGATAGAACAAATTTTAGAACAAAATTTTTTTAGGGCGAATAGGGGTAGTCAGAAAGTCAATCCAACAAAATATGAAACATTATGATTTTCGTTCAAATTAATGTCATTCTGTTTTTGAATAAAAAGATGATGTTCAGCATCACCAATTGCTCAAGTAGGCATTTCAATAAAATATTGAGCAATAACTATGTAATTCTTCTCAGCATACTCTGAAATAACTAACGTATTTTTTGAACGTAGTTCTGAGAAGTGATGATTTCATGAGGACACGGAATAATAATAATAATAATAATAATCAGAGGCAACCCAATTGTCAGCAGGAGCGAGACAGTACTGTTTCGACCCACCAGGTCTCATCAGCAGCTCTCGGTCTGCTGACAATAGGGGCAACTCTGTTCATCCTAGATATCTTAGTTAAGAGATTTAGCAGTTGTATAGGTGGTGGAAAAATTCCACTCAAGTATGTCAGGTAGTGCTATCTGTCAGCAGAGTGATTTACTTGTAGTACCACTCTGTAGCGTATAGACGTAGGGGTCTGTACGTGTGACTATAGATGGCAGCGCCATACAGTGTATGTCGCGATATCTCTGTATCCTACCTCAGAGCTTTGCCACAAGATGGCTACAACATGACTGCAACTTCATGTTATACCCTGCGTCTTCGAAATGGGTGATATACCCGAAGCGTAGAGTTGTCCCAGTTGTCAGCAGACCGAGAGCGGCTGATGAGAGCTGGTGGGTCGAAACAGTACTGTCTCGCCTCTGCTGACAATTGAGGCAACCCTGTTCATCCTAGATCTCTTAGTTATGAGATTTAGCATTACACTATGGTCTACATTTCCAATGCTGCCAGAACTCGAGAAATTTTTTATTATGATACACTGGGGCTTCATCTCGGGACGTTTTCGTGATTTCTCCTTAATTGGCCATTGGAACAAAAATTCGATTTTTTTTTCGAAAGTCTTGCATTCCTTGAATTTTTTCTCTAGAACTCCACTTGAGCTGACTATTGGGAATAACTATTCTCATGTTTTGTGGAGGACAATGAAAGACGAAAAGAGCACTATTGTGGAATATACAGGATGATAAGAAAATAGGACAAAATCTCATTTCCGTAAAAAAATCAGAAATGGTGACTAAAACCATGACCCATTCGATTCAGTATATTCAGAAACGGCCTTCTTGATATCCATTATTTATATTAGACTATTAACTGAAGACGTTTTCGAAAATTTGACTAATTGAAATACAGGATGAAAATTTTCAATTCAAACTTGTTTCCTGATATCAATGATTCTTACCAACTGATTTCCAATATTTATATTGCCCATATTTATTGCCCAAGTATGAGACACAGAGTATTGTGGTTCAATATTACATTAGAAGTCGATCACATAATAATTTTATAGAAGTAAAACGAGATGGAAAATAAAATTAATAGTATTGAGACTCACATTCGGTGATGAGCAGATAGGTGAAGACCAAAATAACGGTGTGCCCGCTGTAAATAAAGTCCCCGCAGTAGACGTGCTGCCCATTGACGGACAATCCGAGTCCCGACATCAGCTTGACCACCCTCTTGGCGATCAGTAATGGCGACGTCTCGTTCGATTTGGGCGAACAGGGGTAGTCGGTGTTCGCCATCGGCAGCACCGTCACGTACATCGTGATCGCCCTGTATAGGTACAGGAGCGACATCAGCAGGAAGATCCTTCTGAAGACGATGAACCTGGAAGAAGAAGATGTTATTGAACTATTCACTAGGTCATTAGGTGACAGATACTGTGAATAATAGTAACTTTTTACAAAAAAGCTTTATTCAAATATTTTGTTTGATTCCTATCTCTATTCCATTGACTGGACTTTTTTAGATGCGTTACAAGATGCTGACCAAGCATGTACATATTTCTACCGAAAATTATACAGCGTTTTTGATAAGTGTGTACCAAAATTCACTGATGTATGCAAAAGAAAATATCCTCCTTGGTTTGATAGCGAAATAATAAGAAATACAAAAAGAACATCTAAGTGTTTCTATATATAATTATATAAACATACCAATGACACTGTAACACGTATTGAATTTAAACATCTTAGTGCCAACGTTAAGGGTGACTTGGGTATTTCCTCGGGTATTACTTATAAAACATATGTCCAGTCAATTGAAAATGAAATTGGTAATAATCCTAATAAGTTCTGAAGATTCATCAATAGCAAAAGAGGAGGAAATAACGTCAGTGATAATATGCTGTATAACAGTAATAATCTTGCTTCACCAGACGATATTGTTAACGCATTTGCAACTCTTTTTGTCTGTCTGATACACTAGGAGTTGATAATAATAACGTCATGCCGAATAATTCAATTCATATACAAGGATTTGATGAAAGTGAGGTCCTCAGTGAGCTCAAGTAAATCAAACCTAAAATGACTATCGGTCCTCATCACATTCCAGCGTTTTTAGTTTAAGACTGTACAACTGTAATTGCCTCTAGCAACTCTAATGAATATTTGCCTGAAGAACAAAGCTGTTCCATCTTCTTGAAGGATTTCTAAAGTCTGCCCAATATACAAGAAAGGTGATCGGTTAGATGTTACCAATTTCAGACCAATCACTATTATCTGTAATTTCTGCAAGGTATTTGAAATCCTCTTACAAAAAAATATCTATTTCCAAGTTGAAAAAGTCTGTCTATTTACCAACTCGGTTTTATGAAGAGTCGCTCTACAACAGCCAACTTATAACATGTCAATACGCATGAAGCAGAGGATCTGGATGATCAATTTTAAACAGACGTAATTCATATAGATTTCTCTAAAGCTTTGTGAAAAATTGCGGAGTACATCAAAAATGATATATTTTGAAAGACTCAATCTTGGAAATTACAGTCAATTCTAGAATCATATTGTAGCTAATTTAGTCTACTTTAAAAACGTACATTCAAGTCCTTAGAGTTATTATCGCCAAAATAATAACAAAAAAGATTTTTTCGCGGTATTTTCGATTTTTGACTAAGTTGCGTTCGGCCCTCGAGTTCACAAACTTGGATTAAACAAGTCTGCAAAAAATCAGAACTACTAGACTAACCATTAGAAGCCGACATTATCCTTGATGAACATATGCTACTTTTCATGGTCCTGAATGGACGTACTGGGGATGTACAAATGCGCGGAATCTGGACGTCCCCAGTACTTACGAAACGTTTTGGCCAGACGTTCTCAGTACGTTTTGGGGACGTACTGGTGCTATATAGGAACCATCTGCTTCATCATATTTTGAAGTGTTTGAAGTGTCGTCCTATTGAATCTTTTCACAATTGTTCTAGATTTACGTCAATATCTCAATTTTCAGAGCATATGCAAGTATTTCAAGAAAGTATGGAATTTTTCAATTTTTATCAACAACAATTCAGAACCGACAGAGCATCTTAGGGATGGACTCCAGAGGCTCATTCGCCCCCTTCCGGCCTTGTCAGAGACTCTTCAAGAGCTATGAATCGCCCTTCCAGGAACAACTCTTTATGACTACTTGAGAAATTTCATTAAGTCTAGGAGCCCTTACAGTGGAAAAGTATTTATACTGCTGTTTGCTCTTCTTCCTGAAAGAACCTGCACGGCAGTTCACAGACCTATCGTACTCATGTGTTTGTTGAGCCTACAAACCCTGTGAGAAGTCCCACTAGTATTCTAGTTGTACTTCGTTTCTGGCTCAGTAGATATTTTGTGAATGTTGTGGATGGTTTTTTACTGAACTATTTGCCTGGCAAGTTGTTCCTCCATTCTTGAGATTTGGTTTGCATCTATAATTTTATACGTGTCTTTTGTATAGCTTTCGCACGAGCTTTCGCAATACCACAAAAGGGTTCTGGGCCATTCATAGCTTTGTTTGCTCTTGCTCGGGCAAGTGAGTCTGCCTCTTCATTGCCCTCATACCCTGTATGTGCTGGTTCCCATGCTAGAGTCAGTCTGTTCCGACTGCCCAGTTAATTTAGGGTTCCTGAGCAGTCCCATACTAGCTTTGAGTTAACTTGCATTGAGTTAACTGCTTTGATTGTCGCCTGGCTATCCGAATAGATTGCGATGGTTTTCCCTTTAAACTCTTGCCTCATCAATTCTTTTACACAATGATGTATTGCAATAATTTCTGCCTCAAACACCGTTGCGTATGTGCCTAAGCTCAGTGAGATTCTTGTCTCTTCCTTGGCAATGTCTGCATTGATAGGAAGTCCTTCCTTCTATATCTCTCTGTCCGTTATACGTATTTTGAAAGATTTTTCAAAGATATATTTTGGAATTATGCCATCTGTTGGCATTCCCATGATGAGGTCGCTTCCCAACTCTTCATATAGCTTCCTGTAGTCTTTACGTGCGTGTTGCTAATGGATGCCTGACCCCCTGACAATCTACTCACGACTGCTCTGGCTCCGCCTTGAATGTATCTTTGTAGTGGTGGCAAGTTCAAGAGGACCTCTAAAGCGACCATTGGAGTGGTTTTCATTGCACCAGTGGCGCTCAGGCAAGCTTGCCTTTGAATGGTACTGAGCCTTCAAATCACTCCAGCCTGTTGTGTCTATGTATGCTCTGATTATTGTCAAAAAAAATAGAAAAATGCCATACTTTCTTAAAACACTCGAATCTTCTCTTAAACATAAAATATTCACCTGTATCAAAACCTATTGTGTTAAGAAAGGATCACACTTCAATCCAAAGCATGATGAAGCCAAGTTCAACTACTCAATTTCACCATAGGGCGTTAAGAAGTAAAGGGCGAAAGAGTAACTTTTGTCTTTCCCTGTATAATGAATGATCCAGCTTTTCACAAGAACTAATAGCATATTCGACTGGATTGCACTGACATGGCATAGATGCGTATTTAGCACTGCAATGACCTCGGACAGTATTCATTGAGTTCGGACCCATCTGCATGTAGATAATGTGAATCATTCTGGCACTGTATGAATAAAAAATACTTGACTGGTATGTTTAGGACAACGTGCTGTTGGATCCTAAGGATGGATCAAGCTAGAACTAATCAAATACCTTCCTTCAAAATTGACAAATTGTCAAATTATTTCTTAAATTTTGAAGTATATAGAGAAGAATTATTTGCGGCATTATAAATAGGTATGGAGATATTTTGTGAGTAATGACAGGTTTCGATGGTGTATGTACATACAATGCAATTTCGCCATTTACTACAAATACCTCGTTTTCAAAATATTTTATTGCAATTTCTGGGTATCATTAATTTTCTGCTTTCCAGTTTCATCCTACTTTGCTTTCATGAATTCAGAAATATCATTATTGCTATCGACTTACATAACAATGTGTATAAACACCCAATATCTTTCAGAATTTTTCATCCCCTGACTTTGGCACCGTCAAAAATAAGTGCATATACCAACCGAACACACACGCTCGACAAAAGTTGGAATTGAATGCGCAATAGTGCAGCCAGTCGCATTCGCTATAATACTTAGGCATTGACATTCCGGAACATGAATGTATGATTTGATCAACATTTCACAAAAATCTGGCAAGTATTAAAAAAGTTACAGGGCGATCAATTTGGCTACATTTTATGGTGGCCGGTTTTTATTATGATAAGCATACAAAAATGTGTCTAGCTGACTTTAGACTCACCTATGCTTGTGGAACACCATGGTCACCATACTGGTATTGACGCAGAATATGATGATGTACTCGGAGACGTCGAGCGCCCAATTATATTCGGGCACGTTGTCGAGGAACACGTCTGGAAGAGGGGCGTACTCGTTCTTGTTCGGTACGCGTTCGTGGACGAGACTCAGCGAAGTCAACGTCAGAATGAAGTTGAACGACATTATTATCGCAGCTGAAAAGAAAAAGAGGAAAGTAGGCGAGTGAACTATTTCTCAATCTACCACTAGATGTAGGACCTACCATTATTTACTCCTTTTCAAGGCGTAAAATGTGGTTTTACTAGGCCTGTGAAAAATATCTATATATCGATAAAACGAATAATGATATATAATTGCACAAATATCGATATATCGATAACTATCAATATATATAAAGGATGGCATTGAAATAAGTGCAAATATTTCGAACTCTGAGAAAGCTCGACGTGTACTATCGAGTTCAATCATTTAAATTGTTTTGAAGTGGCGTACTTGATTTTTTTCTCGTATTTTGTTCAATTTTTGGGATGAAATTTCTCGTTAATTAAAAGAATTAGAAAAAATCTGATATCATGGAAGTATTTCTTAGACTGTATCATATTAATGTGCTGAAAATGTGCACTTATTTCAAAAACACCTTGTATACAATATATGTTTGGGATCACACGTTAAAAGGTAAGACCCCCGTCATTAGTTGCTCGCACAAGTCTCTTGAAGACTTCTGAGGGTTGCTCGTAAGGGTGCAACCGAATGATGGATAAGAACAATTTTAGAACAATTTTTCAGAACAATATCGATATCTATCGATATATCGATAACAATCGATTTCTTCTCAATATATTAGAAACAATGAATTTATTTTATTAAAGTGACCCCTAGACAAGTTCTTATGCTGATTTAATTAGTATGAATATTTTATAACCTTTGGTTTGGATAAAAAATAAGATTATTTTGAGTTAGGCGTGGGGAAAATCGATATATCGATATATAATTTCACAAAAATCGATATATCGATATGTAATTTCAAAAATATCGATATATCGATATTTATCGTTTATAACTCCCGTTGGTCGAGCTATAAACATTTTGTCTAGGGATTTGAAATACCACTTGATTCCCTAGATGTATAATGTACTATTATGTCTTGTATCATAATGGGGAAGTTTCCTATATTCCTATATCTCACTGTGAAGTTTGTAAAAATTCCATATACACGGTGATTCAAAAGTGAGCGATATCCTTCCGGAGCCGTAATTCTTGCATAGAAGTAAGGCAAAAAGTTCCTTTTAATATGCGTCCGAAATTGCTTCCTAAGGGACCTTTGAATTGAACACCTTAAAGACGATTTTTTCCTCTCAATCAATCACTAGCAATCCCAGTCAGACGAACTCGACAAGCAGTCATTACATCCCTTTAACGTTAACCTTGAAAAATGCCGAACAACACTCCACCAAAACCCGTTCGTCTATAGAACAGCGAAGCTTTGGAATTCTTCGCCAATGGAAGTATTCCCAAGAACTTATAACCTCCAAAAGTAAAAAAAAAATCCAACAATACCTCCTCTCCCAATCCTCCCTAGGTACACGCGATGTTCCACGAACATTATAGGAATTTCCTTTCGTGCGCTCCAAGAGATTACAAAAAACGGCGCAACGAAGTTGTCTTCTTCATCTTTTTTTATTAGTTTTTTATCAGTGAATCCTCAAACATCAAGGTCAAGTGACTTCACCCTCTTCTTCTTCTTCTTCTTCTTCGAAGCACTGGTGGGCGGGTGAACCCCCTACACGTGGGCCTCCTTATTCGGGCCCATTGTGCGCCCACATGTTACGACATTCAGCTGGGTATGCCGACTGCCTTGGAGAAGTTCGGCAGCTTCCTCAGCTGAATCTCTTTTACGTCCTCTGGCCTCAAAATTATGTTGCCAAGGACAGCCCTCCTCTGATGCGTCAGTTCTGGACACTCAGTGAGAACATGTGATGACGTTTCGTCATCTTCCAGGCACCATCTGCAAAGGGGGTCATCCTTGATCCCAATAAGCTCTAGGTGCCTATTGAGGTGGTTGTGCCCCGTTAGGAGCCCCACTACCATTTTAAGGTTTCGGCTGTTTAGGAATAAAATCTCTTTTGCGAGCCTCTTCAAAGGTTCCTTCATGTGGAGTTTCGATTGTCTCATTCCTGGTGTGTCCTGCCATATTTTGAGGAATAGATAGAACGGCTAGGCTCTGGAATTCATTGCCGGATGAAGTATTCCCAACAAAATATAATCTCCAGAAGTTCAAAAAAAAATCCAATACCAACCTCCTATCCCTATCCTCCCTAGGAACGCACGATGTTCTTTGAACATTATAGGGATTCCCTTTCGTGCGCTCCAAGCGATAAGAAAAAAAATTGCCTTCGCAGCTGTTTCTCTATAGAGGACATTGCCAGGCTATTTGGTATTCCCAAGATTGGTTCCGGTCCGACTGGAGTCACTGGATGGTATTAGTTTGATAAGAGTTCGAACACAGAAATGACAACGGTTTTTGAATGTTTAGATTTATTAAGTTAGTCACCTTGGATTGTGACGAGAGCACCATAGTCGTCCCGCGCTTTTTCATTCAAAATTGTTTGAATTTGACCACGATAATTTGACAATACATTTTATAAACGTAAGAATTAGAATAAAATTTCACAATTATACTTTCCAGAAAAAAGCAGCTATGGAAATCACTTGCTGTGTAATAAATTGTGCCAATTCTGAAAAAATGGATATTATTTATTCAATTTTCCAAAACATATCAACCATTCGCTTATTGAAGGAAGATATGAAACGGCCTGGGTGAATAATCAATTTGAAGACGAGCGAAATTTGTGAGGTAGGTACTTATTAAAATTCACTTCTTATAACAGCATCTGATCAGAATGAAACTATATTTTAGGCCCAGTTTCAAATTTCAAAATCTGTTTGAGAGAATCTGCTGTTCCATCAATTTACTAAGCAGACGATTTCAAGAGCAAAATTCCATTATTACACACAAAATACAAAACAAAATAATCATGGAAAGAGGAAATGATCGTAAAATTACATAATGAAATTGAAAATTTGAAAACAAAACTAAGAAAAGCAAGGAAACTACGTGATATATTATTGAATGGCGTTTTTGGTGCCGATCAAATTCTAAATTCAACAGTGAGAAGTGAATAGTTATTTACGTACCAAGGGATTTATTATAAGGACCTTAATTACGCTGGAGGTTATCATTTTGGAGATATTTTCTATATAGATCCATGTTACTTAGCTCCTAGGGCGCTAAGTGAAGTTGCTCCGAAATGAAGCATTTCCAGACACAAGGTTATATAGACTTTATTCCTTAAAATTGTCTCAGGAATACTTCACTTGAACGTACTTATGTTACTTCCTGTATATTGAGAATACCTACTTATTTGATATTAATAACATGTTTTAAACTTATCACTGGGGTACAGTTTGACATACAATAAGGAATTATTGCTATAAGTTTATCTATATGTGTATATTTTCTAATATTAAAATGTTGTTACATGTATTCTTTTCATTTATATAACAGTTGTTCTGCTACAATACGTGTACAATAAATTGAAGTGGTTGTTGTACCCTATATCCATTGTCCATATACGGCTATGATTGATTTGACAGAATATATAACCTCTAAAATCGTATCTGACAATCAGGCGCTACTAGGGAAATTGAAAAGACAAAGAGCAGAATATACGTCTTTTTCTTTTATTCACTTAAACCATTGTATTATAGAAAAGGACAAAAGTTCAGCTGTGTCCGAACTCTTATCAAACTAATACCATCCAGTGACTCTAGGTCCGACCGAGGTCCGTCCTGAACCGATCTTTGCCAGTCTGTCTGCCTCCTCGTTTCCGGGTATTCCCGAATGTCCCGGGACCCACATGAGGCTGACTTTTCTTGATTTTGCCAGGTTTTCCAAGGCTTGTCTGCACTCGGACACCAAATTGGATGTGATCCTATTGGATTGCAAAGCCAGTATTGCAGCTTTGCTGTCCGAGCATATAGTGATTGGTTTACGACCTCTCATGATTAGGTTTTCTTGGACACAGGTGAGTATTGCAAGTTCTTCTGCCTGGAACACTGAGGCGACTTCACCCTCACCACATGATATTTATTACTTCTTTATATTGAGCAACTACGAACAAGCAATCGCTTAGTGGTTTGTGTATCTGACTTCCACGGTGGTGACTGGGTTTCAATCCCTAGGCGTATAATTTTTCTCATTTTTTTTACTCAATTAATTTTTGAAAAATATAATTTTCAGGATGAATGTTCATAAAGGACAAGTTAGGTTGAAAGTACTTTCCTTTTTCATGCAGAAGAGATATTTTCCTTCCTCATATTACCTTATAAGTCTTATAAACACGAATAACCTTCTGATAACCTTGAGGTTTGAAAGATTCACTGGTCTAGCTAGACGCTTGTCTATTTTCAGACTAGATTCAGAATGTACGTACGTATGTTAGAAATTGCTTTATTTAAAAAATAAGAAGACTTAGACTTCATCGATTGCCATTCAATAGCGTGGCCACGAGACTGGAGAGTACTTTATGAACATTTTTTATGAAAATCCATCCGCAAGGAACTTCCCCATTATGGGTGTCACAATGGGGAAGATCACTGAGAAATGGAATCCATCCAAACCTCTTTCAATCGATGAGTCATGATTTACGTTCAATGTACAATCAATCAATGTTATAAGTTAAAGTTGAAGGGAACTCCCCCCCCCCTCCCCGATATCTCTAGATAGTTTCTTCAGGATCAAAATGCGAAATTCTCCTGCAAGGTGCCAAAGACCACTATAGGCTCTCACCATAGGAAATACTCTCTGGAGTCGTCCGAAAGAAATCGTGGAGATCTCGCCTCAGATTTGAGATAATCCTCATTATTGCGAATTCCTAAAGTTTTCTCTAACAGGAAATGAATACGCATTTCTTTCTGCGCGAACCTAAGGATATCCAACACGTAACTGAACTCAGTATGCCCGACATTGTAATGTCTGGCACCACCATCCCCACCAAGCCCACCATATCTATGCTCGGTATTTCCGTAGAAAGGTCGGCGACCTTTCACTTTTCTATCGATACTTCCACGGGAAATTTTCTTCGGAAATCTCTGCTATCATTCCTTCACTAGCAATACCAGTCAGACGAACTAGACAAGCCCAGTCAGAACATACTTTCGTTGTCAACCTCGGAAGATGTCGAACAGCACTTTATCAAAACTCCTGGCTCTGGAATTCATTGCCTGAGGAAGTATTCCCAACAACAGATAATCTCCAGAAGTTCAAAAAAAAATCCAATACATACCTCCTATCCCGATCCTCCCTAGGAACGCACGATGTTCTTTGAACATTATAGGGATTCCCTCTCGTGCGCTTCAAGCGATAAAAAAAAAACAAAAAAAAAACAAGAACGAGCATTTCTCATTGCGAGCTCCTAAAGTAATCACAAGCATAACCTGATTAATCAATGAATATTTATATCGAAATATTGAGTTGAATTTCATCAGTAAAACTAAATATTTATTCGACCTTCAAATACCAGGTGTTCCAAGATGATTGAAAAATAAAAAAACTGCATTGAATGGCATTAAATAACATTCCTAATGACTTTTGAAAAAAATGTAAAACATTTGACAGCCTTCTGGTAGCAACTACTCACTTTTTATTTTCGAATGGCATATTGCATGTCAATCTATTTGGAATACATCGATAAAGCACATACTTGATGTTTTGTTTTCACAGATTAGAACAATGGATTAATTTTTTGTTTCAAAGAACCGATGATTTATATTTGTCATGAAATTTATGAAGTGTGACGGTACCTATAGTGAAATAACTGATCTACTTATGTTCTGTGAAGTTTTAACAAACATGGGCGGAGACAATTTTTGATTGATGTAACAGATTGTTAATGTTTTTGTTGTTATTGATGAACCAAATACAAAGAATGTGCTATCGTTGTATTCCAAAATAGGATGGCATGCAATTTTCAATGACAATATACAGGGAGTGCCATTGAATAAAAATTTAGGGGTAGCTACCAGTGCTGGTTTGATGCCAATCAGAGCAGTTTTTTTATCTCGTCAAATAAGCGAGTTTGCCTGTATACGACAACTTGGGACACCCGGTATTAACATGAAATTGAAAACAAAATTTACGATATCTCATCATATCAAGCCACCATAAATATCTATAATCCATAATAATAATTGTTGGATAATAGATACTTCATTTTCTTAATGTCTCAGAGAATTTGTTCAACAGGTTATATCTAGATCCCCGCCGTCATCAAAGATTATTTAAAATTTTGCAGTAAATTAATGATAATTGTCTACTCTAGCGAAATAGACAAAAATTCAGGTAGGATCGAGAATCAAGTATCTACTTCAAATTCGTGGGTAATATCGGATGACCTTTTGTTTTTAATAAACACCCGGCAAATTTCTGAAAGATATTTTTAAGTAAAGATGTTTACATTAATGTCTTGCTATAGAATGCATTCGGTTAGACTTGATTTCGTAAAACAAAAGGAATACAGTCATATAATTGATAATATCGCCCGATACAGCCCCGGTTCAGGACTGGCAGTTTGTCATACACTTATAAAAGGGTACATATAACGTTTATTTATATTAACAAAGAAATAAACAAAATACTAAGTCGGTCGACCACAAAGTTTAATTACAATAGTTTTACTTTTTGTGACTAATTTCGGCTCAAGCAGCCATCTTCAGACACAATATACAGTACCTGTAAAGATATTGGTTTATGTATGTATGATGTAACATATTGAGGAAAAAACATAGCTATGAAAGGACATGTGGAGATCACATAATTAATGAAATTGAAATTTTAGTAGTAGGGACATTTGGCCAAAAATTCAATCCGGTAAAAATATTAATACTTTTTGAACCGACTGAACAGCCAATTAATATTTTTACCGGATTGAATTTTTGCCAAATGACCCTGCTACTAAAATTTCAATTTTATTAGTTATGTGATCTCCACGTGTCCTTTTATAGGTATGTTTTTTCCTCAATATGTTATATTTTTCTTGTAAACCAATATCTTTATAGGTACTGTATATTGTGTCTGAAGATGGCTGCTTGAGCCGAAACTAGTCACAAAAAGTGAAACTCTTGTAATTAAACTTTGTGGTCGACCGATCAGTGTTTGTTTTTTTTTCTTCGAAAAAATCTGGACCACTTTGAAAAGGATGGATGGTTTCCATGATTCATTTATATTGTTTCATTTGAAACTCAATACGTTGATCCGAAAGTTTGGTGATTTTATCTTTGTTGCTGAAACAAATATCCAGTAAAGTTAGCTTCACCACAAACAATGCAGTCGGCGCTAGTTAGACTTCGCCGACAGGCGATTGCTGATAACCAATGACTCCCAAGAATTGAACACCATACCATATCAGTGGCGACCTTGTGGCCATTGATGCGAATGTGGCTCCTAAAGTCCTCGTTATTTGGAGATGTGCACGGATTTTTGAACAACCTGATAACTCATAGTTGTGAGCACTTGAAGAAATTGCTTAGCAATTGATGCGAATTTCCTATAGTTCTCGTCACAACGCTATGTCTGCGAATATCTCAAATAGCTCGTAGTCGCGAGCACTTAAAGACCTCGCCAGTAGCAATTGATGCGAATCTCCCAATGCCCTCGACCTCGCAAGTGGCGATTGATGCGAATATCCCAAAGTGCTCGCCTGAGGACATCGTATGGAAATTTCTGCAAGGGATATCTATAACACCTCGCTGAGCTCATCCTAGGCGGCGGACATTTGGAGGAGATATAGCGCTCTCAGCGATCTCTTAAAAAAGTTACAAAAGGCATCACAATTTCTTAGGAGGATATCTTCGATATACAGGGTAACTCACGGTCCATGGTACGTTAGACGTTTACGGAGAACGGGACATAGGATCATTCTGAAATTTTGGTTACTCACGTAGTTGCTCTTGGTCTATCGATCTAAAATATTTTCAGCTCTGCGGCGTTGCCGCTTCTATCGAGAAGTAGCAACAACTTTGTTATTTTAAATGGAACACCCTGTTATATCGAAGACTGGAACCTTTGGCACGATAATACACTACACTGTTTTACCACTAACCAAACCGATTTATTAATGCCTCGACACGTGTTTCGCTAACTATGTTAGCATCTTCAGGAGAAGATTAAAACTGAACACCCTGGGAACACCCTGTATTTTATTGCATTTTCAGATTCTCTCTGAAGAGCTGATTTCATCGATGTATCACACTTGGGGTCCAGAGGAAATGATTACAGAGAAATAGGGTGTGAAAAATCGACATTTTTCAACGTTAGGATTTTTTTTGTCGAAACTATTCATTATTGGTCAAAACGGCTCACATGTCCCAATCTCAACTTTTGATCAACTATCTACTGACATTTAATTGAAACAAATACAGGGTGGTGCAGAATTCAGAATCTTGATCACCCGGTACATGTCCCAATTAAATATCAGTAGATAGTTAATCAGAAGTTGAGATAGGGACATGTGAGCCGTTTTGACCAATAATGAACAGTTTCGACAAAAAAAATCCTAAAGTTGAAAAATGTCGATTTTTCACACCCTATATCTCTGTAATCATTTCCTCTGGACCCCAAGTGTGATACATCGATGAAATCAGCTCTTCAGAGAGAATCTGAAAATGCAATAAAATACAGGGTGTTCCATTGAAAATAACAAAGTTGTTGCTACTTTTCGATAGAAGCGGCAACGCCGCAGAGCTGAAAATATTTTAGATCGATAGACCAAGAGCAACTACGTGAGTAACCAAAATTTCAGAATGAACCTATGTCCCGTTCTCCATAAACGTCTAACGTACCATCGACCGTGAGTTACCCTGTATATTCAGGGCATTTTTGTGCTGCCTGGGATATTCCATTCGATAATTCAATAAGCCAGATATGGAGGTGGAGCCATGATGAAATAGTACCGAACTGTAGTTCTCTCTCTCAGATACCTTCCTATTCTGCAATGTTGCAGTGTGATTGGTCAGCTCAAGGGCAATAGGCGTGTTGGGACACCACACATACCTGTCACACCAATGAATTGACACCATCTCAAATGGCGCAGAAAGTATGTGTTTTGAAATAAACATACTTTCATTCATTTTCTTATCGTCCAAGTATAAATGAAAAAAATCAAAATTATATTCACTGGTAGTATTTTGGTATAGAGCTCACGATAATTTCGAATAAAAAAAAAGCGGTCTCCCCCATTATACAAATCCGCTTCTGAATCGAGGCCTAGGATCACAAATGAATGAATGAATGCAAGAATAAATAAATGAATGAATGAATGAATGAATGAATGAATGAATGAATGAATGGATGGATGAATGAATCAATGAACGAATCAATGAACGAATCAATGAACGTATCAACGAATGAACGAACGAACGAACGAACGAACGAATGAATGAACGGATGGATGGATGCGTGAATGAATGAAGAACGAACGAACGAACGAACGAACGAACGAACGAACGAACGAACGAACGAACGAACGAACGAACGAACGAACGAACGAACGAACGAACGAACGAACGAACGAACGAACGAACGAACGAACGAACGAACGAACGAACGAACGAACGAACGAACGAACGAACGAACGAACGAACCAACGAACGAAAGAATGCATGAACGAAAGAATTAAAGAATGAATGAATAAAGGAGAAGAAGACGAAGAACAAGAAGAAATACACTACGAATCTGACACCTCACTCACCACTCACCTAGCATAGTTTTGCATCGCTCCTGCGGGAACCTCGGTTCCTCCCGTACCGGCGACGGCAGCTCGATGGCGATGTGGCCGTTCCTGTCGACGCCCTTCGACGCACCATCGACGTCGTCGTCGTCGTCGTAGAATTCGGCGGCGGCGGCGCCCGAATGGCCGCCCCACTTCTCCGCTTTGCTGCCCGCCCCGCCCGGCAGCAGCGGTTGCCTCTGGTACAGGTCGCCTAGAAGAATAACTACGAGTATTAAGGGCACACTACTACTACTACTACTACTACTACTACTACTACTACTACTACTACTACTACTACTACTACTACTACTACTACTACTACTACTATTCTGATCAATGAACTCAATATAAACAACTGGATGGGAGACTGCCGATTTCTCGAATAGCACAGAGTGTGGCTATATTCCGAATTCAACTGATCAGTACTGTCAGTATATCCACTTAGAGTCACTGGATGGTATTAGTTTGATAAGAGTTCGGATACAGAAATGACAACGGTTAGGGTTTTTGAATGTTTAGATTTATTAAGTTACACACCTTGCATTGTGACAAGAGCTTTTTCATTCAAAATTGTTAGAAATTGACAATCAATTTTATAAACGTCAGAATTGAAATAAAATGTCATAATTATACTTTCGAGAAAAAATCAGTTATGGAAATTACTTGCTGTGTAATGAATTGTGCCAATTCTGAAAGAAATGGATATCATTTATTCAATTTTCCAAAACAAATATCTACCATTCGCTTATGGAAGGAAGATATGGGTGGAGAATCAATTTGAAGACGAGCAAAATTTGTGAGGTACTCACTGAAATTCACTTCTTATAATAGCATCTGATTAGATGCAAACAGAACATTTCAAAATCTGTTTGAGAGAATCTGCTGTTCCATCAATTCACAAAGGAGAAGAATATTAAGGAATTCAAAAGCGAGTCGAAGTATGTAAGAAGTTAGTGAATTTCTTATTACTGGTACTGGTACTGGTGGGGGACGTTTCCACGTCAGCAACTAGTCCCCAATGGGACCTTTTTGCCAACCCCAAGTGTTTTTCAATGACTGATGTGGTTCGCTCAAGAGAGCTGGCTAACATCCTTTTCAGGCACCGCCCATCAGCTCTCTTTTCAGAGTTTTTCAGCTGTGTTTTGTAGGCTAGTAATGTACTCACTACCATATGCGCAGTGGCAGGCCTGCTAACTATCATCGTTAACCCCCGAGACCGAGGTCTACTTAAGCAGCTGGCCCGCTCTCACGCTCAGCTGGTAGTTTTCCACACCCACCTACATACACCGTCCTACTTCTTCTCTGATGCTCACAACCACATCATCATATCTTTCTGCGTGTTCTGTGTAGGCTTTGTTACTAACTCCATGCGCCACTTTAGGAGCAGCACTGTTAATTGGAACGCAACAGCGAATCGTGCAGGACTATCCCCAGCCGATGCTCCGAAACTTTACAATATTTAATTCGTAAATAAAATATTGAAAAAAGTTCCTTGCCCGTGCTGGAAATCGAACCCACGACCTTGCGGTCGTGAGACGGACGCTCTTCCACTGCGCCAATCCCGGCGATGAATTTCTTATTATGAATGCATTCAATTTTCACAGTTTCAGAAGGTATATTATGTTCTAACATATCTATTATACCTACTTGGGTATTTATGTGAACATGAAACCAATGAGAATAGTTATTTATGTATCAAGGGAATTATTATAAGGGCCTTAATTACGCTGGAGGTTATCGTTTTGGAGATATTCACAATTTTCTATATCGATCCATGTTACTTAGCTCCTACTGCGCTAAGTGAAGTTGCTGAGAACTTTATAAAACCAAGTATGTGGTAGGTCTCGTCAATATAAAGTACTTTTTTCCTATGAAATGTTCATAGTAAAATTATTTATTCCCTGTATTTCAACACTCTGTATCTCCGAAATGAAGCATTTCCGGACACAATAAGCTAATATAGACTTCATTTCTTGAAATTGTCTCAGGAATACTTCACTTGAACGTACTTATGTACGTCCTGTATATTGAGAATACCTATACCTTTAATTGCATACTAATATCTTCATGTTTTATACTTATCACTGGAGTACAGTTTCCCATACAATAAGGAATTAGCTAAAAGTACTGTATATGGTATGTGTATGTGTATATTTTCTAATAGTATAATATGTTCTTACATGCATTCTTTTCATTTGTATATATAACTGTTGTTCTGCTAGAAGTGTATCACTATAAATTGAAGTGGGTGTTTGTACCCTATTCCCATTGTCCATCTACGGCTATGATTGATTTGACAGAAATTATAACCTCTAAAATCGTATCTGACAATCAGGCTCTACTAGGGAAATTGAAAAGACAAAGAGCAGAATATATGTCTTATTCTTTTATTCACTTAAACCATTGTATTATAGAAAATAGAAAAGGAAAAAAGTTCTGCTGTGTCTGAACTCTGACCTAACTAATACCATCCAGTGACTCTAGATCCACTGAATCTGCTGAAAATCTGTGTTCCGAAATATAAAATCAAAAATACAGTGCTGTAATTCGGGACACGTTTTCATGGTTTTCATCAGTAGTCAGCAGCAGTAAATCAGCTGGTGAAATTTGTCAGTCTGTAGTTTCTCGTTTATCTGGACTAGATATTTAATATTTAACGATTATTGACGAAGACGATTCAGGCTCGAGTGATAAAGAATACTTGGACATTTTGTTGCCATTAATTTCTCATGATGCACCAGATTGAGAATTGAAAGATTTATAGAAAACGTAATGATGATGAATTTAGGAGACATTTCAGGTTTATTTAGTTAGTTATTTAGCCAATGCTGCTTCTTCTTTTGTTACCTCTACTACTTCATACTCAATATTATTCTCAGCGCTTATTATTTCAATAACAGGTATTTTCTGATATTGAGAATAATATTATTAACAACGGAAATGAATGTTACATTCCTTCCCCCTCTAAAATAATGACAGTTCACTGAAGCCACACTACTTTCTGATACTCAGCAATTTCAGCAGAATGTTGAGTCGAAATATTTGGAATGAATAGTATGTCTGCTCACAAGCATCTGTCACTTTCAGTGATTTTTTTTGATTTCGGAATGAAAAATCAGCAGATTCAGTACTGTCAGTTGAATTCGAAATATAGCCTGTGTCAGGGGCAGCTGCAACAAAGATCGCTTGTGTTACGGTAGCCTGTCTCTTTCCTACTCGTGTTGTTTAATGGCGGATTGGTGTATACATTTTCTTTTATTCAATGATTGGAGTACTTGAGATCTTTTTTTTCTTTTTTTTTCATCTAAACAGGCGAAAAAGTGAAGACAGAACTTTATTGTTTTTTGTTATGTGAAATATCGCTAAATTTGGCGTGTTTTGTTTCTTCAAAAGGACTGAATTTGATGGTGTGAATTGATTATTGTTGAAAAGATTTGTGATTTCGAATTGATAAACAATGGTTATTTATATTGTGTTGCTTTTGGATGCAAAACAAGCAAGACAAACAGAAATTGTCCTCCATGAGTGAGTTGAAAATTGTTCCGATTCTTAGAAAAACTACAGTGATTTATTTTCAGGATGTGTCTGTGGATGTTCATTACTTGGATTCTGAGGACAATGTTTTTCATATGGACATTGATTTGCTTACAACTTCCAGCTCCCATGTAAGTTTCAAACATTATTGATAATGAAACCCACAAACTGTTTCATTCCAGAAGGCCTATTCTATTACAAAGAAAAGTGAAAACACTGAAACAAAAGGTAAAAAGGAGAATGACAATCTTGATGAAGTACTAAAAAAAACATTTTGAAGGTAAAAACTACGAGTTCAAATTTTTAAACTCAAGAGCTACAACATAATATTGTCTTTTCAGATTTGCCTTTGGAGCTTATTCTTCTCCAGAAAGGAAAAAATGAAGGTATACATTCTGAGCGACGCAGATATTCATCTTTAATGAAAAAGTTCGTCCTGACATTGTACTTTTATTCACTTTTTATCCACCTTTCATTCACCTTATAATAGTGAAATGTTTATGGAATAGGTACTCCTAAAAGTTAGGCTTATAATTGACCTTAGATACTGGATACCATGCAAGAACCTTTTTCAATTTTTTTCTACCGTTTTTCTATTTCTTTTGATAGTGCTGAGACCTCGACTGAGACATTGAGCTTCGCTCACCCTGTACAATATATCGTGACATTTGAATGAGAGTATATAATTTCAATTTTGCATTAATTTACCTTCCTAATCCTAACAATCCTGTATGAATAAAAATGGAATTTCACTTTTGAGTCAACAAAAAAATCAATAATTATTTTCAAATAATAATTGATTGCAACATTATCCTTTTTCCTAAATGAATATTCATATTTAATCACGTATACTCTCGAATAAAAGCAGAAAACAAGAAAATATTTCAAATAATGCGAGCGCTTCCCATTAGCCAACATAAGATAGAAAGAGATAGGTATCCGTAAACACTGCGGGTTGCCTGAACAATATTTTTGCCTCACTCGTCGTTCACAGAGTATCCCTTCCAAGGATACTCTGGGATATATTGAGTTCATTGATTCTGACACTTCATGGATTACCTAAGATTGAATAATAACATATACAGTGTCACTCATGTAATTCGACTTGGGCGTTAAAATTCGCTTTACCTCGTATATTAATAGGGCGATTACGAATATTGAAAGGCTCGCTTTGCTCGTACTTTGAAATATCTCGATCATGAATTCCCCTCATCAATATACTAGTTACTAGTTGGTAAATAGTATAATATACTATTTTTTCTATTTTGCATCAATTTGTACTCATTTATTTGAAAAAAATCATCAATAAAAACATCAGATATTAAAAAGATATGAAGTGAAAATAGTTGGTAGCAATGAAAAAACATTTGAATGTTCAATCCCCATATTGACAGATTGTAGAAAAATTATTCAAATTTTCATCATTATTCCAGCTATATAATTTGAAATAGAATAGAATAGAATAGAATATTTATTTCACCAATTTACAAATCTTATGTTTTTGGCAAGTCAGGTACAAAGGACATATTAAATGTAGTAGATAATAAAAAACACATTAAAAGTATGCAGAATAAAGTCATACACGTACATCTCTGGCAAATAAAACAGACTTTCACAGTGACATGTACCACATATAAAACAATAATTCGTGAGGACTTATTTTTCTTCCTCAATTCACAAAAGGAGAGAAAAACAAAATTGGAATTGTAACTTGCAAAGCAAATATGAGCTGTATGAACGATGTTTTTTTTTTCAGTTGTTTTCATAGAGAGAATGATGAATCTGGTGAAGATAAGTATTCCTCAACAGAATAATAACATAATCTCAGAAAGTGGTCCTTGATGACTTTTTTGAAATTTTTGAGGTCAAGGTTGCGCACGTATTTAGGTAATTTGTTAAACAAATTCAAATTCAAAGAATTACGTTCGGATACTTCTAGTCGATATCTTTGTGGTCTCAAATTGTCAGAATATCAAAGTTTTTGTGTATCTCTAAGAGAGATTGAAATATGTATAAAGATGGAAATGAAAATATCTTGAGTTTTATGGAAAAGTTCTCGACATGGGGTATTATAAGGTGAGTTCGTGATAAGTCGTATGGCGCGCTTTTGCAGACGAAAAACTCGGATTGAGTGTTTTGAGTTCCCTCATAGTATAATAGCATAGTTAATATGTGATTGAAATAAGGCATGATAGGCAGACAGTAGAGAATTAGAATCTAGGTATTTTTTCAGTTGCCTAAGTAGGTACAGTTGGGATGATAACTTCTTGCTCAACATCTCAATGTGTCGTAACCAAGTTGAAATTATTAGCCTATCAAAATTCTGAATATCCTATTTTGAGAATAGCTGAAGAGGCAAATATAAGTTGCAACCCACCTGAAGTGAGGGAATTTGCCCAAACGGCTATAAATGATTTGTTGCCCACGAAACCTCGTCCAGCTTATGAAAAATAATTGAAAAATTTCCAAGTATGGTGTCAAACTGGCGAAATACACCACCACAATATGTAAAAGTAAACGTTTCTTATTGACCTATATACCGTGATGGTTGCTACATAAATAGAATTAATACAATTTGTCAAATGCCAAGAATCATTGCAGAATATCTTGAATTACCAAATCCTGAGATTTTTACAAGACATGACTGGCAAATAATATAATGCAACAAGGACATTTTCCAGATGTGGTAAAGATCAGTAAGGTCAGTCCTATTTACAAAGCTGGACCTATAAATGAAATGAGTAATTATAGGCCGATTAGTATATATGAAATATAGAAATATGTTACTACAGTATTCATAGATCTGAAGAAGGCTTTTGATGTAGTAGACCATAAAACTTTAATGCATAAACTAGATCTAATGGGCATAAGAGGGAATACAAATGCACTTATAAACTCATATTTGACTAATAGAAAGCAATTTGTTATTATGGATAAGACTAAAAGCGAACTATTAGAAATTAAAACAGGAGTTCCTCAAGGATCTGTAATTGGACCGCTACTATATATAATATATGTAATGAGTCTACAAAAAGCCAACTTGAAAGCTAGGTACTTCACTTTTGCAGATGATACTATACTGGCGTATAATGACACATCATTGGAAAGCATGGAAATAAAAGTCAATGAAGATCTGATGTTATATAAAAAGTGGCTACTACATAATAAGCTGAAGGTTAATGAGTCGAAGTGTGTATATATGATCTTTAAACAGAAGAATACTAGCGTGAATGAAATAACTGTAAAGCTAGATGAAACAACTTTGAACCGAGTAAAATACACAAAGTATTTAGGTCTCACTATTGACGAGTCCCTAGATTGGAGTGAGCATGTTCAAAAGATGTACAAAAAAATGTGTCCTATGATAGGTGCAATCTATAGGTGTAGAACCTACGTAGATGCTGAAGCAAAATATTGTATATATAATGCATACTTTTTAAGTATCTATAGATATATGATAACAATATGGGGAACATGTCGAACAACAGCATTCAACAAAATTCAAATACTACAAAACAGGGTGGTTAAAGTTTTATTCAATTTGGACTATCGCATGTCAACAGAGATTGTATATACAAACACTAAGCTAGATAAATTAAAACATATACTCAATCTTGAACAATGTAAATTTATATACAAACTGGTACATGGACAGTTGAAAACTAATTCTGAATTATGTCATAGAAAAGAAATACATTCTCATGATACAAGAATCAAACATGAGCTAAATGTGCAGAAACCAAGAACAAATAGTATACTGAATAACCCAATAGATAGAGCAGTAAAAGCATATAACGAGGTACCAGTGACTTTAAAAAATACTGCAACATATAATATATATTGTGACGTAACTTCACAGAATAGAAATTATGGTCCCAATGCTCGACAGCTCATGAGTCAGGCGAGTGGTCGTGGATTCAACTAAGTCAAGTTTTAATTTATTATTTCAATTTCATGAACAATCAAAACAAGATAGTGTGGGCGCCACCCAGTATAAACTGGGAAAGGAGTAGGGAGGGGACAAAACAAAAATATCAATGCAACAGGAGTTGTTCCGGAACCATGCATATAATCAATATAATAAATAGATACTCAGCAGTAATAGTTACACTTGCTTTCAAACAGTATCAGTATTTAAGTGAAATTTAAATGGGAACCATCACCCTTAAAGCCTACAATATTACTAGCACTTATCTCTGAATTTGTTAGTGAGCTTATGAATAATTGCAGCAGATGTTCCTTGAACAATCTGACTTTAGTCAATGTTGGTTAGTATTACTAGAAATCTTAAATTAAGCCTCACTGTGGCTTTTCAGTGGCAAATGAAATGAATGAATGTAATAAAAGGTGTGTTATGAATTTAGAAAAAGATATAAGGCCCTATGAAATGAACTATCAGCGCTGATATTCCGTTTCTCACAAAAGGAGAGAGTAATATTGAACTTGAAATATCATAAATACTAATCAGACGTGGAGGCTCCTCTTCTCATCACGTTGACGATTGAAATTTTTATGAAAAATCTACTTACAGTAGGTAAGTCACCAGTCTTACTGTAATGTAGCCACTACCAAATATTTCCAGAAAATTACAGTGGTTTTATTGAAATTTCCATAATCCATAATCCATTAGTCCTGGGTACCTTCTCAGCATTGGTTCAGGAAAACATACAAGGTGAACATTATTTTATTCACCGACATCCATCACGGAGATACAAAATCCGGAGGAATCCAGTTGGAGAGACAAAATGTATTAATAAATATAATACATGGTTCAGGAAAATTAGGCAGCCGCCTTTAAATAGCACATGAAGATTTCATGGCATTACCATGTGACAAAAAAAAAAGGTGAAGGTTGAAGGCCTGAAATGAAATCATTATGATAGTGTTTTCAAGACATTCCGATATGATTCGATACATAATTTATTATAATTTTGAAAATAAATATATCAGTAACTTGCCTAGAGTTGTAAATCGGCCTTCATCATAAATGGACGTGCCTTTTGAAAACAATAATTTTCAGCTCAAAAGGTGGCATGCTAACACAGCAAAGCGCCATTAGAGAGAGAACGTTTCATTCCTCCACTACTCGATCCTCTCAAAGAATCCCTATTACAATAGGCTACAAGTTGTAATTGACATTTCGGAACCGCGTTCCGTTTCAGGTTATCGAGTGTGGTGTGAACTAGGCTGAGTGCTTGAAGAGCGCGCAGAGTTCACTATTGCCAATGATTAATTAGGTAAAAGTAATTTTTACGCTGAGGCTGTGCAAATTTAAAACGAAGAATCAGGATTGAGGTTAATGGCTCAGTCAGCTGATCGCGAGTATTGTACTGTTTACCAAAAATAAACATGGACTTGAAAACACATCATGAAATGAAATCCTTTACAGGTGGCATCTGGATATTAAATACGTGCTGATACAGTGTGAAGGACGTCCAACGCGAATAGGAATT
Organism: Phaedon cochleariae; assembly: GCA_918026855.4. Taxonomy (NCBI): domain Eukaryota; kingdom Metazoa; phylum Arthropoda; class Insecta; order Coleoptera; family Chrysomelidae; genus Phaedon; species Phaedon cochleariae. Next base: position 8,723,235 of record OU896719.1, on the reverse strand, counting down.
TATTTACTAAGGTACTGATAATATTTGGTTATTGAAAACATAGTTACATTTTGTTCTTGGTGATTGTGTTGATGAAAAATACTTATTTGGTAGCATATTGTGAGTGGAATACTTCTGTAATGGACAGGTAGACATGAATAGTCTACTGGACCGTTACACACCCCCTCTCCTTACAGAAATATTGTCGGAGCGACAATATTTTCCAAATTATATCAGCCTGGGCAAAATTAGGTTTGTTAAATAATTGGTCGGTAGACTCACATCTAACACGACACTGAGGACCATGAAAGGTATAGCTAATCTGGTCAGACCAGACAGCCATCAGACTGGTTTGTTTACCATGACTGGCAAACTCACCAATCCTTGGGGTTGAATGCTCCACCGCAAATGGCAGAGACATTCCATCAAAAAGGGGTTGCTTCCACTTTTCCAGGTAGCTGTCTTTCAAGAACGAGCATTGGACTCCGGAGGCAGAAACTTGGGCGAAACATGATACCAAACCATGAATAACTACAGGAAGTGTTACTCCAATCACTCCTGCTTTCATTCAACATTCGCTTCCACATTCACACACTCATACATACACACACCGGTACCTATTCAGATAGTGGCTCAGATCCATGATAAGGCTTCAAATCCTTCACATGAAATTTGCCTATATTCTTTCCTTCCGAATCGCTCAATTCATACACCAATCTCGAAAATACTCTTCTCACAGTACAGAGAGTAAACTTAGGTGCGAGCTTGGCTGCAAAGTTTTCAATTTTATTGGAAAGCACAAAATTCCTTTTCCAGACGCGGTCTCCAAGGTGATACACGTCACTGGGTCTTTTCCGCAGATTATAACTTCTACAATTTTTAGCGTAGGCTTCTGAAAGTTTACGTCGCACATCAATATACATCTGAGGAAGTTGCTCTATATCGTTACGGTAATCCAACCGATTTATATTATTCAAGTCAAAGTCTGATGCAGATTCGATTTTACCATAGTAATCTCCCTTAGCCGGAACATATCGACCAAAATTAAGGGCTGTAGGACTAACGCCAGTTGCCTCATGAACGGCTGTCCTGAGTGCAAAACCTATCTTGTGGATTTCCTTATCCCATTCACGATGGTCATTATCCTTTATATAAGATCGAATAGCAGTCTCTAGTACCCTATTGACACGTTCAACAGCGTTTACTTGTGCGTGGTACCGCGCATTATAATAAATTTTGATATTGTACCTATCAGCTAATTGCTTAAAGGCGTTACTGGTGAACTGTACACCATTGTCGCAAGCCAAGACTTGTGGTGAACCGTATATCAAAATAACTTGTTCCTCGATAAATTTCACAATTTGAGGCGTTGTTGCCTGACGCAAAGGATGAACTAGACAAAATTTGGAAAAGTAGTCAGAGACTAATAGAACATATGAAAATCCATTTTTAGAACGAGGCAAAGGTCCAAGCAGATCTACTGACACATACTGCCATGGAAAGTTAACTTTCTTAGGTTGTCCCATAAATCCTGGGCGAGCAGATGAGCTTACCTTTTGTTCGCTACATACATGACAATGTTTCACGTACTTTCTGACGTCTTGCAACAGTCTAGGCCAAAAATACATCTCACGGATTCGACTCACGGTCTTATAAACTCCAAGATGTGCAGCTTGTGCATCATCGTGACACTCTTTGAAAACTGAAAGGCGTTGCTTCTTAGGAACAACAAGCTTCCATTCAGGGAAATTTGTAGATATGCCAAACTCTACTGGAATATGTTTATATAAAGTTCCACCGCGGACATCAAAATCAGGGTACTTTTCGGGCGACTTCAGGACTCTTTCGATCAGCGTAGTATACCAAGTATCTGCCTCGACATCAGTCTGCGCAATGGTAATAACATTGACCTCGAGAGGTGCCCTGGAAAGTGCGTCGGGAAGAACGTTGAGGACTCCTTTTCTATAAATTATCTCCATGTCGAACATGCTCAGACGCATCGCCCAACGAGCGAGACGACCGGTCGGATTTTTCAAGTTGCTAAGCCACAACAAAGATCCATGATCAGTGATAACCTTAAAATGTACACCGTCTATATACGGGCGAAATTTATCAACTGCAAACAAAATACTGAGACACTCCTTTTCGGTGGTAGTAAACTTTTTCTCTGACTCAGAAAGTGATCGAGATGCAAATGCTATGATAAATTCTTTGCCATCAATACTTTGGGTTAGGACACTGCCGACTCCAACATTTGAGGCGTCACATTGTAAGGTGAATTCACGAGTAAAATCTGGCGAGGCCAGGATGGGTGCAGAGATTAAAGCTTCTTTTACTTTGAAGAAGGCATCGTTAGCTTCCTCTGTCCACTGAATTTTCTGCGACTTTCGACGTCCTTTAAGTAGAGCAGTAATCGGAGCAGTTAAAGAAGAGTGATCTTTGACGAAGCGACGATAATAGCTTATGAGTCCTACAAAGCGTTTTACCTCAGTAGCTGTCGTGGGTATAGGATATTCTAACATCGACTTGATCTTGTCAGGATCAGTACGAAGTCCCTCTCGGTCTACTACGAAACCTAAATATTTTAAACTGGGCCTACAAAAAGAACACTTCTCCAGATTTACGGTGAGTTTAGCCTCGCGAAGTCTCTCAGAAACTGACGATAAAATTTCAAGATGCTTATCTAAACTTGGAGTGGCAACAATTACGTCGTCCAAGTAAACGAAACAAAATGGATCAAGTTCTGGTCCAAGGATACTGTCCATTAATTTCTGCTGAGTCTGTGCAGCGTTACAAAGCCCAAATGGCATTACTACAAACTCAAACAGTCCACGACCTGGCACAACAAAAGCAGTTTTCTCACAGGAATCAGCATCTAAGGGCACCTGCCAAAAAGCTGATTTAAGGTCAATACTTGTCAGGTATTGAGCTCCAGACAATTTCCTTAGTATGTGGTCAACGATTGGTAAAGGATAGGCACACTTTTTAGTAACGGAGTTCAATTTCCTACCGTCGAAACAAAATCTTGGCTCTCCATTTGACTTTTCGACAATGAGGACAGGACTTGACCACGGACTCTTGGAAGGACGAACCACACCAAGTTGCAACATTTTGTCCAACTCCTTATTAAGAACATCTAATTTATAAGGACTCATGAGGTGATGCCTCTGCTTAATCGGTTCAGCCGTACCGGTATCGATTTTGTGAACTAACTTGTCGGTTCTACCTAACTTTGAAGACGAAAGCTTCCTAAATTTGTTAATCACATTTTCCAATTTAAGCAAATCCTCTCCAGCTAATTCTGACTTAGACTGTATTCGATTAATGACATTTATCTCACTCATCCTGGATTTGTCGACAGGTAAGTGGTTTTGACCAATAATACAAGAGTTACTGTTAAAGTCCAGTGTCACGTTAAAAATTCTGCAAAAATCTGAGCCCAATATGAGAGTATGAGAGACAGATGGTACTATTAAAATTCTCAAAAGTTTTACACTATTATCAATTTCTATAGGCAAATTGACATATCCCGATATTTTTTGAGCAACTCCGTCAGCTGTATTGATACTTTCATCCGAGCAATCCATTATTGCTAGCCCAAACACTTCCAATAAATGAGTACCAAGTCCTCCTATTACACTATGGCTTGCACCACTATCCACTAAACAAGTTATTTGTTTACCTAGAATTTTGACAGTGACATATGGTCTATCATCATTAGCTTTATTGACGAAGACAGTATTTGTTTCTTTAAATTTAGAAAAATCCTTCTTTACTACCTGAGTTTTATACATCTGGCGTACTTTTGCTAGCCAGAGTTTCCAATCTTCAGAAAATGATAATCTCTCTTTTGATACTTCAAAATTTTTATAAGAGGATAAAGTTTCAACTTTAGTAATTTTAGATTTATTAAAATAGGTCCTTGAAGATAAATAGGGATTGCACCGACCTATCTTGTGTTTCCCCTCTGTTCGTTTTTTGAACAAGTTGGACAGTTCGGGCGAATAACACCTGGCTTACCGCATCCAAAGCAATAAGGTTCTTTGCGTTGGTTTGTATTATTTCGTGGCCTAGAATTATTACTTGGATAATTACTATCCTGAAGCGCAGCAACTTGTCTGCTATTATTTCTAGAAGAATTATTGAAATTTCTATATCTATGACCCCTTGTATCATTTCTGTAGGAATTGAACTGTCTATTCCTATCATATCTATCATGAGCACCGCTAGTGCTTGCTTTAGGTTCACTAAAGTTATTATTCAAGTGACTGTGACAGTGTGAACAAGAGCTAGTAGGAGCTGAATCGCCATTATTTGAAAAATAGGCTAAACCTGGTTCAAGCGTTGAAATATTTCTCCTTGGAGGAGGTTGATACCTGGATTGTGCCAAATTTGCATCTTCCAGAGCCCTACATACTTCTAGTAATTCCTTAATATCACTGATAGGTTGTAGTGCTACATGAGATTGATAGCAGGGTAAGATATTCTTCCTAATAATTTTTAACTTGTCCGGTTCTGAAGGAGAATTGATTAAACAACTAAAAAGGTTTTCCATCAATGAAAGATAAACAACGATACGTTCGTCAGAACCTTGGGTGCGATGACGTATTTCCTCCCACAACTGATCGTCATAATCTGTAGGTAGAAAATCTCGTTGGAGCGCATTAACTAAAGAATCCCAGGAGTTGAAACGATTTTGTCTAGATTGGGATCTGAACCACTCTCTGGCAATACCCTCAAACAGATCAGAAGCAGACTGATACAAGTCCTCTTTCGTACAATTTCTCGCAACTCTCAACTCATCCACACGCTGTAAAAATGATCTAAGTGATCCTTTCTTAAGTGTACCGTCGAATGTTACACTCCACTTATAAATTGGAACTGATTTAGGAGAATTATTTACTTGTTGTGTTGGATTTAAGTTAGGAACATTGACTGTTTGTCCTTTAATATACTGTTCACGAGTCTCAGTTAAATCTTCCTCCAGTGTACTTGTCAAAATAATATTATCACCTCTATAATTCAAAATACTAACATCCGCAGAGTTCTTGGGAATTCTATATAACCGGCCTAAAACATGATTGATGCGACTTCTCACTCTCTTAAAAATTTCTTCATTCACACCATCAAAATTGTTTACTAAGTCTGTAATGGATTCAATACTTTCATCAATTTCAGATTGTTCAGTTTCAAAATTGAAGTGAGGAGTGGTATATTCAACGTCTGGTCTAGCTAAATCTTGTCGAATCTCTCTTCTGAGAAATTTTCTCTTTTGATCAGTATCAGCTCTATCAACCGCAACATCCCGTATGAGCAGTTCATAGTTTAGTTCCTTAGTCCTAAGGTGATTAGGATCAATATTATAATTGACTCTCATGTTTCAAAGTTCCAACCAACAAAAATCCAATGGCCTGTCAATCAGACAACACCCTGTACTGAGTATTGAGGCGTTGAAATTTTTTTTATAAACAAGAAAACTCAGTAAAACTTGTTGCAAAATCGAAAACCACGTTAATTAATATGCAATATATGGCCACTCGTTCACAACACAATATGCAGTACACCCTGTATATAAAGCAAGTTCAAAAAAAAATTCACTAAGTATTTCAGAAAACCAAAGTTTCCAATCAAAATTATTTATCGAATATCTTACCAATATTTGGGACACCTTGTATAAATATTTTCCACTCAAGATCACCTGATATGGGTATTCAAAAAATTTTTCAAAATATTATTTCAATGCATTATCTAAACACAATTAACGATCGTCACACTGTGATCACCCCGTATATAAAATATCCTGTAAATACAAAATATCAATTCCAAAACACACTGAGAACTTGAGAAGTATATCCTGTGATACTTTTGTTTTGTCAAGGAAAAAAAAGGAAGGTTACAGAGAAAAAATATCTTGCTCTGATGATAAAATGTTCATGAAATGAATTATTTTCAGAATGAAATTGAAAGGCCCTTGACGTTGTGGCGCCAATTTTATGTGACGTAACTTCACAGAATAGAAATTATGGTCCCAATGCTCGACAGCTCATGAGTCAGGCGAGTGGTCGTGGATTCAACTAAGTCAAGTTTTAATTTATTATTTCAATTTCATGAACAATCAAAACAAGATAGTGTGGGCGCCACCCAGTATAAACTGGGAAAGGAGTAGGGAGGGGACAAAACAAAAATATCAATGCAACAGGAGTTGTTCCGGAACCATGCATATAATCAATATAATAAATAGATACTCAGCAGTAATAGTTACACTTGCTTTCAAACAGTATCAGTATTTAAGTGAAATTTAAATGGGAACCATCACCCTTAAAGCCTACAATATTACTAGCACTTATCTCTGAATTTGTTAGTGAGCTTATGAATAATTGCAGCAGATGTTCCTTGAACAATCTGACTTTAGTCAATGTTGGTTAGTATTACTAGAAATCTTAAATTAAGCCTCACTGTGGCTTTTCAGTGGCAAATGAAATGAATGAATGTAATAAAAGGTGTGTTATGAATTTAGAAAAAGATATAAGGCCCTATGAAATGAACTATCAGCGCTGATATTCCGTTTCTCACAAAAGGAGAGAGTAATATTGAACTTGAAATATCATAAATACTAATCAGACGTGGAGGCTCCTCTTCTCATCACGTTGACGATTGAAATTTTTATGAAAAATCTACTTACAGTAGGTAAGTCACCAGTCTTACTGTAATGTAGCCACTACCAAATATTTCCAGAAAATTACAGTGGTTTTATTGAAATTTCCATAATCCATAATCCATTAGTCCTGGGTACCTTCTCAGCATTGGTTCAGGAAAACATACAAGGTGAACATTATTTTATTCACCGACATCCATCACGGAGATACAAAATCCGGAGGAATCCAGTTGGAGAGACAAAATGTATTAATAAATATAATACATGGTTCAGGAAAATTAGGCAGCCGCCTTTAAATAGCACATGAAGATTTCATGGCATTACCATGTGACAAAAAAAAAAGGTGAAGGTTGAAGGCCTGAAATGAAATCATTATGATAGTGTTTTCAAGACATTCCGATATGATTCGATACATAATTTATTATAATTTTGAAAATAAATATATCAGTAACTTGCCTAGAGTTGTAAATCGGCCTTCATCATAAATGGACGTGCCTTTTGAAAACAATAATTTTCAGCTCAAAAGGTGGCATGCTAACACAGCAAAGCGCCATTAGAGAGAGAACGTTTCATTCCTCCACTACTCGATCCTCTCAAAGAATCCCTATTACAATAGGCTACAAGTTGTAATTGACATTTCGGAACCGCGTTCCGTTTCAGGTTATCGAGTGTGGTGTGAACTAGGCTGAGTGCTTGAAGAGCGCGCAGAGTTCACTATTGCCAATGATTAATTAGGTAAAAGTAATTTTTACGCTGAGGCTGTGCAAATTTAAAACGAAGAATCAGGATTGAGGTTAATGGCTCAGTCAGCTGATCGCGAGTATTGTACTGTTTACCAAAAATAAACATGGACTTGAAAACACATCATGAAATGAAATCCTTTACAGGTGGCATCTGGATATTAAATACGTGCTGATACAGTGTGAAGGACGTCCAACGCGAATAGGAATTTATTTACTAAGGTACTGATAATATTTGGTTATTGAAAACATAGTTACATTTTGTTCTTGGTGATTGTGTTGATGAAAAATACTTATTTGGTAGCATATTGTGAGTGGAATACTTCTGTAATGGACAGGTAGACATGAATAGTCTACTGGACCGTTACAATATAAATCACTACTGAAATGCTGGTGTTTGAACAAATTTCAATTACAAAACTAGCAAATGTAATCCTATTGTTGTCATATGTCAGTGGATGGGCTCAGTGAAGTTTAAAGTTTAAAGTAAAGTTTACGATTGTAGCATAAGATTCAACTAAATTAATTAAGAACTGTAACAATAGTATTTAACATTAACGTCATTAATATTGTATTACAAATTACACATGTAAACGTCAATTTACTTGTCTATGATCTCGAGACCGGCTAACCGAGGCCGATTGGGGACCATTCCTGTTACTGAGATATGTAATTTATGTAACAAGAATAAAAAAGTATTTCAAAAAAAATGTTTTTCGGCGTGTGGGACGCACATTTAGCAAATAGAGGCGGTGAAATCCTCAGCAGTTGCTGAAGGTCGCATATTATAAGCTTCTGTGAATAGAAAAATTGAGGTGGGCACTAGTTAGCTCAAATGTTTCTCAGCCTTCAACTTCTACAACACACTCTAATGTCTCTACCTCACAGTCCCATTGCACAAACAATAACTCGAATATAATCAGACTAATGAGCATAATTTCATCTCAACAGCAGCCCAACAAAAGTAACCAGCAAATTTGATAGGTTATAAAAGCTCAAGATACCTGTAATATTATAGTTATTTGTTGCGTTCTGTATCTAGACGCTAGTCTGACAGTTTGACGTTGACGTTACCATTACCAACTTTGAAACAAGAAATTCAGCGTGTCGAAATAGAAGCTTTTTCGAGACTCATTTGACTTCATTAGAAACGCAAAATAGAAAAACAACTATTGGACACCCAATATGAATATCAACTCAGCAAACACAGTACCCACCAGATGTAATCACTATTCTCCAACATTCCACTAACTCATTCATCGTTCTTATGGCATACTCGAGAATATCTATCCCCTTTTCGACTTATCTGCACGAAAATAATAATTTATAGCTGACGGATATGAAATTTTATCTTTACAACATTGCATCAATTCGTTAAACGGTTTTGATAATTACATGAATTTTTTATTATTAATAGGTAAGAGATAAAAGATAGTACTATTAGTGCAGGATTAGTCATGAGCGCCGTCAGAAAATATACATATACTAATTATTTAAACACCAAGGTAGTAAAGATTATCATTATTATCCAGGGACCAAGATTATATCCCGAGGCTTTAGCCAAAGGGCATAAGTTTTAACTCAAATAACTAAAATGGCATTTAGTGTACGGATATGTACCACGCTAAATGATCGATTAATCACGGATTGTCGAGCTGTGATTTATTCAAAATATTAAACACGTTACCATGGCAACACGATTTCTTAAACACATTACCATGGCAACACAGGTTATTAACCCTCTATGGCCCTGTGTGACTTCAAAGTAACACAGTACAAGAACATTTCTCAACGTCTTCTATATCGAATGATTGTCCATTAAAGCTCAGTGTGACTTCAGAGTAACAATCAAGAACTCGAAACAACGCCACTAAGGACATCTGTACGATAAAAGGTGAAACAAAATATAATTTCCAGTCGTTCTGCTTCAACAACATGGCTGCTCTTTGTTTATCATTGATAAACAAGTGAATTTCGAGAGTCTGAGCTGTTTTCAAGTGTACAAAAATATCTGGACACTAGATTTATATTAGCAGAATACATCTTGATGAAAGATATCACAGCATATTCAACAATAGCGTGATATTTTGTCCAAATAAGGTATGTAACTTCAAAGTCACGTTGGGCTATGAGACTGTATTCGGCGATATGCATTTTTAGGCATCACATATAGGTATCCATGATGAATGCTGCAAAATTTTATGGTAGAAATGAACATTCCAAATATCCTGAAATTTTGACGCGAATTTTGAAAAATGCTGAGGATTCAGAAGATTCACTATTGGAAGAAAGTGATGAAGAGGGAGCTACTGAAATTCCAGAGGAGGCTGATCAGAATACTGACATTGTACCAGAAGAAAATCTTTGGGATTCTGAAGATGATCTACCACTTACAGAAATATCGAATAGGCTGAATACGAAAAGCAATAAAATGATTTGGAATTCAAGCAGGACTCAAACAATAAGACCCATTCCTCCTTGGAAAGGTGAGCTGACAAATGCCCCTGAAACACCTGGAACACCACTTGAATATTTCAAGAAATTTATGGGTTCAGAACTGATGAACTACATCGTTGATGAAACAAATTTATTTGCTTGTCAACGTGATCCAAACAGACCTCTTTCACTGACTGTTGGAGAACTAGAGAAATTCATAGGAATAACTTTCATCATGTCTATATACGGCTTGCCTAGAACTAGAATGTTCTGGCAGAGTGGAACTCAAGTAGATAGAGTAATTGAAACAATGTCACGAAATCGCTGGGAGCAGATAAAAATGAATTTGCATTTCAATAATAATGATGACCTACCAAATAGCCAAGACAAACTTTTCAAGATTCGTCCGCTTATAGAAATGCTTGTTGGGCGATTCAATAAGATCCCAATGACAGAAAAGTTATGCGTGGATGAACAAATGATTCCCTTCAAGGGACGTCATCGTCTAAAACAATATATGAAAAACAAACCTAGGAAATGGGGATATAAAGCATTTGTTTTATGTGGTTCAGATGGAGTCGTTTATAATTGGGATCTGTATTGTGGAGCTGTAGAACCAGATCAGGCACACACAGATGTAGGTACCAGTGGAAATGTTGTCATCAAGTTGGCCAGAATAATCCCTAAACATAAATATCATAAAATATATTATGATAACTGGTTCAACAGCCCAAAACTTCAAGTTGAGTTATCAAAGCAGGGACTATTGAGTCTGGGTACAGTGCGTTGTAACCGTTTGGGCGGATGCATATTTTCTACTGATAAGGAGATGAAAAAACGAGGCAGAGGATCAGTAGAGGAAAAAAGAGCTACTCTTGATGGGATCGAACTTACCGCCATAAAGTGGTTTGATAACAAACCTGTCCACCTACTCTGCAGTTTTTCTGGGGTTCATCCAATGACCGAAGTGAAGAGATGGGATAATAAAAATAAAATACGGGTCGATGTAAAATGTCCCCAGGCAGTTACAATTTATAATCAGTTTATGGGTGGAGTCGATCTTGTTGATTCCCTCATAGCTCTGTACAGAACAAACATTAGGAGCAAGAAATGGTATCATAAAATATTTTTCCATTTGATGGATCTTTGTGTGGTGAACTCCTGGCTCCTTTACAGGCGTGACTGTGATGGAGGGGGTATCATAAGAAAAAATCAGTTGTCATTACTCCAATTCAAAACAGACCTAGCCAATACTTTATGCAGCAGTGGACTTCAGAACGAAAGGAAACGAGGTCGTCCAAGTTCATCCACAGTTCAACAAGATATTGAAATAAAGAAGAAAAAAGGAAAAATAGCAGTTATGCCAACACAGGATGTGAGAAAAGATCAAACCGGACACTGGCCTATATTCACAGAAAAGAGGGGCAGATGTAAATTCCCAAATTGTTCTGGAGTACCGAAGATTTTATGTGGTAAATGCAGTGTTCATCTGTGCCTAACTCCTAATTCGAATTGTTTCTATTCCTTTCACAATGGATAGAGCTGCTCGAGGATCTGCCCAATGTGACTTCTAGGTGACATACCCCCAAATGATCCAAGGGGTGATTTTTTTCGAATAAAATTGCTTATGTGAATACAATCTAGTATTATTACAATAAAAATACGTGAAATTTGGAATTCAGTATCATTTCGAAATATCGGGCGGTAGAGGGTTAAACACAGCTTCAGTATAATTTGAGACATGTCCGGCCTATCAATTGTAGGAACTGCCAACTGTCATTTCCGAATTTTGTATCAGAATTATTCAAACAATTTTCGTTTGTATCAGAATTCTTCATTAAAAATATATGCGAAATGTAGACGAAAGTGAAATCGATGAGTATGTTCTGGTTCTTGCATCTCTCCAAGGAGTGTAAACATAAAGCATTCATCTTTGAGAACAATTTATTTATTCTGCGCTAAGCATGACAATAATGGTGGAACAAAGGTTAGTAATCAATGGCCTGGACACATCTACAACCAATATCACTTATACGTGTCTCGTTGGTTGCATGCAGTTGCATGTATTATGTTCTCAATTCCCATTCCTTTCGAATTATTTTGTAGGTTAGCAGGAATAGCAGATATGTTAATGTAATTTTCGTAGAGAAAGCATAGTATGTAAAGCGTTTATAAACTCTTTTAGACACTCGTTTATTAAACACTCGCTCCACTCTGCACCTCTCGTTAAAAAACTCGTTACTAAAAGGACGTTTATAACACTTGTTACATAATATACTATTTCCTACTCACATAACTAAAACGACATTTAGCGTGCGGATATGTACCACGCTAAATGATCGATTAATCACGGATTGAGGATCTGTGATTTATTCAAAGAAATAAAAAAGGTAACAATGGCAACACAATTTCTTAAACACATTACCATGGCGACACAGTTTCTCAAACACACCTTCAGTAGGTCGAGTCCTGTCAACTGTCATTTTCGAATTTTGTTGCAATCAGAGTTATTCAAACAATTTCTGTTTGTATCGGAATTCTTCATTGAAACTGTATGCGAAATATAGACGAAAGTGAAATCGAAAAGAATGTTTTAGGTAGGTAGATACTTCCATATTTCCTAGAACTCTATGTGAAAATGAAGCTCTCATCTTTTTGGGGAATTTATTCTATGCTAAGCATGACAATAAATGTGAGCAAAAATTAATAATCAGAATATGTGTACCAACCTGAGAAATCGAAATCTTTGAACGCCAGCGAATCAAAGAGTCCATAGTATGGACTAGACACATCTACAACCAATATAACTTATACGTGTATTATGTATTATGTTCTCAATTCTGTTGCAAGTTATAATCCATGAATTATTGTCTATTATGTTGTTTTATGGTCTATGAATCCATGTCATGTCTGTTATGTCTATCATGTCAAGTTTAAGTTTGTCAAGTCTATCAGAAACTTGTCACTGTCAAAACTGTCATAAATAATAATTAATATATTGAAAAGGTTGAATGTCCAGAGACATCGTCGCCTGTAGAAAAGTTAATAAATGAAGAAGCCATCAAAACTTGCTATTTTATTTTCAATCAACATAACAATAGGATATGGGCCCAGAGCCGATACGGAAATAAACTGTAAAGCTAGGCAAGTTTTGGTAATATTGATTGCGTGACTCGTTCAACACACGAAGAACGTAGTAGCCACTCTAGTAAATACTAATCATGAATGCTGAAGGAGTAAAGTTTGCGTTGTCGAGACTGGACAACAATAGCTATCAGAATTTGACGTTCAGAGTGAAGATGATATTAATAAAGGATGGACATTGGTCCGTGGTAGAAGAAATTTCAAAAAATTCAGGTAGATTATTCTAATTTTCGGAATTATGGGACTGGAAAAATAGTATGTAACGCGTGCTTAATATACTCGTTACTAAAATTACGTTTGTAAAACTTGTTTCATAATATACTAATAGCAATATATTTCAATTATTTTTTTGCCGGGATTGGCGCAGTGGAAGAGCGTCCGTCTCACGACCGCAAGGTCGTGGGTTCGATTTCCAGCACGAGCAAGGAACTTTTTTCAATATTTTATTTACGAATTAAATATTGTGAAGTTTCGGAGCATCAGCTGGGGATAGTCCTGCACGATTCGCTGTTGCGTTCCAATTAACAGTGCTGCTCCTAAAGTGGCGCATGGAGTTAGTAACAAAGCCTACACAGAACACGCAGAAAGATATGATGATGTGGTTGTGAGCATCAGAGGAGAAGTAGGACGGTGTATGTAGGTGAGTGTGGAAAAAACTACCAGCTGAGCGTGAGAGCGGGCCAGCTGCTTAAGTAGACCTCGGTCTCGGGGGTTAACGAGGATAGTTAGCAGGCCTGCCACTGCGCATATGGTAGTGAGTACATTACTAGCCTACAAAACACAGCCGAAAAACTCTGAAAGAGAGCTGATGGGCGGTGCCTGAAAAGGATGTTAGCCAGCTCTCTTGAGCGAACCACATCAGCCATTGAAAACACTTGGGGTTGGCAAAAAGGTCCCATTGGGGACTAGTTGCTGACGTGGAAACGTCCCCCACCAGTACCAGTACCAGTTTCAATTATTTTAGCTCTGTTAAACTGATATATGGACCTAGGAACGCACGATGTTCTTTGAACATTATAGGGATTCCCTTTCGTGCGCTCCAAGCGATAAAAAAACCTATGTCACTATGAAAACATTTCTTTTCAATCATGATTGAAATCTATTAGTCATGCCCATGACAGCATATGGACATGTCCTTATTTATAAATAACTACTAGATTCGATTGCGAATATAGCATCAGAACAGTGGATTCTGGTTAATTATAACTATTATAGCTTATGGCTATGTTTTTATTGACTAGCAGTTCATAAAACATCAAAAAGCTACCTTGGTAGTGAAAACACCTTTTACGCCTCGAAAATGAGTAAATAATGGTGGGTTCTATAGCTAGTGATAGAAAATGGTATATTATTCAATAATGCGAGTAGAATACTATACTTTGTCCACGACTACTATTGTCTTTGATATATAAATTTATTTTAAATAACTGTATTATCATAACTTATTAGACATTAAGAAAACTAAATATTATTGATACCTGTTATATCAATTATTTGTCCACGACTGTTGTACTGTTGTACTGGTGTGAAAAATGGCTATCGTATTGCATGAGGAAGTACAGTGTGTCCAGTTTTCGATGCTTTTGCATGATATCTCAGTTATCTTTGGAGATAGAGCCTTGTGGTTTTCACGGTCCTGTGCCACTTTTTTGTGAAACTCAAGATGGCCCAATCAGATTTTGCAGGACTGTTTCCGTTTATGAGATACAGGGCGATTTTGAAAATTTATACTTTCTGGACCCCCTCTATATCTACGAAGCTTAATAGCGAAAATGTCAAATTAAAATCTTAACCCATAAAGAATTTCATGCAGAATCCAGTGGCGCACTAAAAATTTTTTTTCGGGGTATGGTTTTGAAGATACGACTCAAACTTATGATTTTTTAAATTGAACACCCTGTATTTTATAAGCTCATTAAATTCCTTATTTTTTTCCCTTCGAAATGGTATATGATGTATTAATATAACATTTTCAAAAATGTTCAAAAATCACTAAAACATTGAATTTTAATAGTGGGCTATGGGTTTTATTTACAATTAAAGGAATATTTCCTTTGATTGTTTCATGAAGGGGGAAATAATAATTTCAACACTAATTAACTTGCAAAACACAAGACTTAGATACCTGATATCCACAAATATATAGTAATAAAAAGTTTATAATGTAGAATTAGCACCTATAATTGAATATTTACTAAAACAATTAAATTTCGAAATTATTCAGTGATTTATTCATTGAATTGTTCAAATTGATGTCCATTTTCCATCACAAACTCTCTCAATACATATAAATCATTGAAAGATGTCTTTGTAATTCCTGGAAAACTGCCTCTGTTGTTGCACAAAGTTCTTCAAGTATGTTGGGCCACTCACTGTATTAAGAAGTATTAAGAAAGTTTGTCAACTGTATGTTAGGGAAAATGGATATCAATTTAAACATGTCTATGAATGCGTTACTGAATAATTCCGGAATTCAATTGTTTTAGAAAATATTTAATCAGGGGCTTATTCTACATTATGAACTTTTTATTACTATTTATTTATTTGTTGCTATCAGGTACCCAAGTTCAGTGTTTTGTACATTAATAAGTGTTGATATTGGTTTTGACCTCTCCATGGGAAAATTTGAAGAAATATTTCTTCAATTGGAACGTTTTTTATAAGAAAAATCCATAATCAACTATCAAAATTCAATATTTTTGTGATTTTGAGCAATTTTGAAAATTTTATATTCATTCGTTATATATCATTTTGGAGACAAAAAAATAAGGAATTTAATGAGCTTATGAAATACAGGGTGTTCCATTTGAAAAATCATAAGTTTTAGTCGTATCTCCAAAACCATACTCCGAAAAAAAAATTAAGTGCGCCACTGGATTATGCGTGAAATTCTCTATGCGATAAGATTTTGATTTGACGTTTTTGTTGAGAAACTTCGTGGATATAGAGGGGGTCCAAAAAGTATAAATTTTCAAAATCGCCCTGTATCTCATAAACGGAAACAGTCTTGCAAAATCTGATTAGGCCATCTTGAGTTTCACAAAAAAGTGGCACAGCACCGCGAAAACCGCAAGGTTCTATCTCCAAAGATAACTGAGATATCAGGCAAAAGCATCGAAAACTGGACACACTGTACATGTACTAATATAATAAATGTGAATGTAAGTTTGTTTTTCAGGCTTTCACGCCAAATAAAAATTTTGTATACATATTCTAAGATGTATTAGAAAGGGTATAGGATACTTTTAATGAAAAAAAAGAAGATACATTTTCACGACGGGTAAAAACAAATAATTTTGGCGGACACCAAATATCCAACAATCAGACATGAAACTCTATACGTCGGTACCATAGATATAAATTATTAGAATACGTTATTTGGGACTGGTGAGTCTCTGATTATCTTGATTATGACAAATATGTCACCAAACATCAGGTGTGCACTACGAAAGCGCAAATTAATTACTGATTTTGCTATTCAGTGACTTGACCACGAATGATATTGACGTTCGTCTTCTGCGCAACCAAAATGCACGATTCAATACTACCTGAATTAGTCCATCTACAGACAGGGCACAACAAATAACTTATTTTGTTGTAGTGAATTACATGTTTACTTTTGTTGTAGTTGATACTTTCAATGAAGCATGTTTTCAGTTTTTGAAGGACGAAACACGGTCTATTATAGTCGAGTCTGCAAATTGATAGCCAAGGCTAGCAATCAGGCAAGACAATAGACAGTTCTCTGCCGAGGTGCATACTACATTTTTTCGTCGACCTCACATTTATATTCACATAACAGTACTGTTCACACGTGAAATCTATCGGATTTCGTGAATAAGTAATTTGACAACAGCAGCGCGGACCAGGGTCGCATTTTTCTATTTTTATTCCATCAGTAAATACCGAGGTAAATACCTTGTCAAAAATTCAGTTTCAATAGATCTGTTTAAGATCTATTTCATGCTAAACGAATTCCAAGAAAGGATAATGAAGTAAACATATGACATCAAAACATTATGTACTTTTAGTAAACAGAAAAGTAACCTATTTGCAACAAAATAGAAACAATTGAAACAAACAAAACAAACATTCTCATACAAAGGTTATCATATTCCTGATTCTCAATAAAATACTCACACATATCATAATATACAGTTACATAGGTACTTATAAGATTTGAGTATATAAAAAACAGGAACGAATAGTGAGAATGAACAAGGACAATATAAAAACAAATAAAAAAATTGAACGTGAGAAACTGAGGTATATAAAAAATTGAGTATTGTCTTTTCTTGGTTGATACATTAGTACCTATATGTACAGTGTGTCCAGTTTTCGATGCTTTTGCATGATATCTCAGTTATCTTTGGAGATAGAACCTTGCGGTTTTTGCGGTCCTGTGCCACTTTTTTGTGAAACTCAAGATGGCCTAATCAGATTTAGCAGGACTGTTTCCGTTTATGAGATACAGGGCGATTTTGAAAATTTATACTTTTTGGACCCCCTCTATATCTACGAAGTTTATCAGCGAAAATGTCAAATTAAAATCTTAACCCATAGAGAATTTTATGCAGAATCCAGTGGCGCACAAAATTTTTTTTTCGGGGTGTGGTTTTGAAGATACGACTCAAACTTATGATTTTTTAAATTGAACACCCTGTATTTTATGAGCTCATTAAATTCCTTATTTTTTCCCTTCGAAATGATATATGATGTATGAATATAACATTTTCAAAAATGTTCAAAAATCACTAAAACATTGAATTTTAATAGTGGGCTATGGGTTTTTCCAGGGATTTTCATATAAAGAAATTTACAATTGAAAGAATATTTCCTTTGATTGTTCCATGAAGGGGGAAATAACAATTTCAACACTAATTAACTTGCAATACACAAGACTTAAATACCTGATATCCACAAATATATAGTAATAAAAAGTTTATAATGTAGAATAAGCACCTGATTGAATATATACTGAAACTATTGAATTTCGAAATTATTCAGTGATTTATTCATTAATTGTTCAAATTGATGTCCATTTTCCATCACAAACTTTCTCAATACATATTAATCATTGAAAGATGTCTTTGTAATTCCTGGAAAACTGCCTCTGTTGTTGCACAAAGTTCTTCAAGTATGTTGGGCCACTCACTGTATTAAGAAGTATAAAGAAAGTTTGTCAATTGTATGTTAGGGAAAATGGATATCAATTTGAACATGTCAATGAATAAGTTACTGAATAATTCCGGAATTCAATTATTTTAGTAAATATTTAATCGGGTGCTTATTCTACATTATGAACTTTTTATTACTATTTATTTGTTGCTATCAGGTACCCAAGTTTAGTGTTTTGTTAATTAATAAGTGTTGATATGGGTTTTGACCTCTCCATGGAAAAATTTGAAGAAATATTTCTTCAATTGGAACGTTTTTTATAAGAAAAATCCATAACCAACTATCAAAATTCAATATTTTAGTGATTTTGAGCAATTTTGAAAATTTTATATTTATTCTTTATATATCATTTTGAAGACAAAAAAATAAGGAATTCAATGGGTTTATGAAATACAGGGTGTTTCATTTAAAAAATCATAAGTTTGAGTCGTATCTCCAAAACCATACTCCGAAAAAAAAAAAATTAAGTGCTCCACTGGATTATGCGTGAAATTCTCTATGCGATAAGATTTTAATTTGACTTTTTGTTGAGAAACTTCGTGGATATAGAGGGGGTCCAAGAAGTATAAATTTTCAAAATCGCCCTGTATCTCATAAACGAAAAGTCTTGCAAAATCTGATAAGGCCAGTTTGAGTTTCACAAAAAAGTGGCACAGGACCGCGAAAACCGTAAGGTTCTATCTCCAAAGATAACTGTGATATCCGGCAAAAGCATCGAAAACTGGACACACTGTACATTAATTACCCATTTTTTGAAATTAATTTTAACAGACCGTGTAATTCATAAGTGTATGTGATTAACTAAAGATTAATAATAATATGGGTAATTATAATAATAAATACGTGTCTAAATATTTTTCAGTAAATTATGAAATGTTTCAGTAAATCAATATGCAAATCAGGATGTCTATTGAAAATTCAGTAGAACTGGCAACCATGCAACGGACGAAGTGTTTGCGGACGAAAAGTTAGTGTCTGCGGACGAAAAGTACTTGCCTTCGGAAATAGTCGGTTATTTTCGAACGGAAAATAATAAGTAAAATGTGATTTTTTGTAGAGGTCGACGAAAAAGTTTATTCAGTACCTACTGAACGAACGCACTGCATATGAACCTTATCGAACACCCTGTACCTTGTGCCATTTTATTCGCGCTGGAGGTGTTGGGCAGTTCGTCGTCGATGGCGGGAAGAAGGGCCGCTGATCTCGGACTCAGCAAGCCGTTCTGATGCTGATGCTGACTGATGATGGCCCCGTCTGCTGATGCTGCGCTCGTATGGATGCTGCCATAGTCGACGAACTTGGGCTCCAATATCATTCTGAAAAAAAGGAAGAAATTGCGATTATTATAACAGTATTGAATCTCCGCCGTGTTGCCACAAAGACATAAGTTTTTATTTTTCACTTGTCCATTACTGGTTTATATTACCTAGGCAATGGTTGCTATTAACAGACCTATAAACGCCCAGGGCGTTAGGGAGGGCATTATGAATCATAACGCCCGCTAATTGATTTTTTCTGTAGTTCAAGAAATTATATATACAGTGTCTTTCAAAAGTATCGGAACGGTCTCATATTTCAGGAACGGCTTGAGAAAAATTCACGAAATTTTCTACAGGGTGATTATTGATGATGCCCGATTCAATGGTGGCATCGGCAATATTGTCAAATTTACAGTTTTTCAGATATTAGGAGTAACTTCATTTTTTCAAAATGGAATACCCCATCAATTTTTATTGCAGTTAATTAAGCGCCTCCTAATTACTCGAGTCCCTGAATATCAGATTCGTAATTGACGTGATTTTCGAAATATGACAACATAGCATTTTCGTTATAAAGTTCTGGAACGGTCCCATATTTCAGAAACGGCTCAGAGAAAATTTATGAAAACTTCGACAAGATGGTTGTTGATGATGACCGATTCAATGGTGATATCGCCAATGTTGCCAAATCAACAGTTTTTCAGATATTTAGGGTAACTCAATTTTTTCAAATGGAATACCCTATTTGTTTTCATTGCAATACATTCAGCGACGCCTCATTACTTATGTCTCCAAATATCAGATTCTGAATTGAAGTGGTTTTCGAAATATGACAACATGGCATTTTCTGATATTTGGAGACCTAAGTAATGAGGCGTCGCTGAATGTATTGCAATGAAAACAAATAGGGTATTCCATTTGAAAAAATTGAGTTACCCTAAATATCTGAAAAACTGTTGATTTGGCAACATTGGCGATATCACCATTGAATCGGGCATCATCAACAACCATCTTGTCGAAGTTTTCATAAATTTTCTCTGAGCCGTTTCTGAAATATGGGACCGTTCCAGAACTTTATAACGAAAATGCTATGTTGTCATATTTCGAAAATCACGTCAATTACGAATCTGATATTCAGGGACTCGAGTAATTAGGAGGCGCTTAATTAACTGCAATAAAAATTAATGGGGTATTCCATTTGAAAAAATGAAGTTACTCCTAATATCTGAAAAACTGTAAACTTGGCAACATTGCCGATGCCACCATTGAATCGGACATCATCAATAATCACCCTGTAGAAAATTTCGTGAATTTTTCTCAAGCCGTTCCTGAAATATGAGACCGTTCCGATACTTTTGAAAGACACTGTATTTTTCCTACGACCACCTATGAAAACAGCATAAAACACACCACTTTGTTATTTATAAAGTAGCTCATGTCATCATAGTGATGCAAAAGTTCGAAAGTAATTCTCACGTGTGTTGAAATATTAAAAAAAAATCACGCTCACCACACAAGGTTCAGGAAGGTATATGATGTACTTACTTGGTAAATGAATCACTATATGTATTTATTATACGTCCATTCAAATACATTCATTTTCATTAGTTTATAGTCTTTATCATTTCGCATCTTGATCAAGTTTATGTTTCCTTTTTCATTCATAATAAATTAATAATTCATAATTATATCGCGAGACATAACCTCGTTGCTGTCTACAACAGCGCTTGGGTCATCTATCGGGTAAGCTTGTAACTGCTAATGTTAATGTTAAGTTATTGTTAAATCAATGTTGATCTAATGGTAGGTTGATGTTAAAGTAATGTAAAGGTAAGTTAAGTTATGATCAAGTTAATGGAAAGTTAGTGTCGATTTAACATGAGTTATTGTCGTTGATGTTGACGTAATGTTAAGTTGATGAAAAGTTGAAATCGAGTTAATTTCAATTGAAAGTTGCATTAATGTCAATGTATTGGCAATTTAGTGTTTAATGTGAAGTTAATGTCAATTTGATATTGAGTAAATGTTAATTTGATTTTGAGGTAATGTTGAGTTAATTTTGAGTTGATGTTGATTTAATGTTGAGTTAATGTAGAATAAATATTGAGTTAATGTTGAGTTGATGTTAAGTCAATGTTAGGTTAATTTTAAGTCAATGTTAAGTTGATATTGAGTTAATGTCAAGGTAATTTCAAGTTACTGTTAAGTAGCTGTTGAATTTATGTTAAGTTGATGTAAAGTTGATGTTGAGTTGATGTGAAGTTAATGTTGAGTTAATGTCAAGTCAATGTCAAGTTAATGTTGAATTAATATTAAGTAAATGTTTAGTTAACGTTAAACTAATGATGTCATTTAAATATTGAAGTGAAATTAAATAATTATGATGATGATATCACCTTCATGTGATCGAATATGATTAGACACATGATCCCTACTCTGGTCTTATAAACACTCATGACAATGACAATTACATGTCATATAATATAAATATTTGTGGTCGTAGGAAAATGTGTGTACAAAACTCGTTGGAAAGTGCATTTCCTGAGCTAGTTTCCTTTCCGCACTCGCCGCTCTGGGGCTAAACCTCCACTCGCGCGAAATATGTCACTTTCCACACTAGTTATGTAATATACAATTTTTTATGTTCTGGTTCTCACGAAAAGGGATATCCTGTAATGTTCAAAGAACATCGTGAGAACCAAGGGAAATAAGGTAGGAATTGGTGTTCTTGAATTTCTGGATGTTATATGTATCGGGGAACACTTCCCTTGGCAATGTGTTCCAGAGCCTCGCTGTTCGTTGAATGAACGAGTCCTTGGAAAGAGATGTTCTGCAGGTCTCCAAAGTGACCACGAATGGGTGCGAAGCCTCAACTCGACGGGTTAATCTCGCGGGGACTGCCAAGGGAGGAACAATTGTTGATATTTCAGAAGAGCATCGTCCATAAAAATATCTATGAAATAGAGCCAGATCGCCAACTTTTCTACGGTGTTCCAGAGAAGTGGGTGAGTTTGTGAGCGAGGCATCACCCACGAGACGAATTGCCTTTTTTTGGACAGAATCCAACAGTTTCAGGGTATATTTGGGTGCTGCACTCCAAATATGGGAACATTATTCCAGGACAGGTCGGATCTGTGCCTTATAGATAGATATAGAAGCAGCTGACTGGAAGTGATATAGCTCCTGGCCCGAAACAGAAAACAAAGTTTTTGGGATGCGCTTTTAGCAATTAATCTCACGTGATGTTCTCAAGAAAGGTTATTGCTGATAGTAAATAATACCAAGCATCGAAATGGATGTCTTCAAAGGTATGTTTACTCCTGACAAGCTTATGTTGGCCACAGTGAGATCGGCTTTTCTAGAGAAAAGGCATGCTTGTGTTTTGTTTGCATTGAAATCTATCAAGTTATTGGATCCCTATTCGAGAATTGTTGCCAAGTCCATATTTATGTTGTCAACATTTCTCCCTCATTCGTTTCTGATTTGCCTGGCTGGTATTGGAACCCTGGAAGAGAAGGCGGTATGGAGAGTACTATCATTCACGAAGCTGTGTACTGGACAAGAAGTTGCTTCCAACAAATCGTTAATATGGAGTAGAAACAGTGTTGGTGCTAGAAATGATCCATGCGGAACACCAGCAATTACGATAAGAGAGTCAGATGAAACTCCGTCGACCACTACATGGAGAGACCTGTTTGAGAGAAAACTTTCCATTGTAATCAGAGAAAAAAAGACTTCAAAAATGCAAAAATCCAATATGGCGCCCACAGAAAAAACAAAGTTGAGTGTTGTAACTTTGGAATCAAGAACGTCATGGAAAATACAATGACAGATTCAGATTCCTTGTGAAAAAGTGCCTTTAGAATGTTCCAGTCAGAAACGTCTAGGTTTTTTTGGTTTCCGCTCGAAAAAATAAAAACGAAATTATAAATTTTTGTTTTCTTCCAATAATATAAAACTAAAAATGACATATCAAATATCCTGGCTGATAAATGTTCAGCATGAAAATGCGCAACTTTGCCTAATTCAACCGACCTCGTATTACTTATAATAACTGAAATCCCCATGGTGGAGCTCGAAAACCGGACACAGGGCGTAGTTCAATCATTTGAATTGTTTTAAAGTGGCATGCTTCGTTTTTTTCCTTTTTTTTTTCAATTGTCGAGATGAAATTTCTCGCTAATTAGATGAATTAGAAAACATCCAAGCAGGTAATAATCCCAAGAAGCAGTGGCAGTTCATAAATTCTCTAATTAAAGGGCGAAAAAACATTTAGAAATAGAGGCAATTGAGATAGATGACACTCTCATAACAGATGAGACAGAAATTGTAAATGCTTTCAACTCACATTTTTCAAATGGAGCGCAAGGTGTCAACATAGATGATAAGAATGACGTTTTAACATTGATGTATGCTGATGATCTCGTTATCTTGGCTCATTCTGAAATCGATGTTGTTAGGAAACTCAAAATTCTGGAAAAATACACTACAGAAAACGACTTAACTGTCAACCTTAAGAAAACTAAAATAATGCAATTTTCTAGAGGTGGGTTTCAAAAACCAAACTTCAAATTTCACTTTGCCAGCCATGTAGTAGAAGTCACCAATAAATATAATTATTTAGGAGTAACTTTCACATCATCTGGTCTCTTTCATGAAATGTCCACTTTGACCAACACCAAAGGCAAACAAGCTATTGGTTCTATTTTGCCTATTTTGTCTAAGGCTAAAATTGATACCTGGCCACCAAGGTTAAAGTTATTCGAATCATTAACTTTAAGTGTTATGTATAACTGCGTGTCAGTTTGGGGTCTCAGATATCTTGAAGTGCTTGAAAGAGTTCAAATATCCTTTCTTAAAAGAATTCTTTTAGTTTCCACCAATACACCCGATGCCATTGTTCGCTTAGAAACTGGGAGGGTGAAACTTGCTTATTGTGCTTAAAATATCCGTGAACTGGATTTGCAAAATACTGTCCATGGAAAAACATCGATACCCAAGGCTTTGTTTTGAACAGCAAAGGCGTATTATAAATTACGCGTACCCTAAATATAATTGGCTTTTGCAAATGAAAATTTTTTTTGTTGATTCTGACTCCTTGCTATTATGGAATGATCTGAATTATAATAATTTATTCAAACATAGAAATACTTTATATGCTAAATATTATACATTCTTACATGACTCAGATCGTTCAATATCTTCCCGTTACCCTTTTTTGTATATTTACAATCTGCTTGGAACTTCCAGGGTACCAAGCACTTATTTACTATTGAAATTACCCATCCAAATCACCCGCACTCTTGCCCAACTACGTATGGCCAATCACTTTAAAATTAAATTCACCCTAAACGGAATTGCCTACTCCATTGACCCTGATCAAATTTGTCCAGTTTGCAACAGGAACAGGAACGAAAATGAACCTCTCCTCCATATTATTTTTTACTGTCCGATCTACACTGTCATGAAACAAGGAGCTCCATGTCTAAGGAATTTGGAAACATTAATCATTGCCTTACAAAAAATAACAATCAGTGATGCTAGAATAATTTCTGAATATATTTGGAATATCCTTAAGCTAAGATCATTTATTTTGAATGAATAAACTATAATTGTATTATTTTCTTCTTCTATAACTATTGATATTTATACTTGTACTTGGTAGGTTTTAATGTTCAATCGTTTTTTTTTTTATTCATTTCCAGAGTACAAACATACATATTATCCATTTTTTTTTCTGTCATACACTCGTTGCTATAAACTTGTTTAAGAAGCAATAAACTACTATTATTATTATTATTATTATTATTAATAACTGAAATCCCCATGGTGGAGCTCGAAAACCGGACACAGGGCGTAGTTCAATCATTTGAATTGTTTTAAAGTGGCATGCTTCGTTTTTTTCCTTTTTTTTTTTCAATTGTCGAGATGAAATTTCTCGCTAATTAGATGAATTAGAAAACATCCAAGCAGGTAATAATCCCAAGAAGCAGTGGCAGTTCATAAATTCTCTAATTAAAGGGCGAAAAAACATTTAGAAATAGAGGCAATTGAGATAGATGACACTCTCATAACAGATGAGACAGAAATTGTAAATGCTTTCAACTCACATTTTTCAAACGTAGGTCAATCAATAGTAGACAGCATTAACGTTCATCAAGCAAATACACCACCTATATACACATATCTTTGAAGAAATTACTATTGCAAATTCAATATATCTACATGAAACAAACGATAATGAAATAAATGAAGCATTAAATGGAATGAATATAAATGCTGCTCCTGATCAAGATAATATAACTGTAAAAAAACTACTTTTAGTTCAAGAACTTATTATACCCATCTTAGTCAAACTCGTCAACAAAATGTTCACAACTGGAATCTTCCCTAATGTTTTGAAAATTGGTAAAATCATTTGTTGAAAAGGAATATTCTCAGATAAATTATGAACATACAAAAATGGATATATATTTATATAAAGAAATACATTGAGAATTCGCATTCTCTATGTGATGAGAATATTTACTCTTTTTCAGTTAATTCAATAGAAAACAACTACTTTCCTGGCTATATGCCACGACGAACATTGAATTATATCTATTGAACACACACGATAAGAGTTTGAAAATAAAATATAAAAATTTCTGAAATTGAGAATTTGCATTCTCCTTCAGACAAAAATATGTATATACACACATCATTCTGAATATTCAAAAGAAAACAACTACTTTCCTGGCTATTTGCCACGTCGAACATTGAATTATATCTGATGAACATTCAAAAGGGAACATGAAAAATAAAGAATAAAATCCTCCGAAATTGAGAATTGACATTCTTCTTCAAATCGAATGAATAATATGATGAATAATGATCTAGAAATATGACTTATCAATATATTCAGCATTTAAATGAAAATTGGAATGTATAGGAGAAGTATACTGGCATGAACTCTGATCTTGATGAGCTTGAAAACGTCCAAAAATAATCATTCATATCAGTGATATGGGAAATATTATCTCTCACACACAGGTTATATGACTTTATTGCAATGAACCCATTTCGGATCTCCGAATCCTCATCCTCAAAATTGTGTATATCATGAAGAATGGCTGTAAGAATAAGTGGACATCATGGTTAATGATGAGGATTCAGAGATCCGAAATGGGTTCATTGCAATAAAGTCATATAACCTGTGTGTGAGAGATAATATTTCCCATATCACTGATATGAATGATTATTTTTGGACGTTTTCAAGCTCATCAAGATCAGAGTTCATGCCAGTATACTTCTCCTATACATTCCAATTTTCATTTAAATGCTGAATATATTGGTAAGTCATATTTCTAGATCATTATTCATCATATTATTCATTCGATTTGAAGAAGAATGTCAATTCTCAATTTCGGAGGATTTTATTCTTTATTTTTCATGTTCCCTTTTGAATGTTCATCAGATATAATTCAATGTTCGACGTGGCAAATAGCCAGGAAAGTAGTTGTTTTCTTTTGAATATTCAGAATGATGTGTGTATATACATATTTTTGTCTGAAGGAGAATGCAAATTCTCAATTTCAGAAATTTTTATATTTTATTTTCAAACTCTTATCGTGTGTTCAATAGATATAATTCAATGTTCGTCGTGGCATATAGCCAGGAAAGTAGTTGTTTTCTATTGAATTAACTGAAAAAGAGTAAATATTCTCATCACATAGAGAATGCGAATTCTCAATGTATTTCTTTATATAAATATATATCCATTTTTGTATGTTCATAATTTATCTGAGAATATTCCTTTTCAACACTTTTATACCCAATCAGGGGGTTCAAACTTGAACGATGGAAACTTGTGATTTTTATAGACCTCTAATCGCAGATTCGTGATAGAGTCTCAATTCAGAATTCATTTCCACGCCCTGTATGATGAATGTCAATTTATCATACACCCAAAAGCAAAAATGGTAAAATCACTCCTATTTTTAAGGCAGGATCAAAAAATAAAGTAGAAAACTATCGTCCCATAACTGTAGTATGTGCATTGTCGAAACTCTTAGAAATTATAATCAAAAAAAGGGTACATTGTTTTCTTACTAAATATGTTGAGCTGGACAGATTCCAGTATGGCTTCCAAAAGCAATCAAACACACAGAGCGACACAATGGACTTTTTGAACCACGTTATAACCAATCTAGATAACAAAAAATATGTCATAACGATATTTGTCGACTTACAAAAGGCATTTGATGTAGTTGACCACGAAATGTTAATAAATAAGCTCAACTTACTGGGAATAAGAGGTAAATGTGCAGATCTTCTAGAAACATATTTACGAGACCGAAAACAGTATGTGTCACTAGATAAAGTCAACAGTGCACTAAAAAATGTTACCTGTGGAGTCCCACAAGGGTCAGTCTTAGGGCCTATGTTGTATTCTTTTATTCTTTACATACACTAAACCTTAAAAAAGCCAAATTGAAAGTTCGCTACTATATATTTGCAGACGACACTGTTCTTGTCTATGAAGGAAATAACCTAACTGAATTGGAACAGTTGGTGAATAATGATTTCAAACTGTATGCCGAGTGGCTTCCAAGTAATAAACTTAAAATAAATATTAATAAAACTATTTTTATGTTGTTCAAAAACAAAAATATGGAAACCCGTGATTTGTCAATAAAAATTGGTTCCCAAGAAATAAATATAGTCGAATACACCAAATATCTAGGACTGGTTATAGATAATAAGCTGAACTGGCAGGAACACTCAAATCATATTTCAAAAAAGGTAGTCCCTATGATTGGTGCTTTGTATAGATGTAGATGATCTGAATACTCAAAATAGGCTTATGATTTACAATGCATACTTTCTGTCAGTTTTTCGCTATCTCATAACAACCTGGGGTATATGTCGACCAACACAATTTAAGAAAATACAGACTCTTCAAAATAAGGTAGTGAAATTTTTATTTGGATATAGCTACAGAACACATACAGAGAAAATATATAAAGAAACAGGAATAATGCCCTTGGAACAAATATTACAAATAGAACAATGCAAATACACTTACAAAATACAAAAAAATCTACAAAAATGTCATACTAAATTCAACTTAGTTAACGAAACTCACACATATGAGACTAGAAATCAAAATAATTTTTACCTATCAAATGTAAGAACAAACTTGGCACTAAATAATCCTATATACAAATGTCTAGAAACTTTCAACTCTTTGCCAAATCCTGTGAAAAATATAGATAGCTATTCTTCATTTAAAATGAACTTGATTCAGCACATAAATCAACAAACTACTGTACTATGATATACTTAAGATTCTAATTGTTGTTGTTTGTGTATAAGTATATTAATGTATACTAATGTATATTATGGTAACTACAGAAATTGTTATTCAATCATATGTCAATTATAATATTCCGTCACCAGCATGTTGCTGATTAGGAACAAAATGCTAGATGCATTTTTTAATATGTATCTGATATGAGAATATTCATTTCAAAAACACCTCGTATATTTGAATTGCCTTGCCTATATCAGCAATATCAACCCATCGGCCCCCCAGGCTTTAATAGAAATATTCCCGGAAATATCAGATATTATACTTTTCAGTCTTATCTATTATTTAATTCTTGTTTGATAATACAATATTTATTGCGGTAAACATAATGCAAATATTTGGCTAAGGTTGGTTCACTAAATGATATCATATCGATTTGAATTTTTTTCAATATTATTTATTTGATCATTTGTATAGATGGAAGATATTAAATGAATAATTCATTTCAAATTGAAGTTCTCTGGAAATATAACCGTTGGTAAGGCAATTCAGTGACAATGTCCTGAAGGAAGATCACGTTACGCAGGCCGCGGAGTATAGCCAGTCTTAGTAAGTAATGGATCTATTACACCTCTTATCTTGCTCCGAATTTTTTTTGTAAAAAAATACGAAACATATGAACCATGAAATAAAGCCATCGTGTTTCCTGATACTAACACATTTATTTCATTATTTGTTCTACCCAAAAACTAAAATAATATAATGTGTCATTTTCAGTTGAACAATAGTTATTTAAGTACCAAAGACGAAACACTGTCTATTATAGTCGAGTCTGCAAATTGATAGCCGAAACCATAGCCATATTACATTATGTACAGGGTGCGCCTCTTAAAATGGAAACCACCTCAACTCTTTTTTTTTCTTTCAGAGATATGGAAAAATGTTGAATAAAGAACATAATAGGAATTTTCTTTCGTGCGCTCCAAGAGCGAACAAAGTTATTGTTGAACATCCAGAAATGAATGATTTCGTGGATGTTTGCTCGATTGACGACCATGAAGTTGAAATATAAATATCTCATATATTGTACATACATGACAATGCGCGAAGTAGGTAATTCGCGCACTGTTTTACTTCGCGCATTGTTTTGTGCAGGGTATCATGGTAACGAAGGAAACTGAAAAAAGTGTCACTTCGCAATTTGTTATCAATGCGCGTTTTATTGAAATTTATGGAAAGACAATTGAGAAATGAATATAAAAAAGATTTATCATGGAAATATTAATACCCTGTATCCAGACTTGTGTATAGTATTCGAATACCCAGTATTCGAATACCCAGTATTCTGAATCCTATTCAGAATACATTTGGCTGGTATTCGAATACTATTCGAATACAATTGTGTATTTGGTATTCGGTATTCGACTGAATACTTTTTTGGTCAGTACTCGGTATTCTGGATTCTGAATACCGTTTTTGAATCCCAGTATTCAAATACCCACTTTGTATTCGAATCCCGGTATTCGAATCTTGTATTCGAATCCCGATATCCAAATCCTGTATTCGAATCCCGGTATTCGAATCCTGTTTCCGGATACTTTTCGATTATTTCTATGAATATTGCGTTACGCTTAAACGGAGCTGTCGCTATATATTATTGGTCGATCATATATTGCCACGGCTCCGGCTTAACGCAACTTGAGCGTGTTCAAACATATATACAGGGTGTTTCCTAACTACGGTTCCTAACTGCAGGGGGTGATTTGTTAGGTCATTTTTAGAAGAAAAGTTCCTATGAACATATGTCTGGAATTGCTTCCTTACTGAGATACAGGGCGTTGAAATTGAAGAAAAAAAACGGTAATTATAAAGTATCATGAATATTCTGGAACCGATTTGGTTGAAATTTGATACTCTTATTTGTCAAATTTTTTAAAATTTCAGCATATCAAGTGTCAAATACATATTTGGCGGAAATACTGAAAAACTCATTTCTCCAATGCATATGTTCATGATTTTTTTCTCGAAAACGAAGCTGGATATGATGAAGATACAAGAGACCAAAAAGTTGTATTTTGAGTTGCTTGATCTAAAAAAAATAAAAATTTACCAAAAAAAGTCAGTGGCGTACTTTTTTCTACAATATTGTTGGCTGTGGTGCCCACTGAAACGCCACTGGCCCCAATAATTTCAATCTAAATAGGGCTGAATAAGAGCCTCATTAGTTTAAATGAGAGTGCCAAATTTCAACCAAATCTGTTCTAGGATATTCATGATATTTTATAATTACCGTTTTTTTTTCTTTAATTTCAAAGCCCTGTATCTCAGAAACGAAGCAACTCCGGACATATATTAATAGAAAATTTTCTTCCTAAAATGACCTAACGAATCACCACCTGCAGTTAGGAACCGTAGATAGGAAACACCCTGTATATATATTTATTAGTTCTTATGTTTTATTTGAAATGGAATGAAGTTTATTTTAAGTTTTATTTCTTATTCGAAATCATTTTTCATTATTATCTTGCTAATCAATTATTTTGTGTTACCTTACTGTTATCCAATGAACCAAAGTACTTTATATTAAGTTTCGTTCATTAATTGAATATTGTTTTATTTTGAATAATTTTTCAAATAAAATTGAGAAATGTTTTTTATTTAACCTCATTGTGGCACTTTGTATCAAAAAATGATTCATCAAGTTTCATTTAATATAGATTTTCTATTTTTTTTTATATATTTTTATGAATTAACTACATACATAAATATGAACGAGCTTTATGCGCGCAAATGTTTTTTTTTCAGTTGGAATATTCATAAAATATTCATATTATTATGTGAATGAATCCAGGTATTCGAATACATCGGTATTCGAATACTTTTTTTTCTTTGTATTCGAATCTTGAGTATTCGAATACAATTTAGAGTACAGTATTCAGGATTCGTATTCGAATACCGGATTTCAGTATTCGACCCAAGTCTGCCTGTATCTCGAAAACGAAGCAGGTTTAGACACATGTTTATATGAACTTTATTTCCTAAAATATCACAAGGAATCACCCCTTGAAGTTTTTCGGTGTTCACCCTGTATAATCGGGAATATAAGCATTCCTCTTCGTGTTATCCGAAGAATACCCACCGTGAAAACAATAGATTCTGATTCTTATTACAAAGAAACAAGTGAAATAGTCATTAGAAAATTTCGTCACTATACATTGTCACTTGGATAAAGGAAATCCTTGGAATTTCAGTGTTAAGTAGGCACTTAAATACTGGCATAATCAGACCGTGAATATTTTATCGAATAATTGATATTTTTCACGGCTATCTCAATAGAAACCTGATATGCCTGTTCATACATACGTAAAATGAACCGAACTGTTTTGGGTTAATTACGTTTTTTCGTTTTTCGATTCCAATCTAGAACGCCATGACCTCTTGATTTAATTCTCAATTCACAATTATATTCCTTTACTCCATACTTCTCAGTAAAGGCCACGCTTATACTACCATATGGATATTTGGTATGCTTACCAAGGTGATCTGACCAAAGTCAGACAAAATGCCTCAGTTAAAGCATGTTTACACCATGTATTTTTATTTGACTAACGTTACCAACTTTGTTTCGGAATGATCATTATTTTGAGGTTAGGTTGTGGAACTAATTTTAAATACAGTTTGACCCACTTCTACACACCCCTGTATCTTACGTAATCGTTGGGTAAGGATCCTGAAATTTGCTGGAGCAAGAGATATACCAAAATTGTACTCTATGATCAAGTGGGGTCATCTTCAGTGATATACACTGCTCGCCAACAGCCATGGAACCACCCCGATTTCCGGAATAGGATATTAGGAGTCAAAATAGGTTGAATATAACTTCGGATTCGGAATCAGGACGCCCAATTTACTAACTATCTATAGTTTTCGTAAGAAATTACCAGATCAGAAAAATTTAATTTTGTCTCAGTTTTCATGGAAGCACCTCCGTATCTCACGTAATTATTGAGGTAGGGTTCTGAAATTTGAAGGAGGAAGGAAAGTCCAAAGATAAAGTCAATGGGCTTATATCACAAAAAAAAATTATTTCATAATTCGATAGAACTCACCCAAACTAGCTCACCACCGCAAACCGTTTCTTGCTGTGAGCTCCCTACGTTTTATAAAAAATTATTGAAATCCCCGATTTTTCGGACCTCTGAAAACGAGGCGATGATGTGACGTCAAAACCCTAATACTGAAATAAGACTATTCCAGACAGAGATACATGATTTCTGACAGAGTGAATTAGCGCGAGATCACAGTTGAAAGAATTAATATATCAGTTGCCTCAGTCTCCGTCGGTCGTTTGGTATTTTTTTTAACTATGGCGAGATGAGGTTTCTACTCGGGTTTCTACGTCATAAGAGAGTCCGTTTTCAGAAGGTACTACTTTTTCGATCGAATTATGTCGTCAATTATTATTTATGTATAAAAGGATCATTATAAACATGGTTTGACTTAAAAGTTCTACTAAGGTGTACACGCCCATTACGTAAAATACGGGAGTGCTTCCGTAAAAAGTGCGACAACATTTAATTTTTCAGTACTGAAAATTCTCCAGGAAAAAAAAGAATACCTAGTTAGAGAATTGGGCGTCCTGATTCCGAATCTGAAGTGATTTTCGACCTATTTTGACTCCTTATATCATTTTCCGGAAATTGGGGTGGTTCCATGGCTGTTGACGAGCAGTGTATATCACTGAAGATGACCCCACTTGGTTATAGAGTGCATTTTTGGTATATTTCTCGCTTCAGCAAATTTCAGGATCCTTACCCAACGATTCCGTAAGATACAGGGGTATATCCAATAGAAGTGGGTCACACTGTATGTAAATAATAAATGATACCTTTTAGCAAGATTCAAAATTAGGTGAATTTGAATAAAATATTGTTTTTTTGCAACCGATACAAAAATCGTCCATTTTGATACCAAAATTAGCTCTTAAATTGACGTTTCTATTACCACAGTTTAAGGAATGGGTATTCCTTAAACTGTGCTATTACTGACACAAAAATAGGTATGTTGCTAGGCAACATATTTAGTTCCTAAGAACTAAAGTTGAATTTTAGTTCCTAGGAGGTAAAGTTGAACTTTCGCTCCTAGGAACTAAAAAGGATCTACTGGACGTCATCAAGAATAAACAACATTGTGACGGTTGGTTATTTGGGTTGAGACGCATACCTGATTTGTTTCCGATTTCAGCAGATTTGGCATGATGGAGATATAAATACACATTATTATAGTTTAGTATTGGAATTATAAACATCTCAGTTAAGTATTTTTGTTTTGATCAGTGAAGCCTTCAAGATTCAAATACTTGCTTGATCTGTATTTCATTCGTTATTCTCGGGATGGATAACTTGTTTTTGAATAATCACGGCAAGCAATAGTTTTTTGTCTCAAACAACGATATTGTTTAGCTTCATCTGATTATCAAGTCAAACACAGAGTGTAGTATGGAGAGGAATAAATAATCACTATTATCATCGTTGATATGCTCACTAACCTAACATTTTCCACGTCTTGTTCCTATACCTGGCACTGGCGCGGTATTTGCCATTAGAGCACCTGGTCTATACACAAATATGTCACTTTGTGGTTTTATTTATATTGAAACTAATGAAACTATCATTCGAACATTCTAGAAAAACTAACCTGCTATTAATGCAGGTAGAATATTCTCACCACATGGATTATTTGTCAATATTTGTTGCATTTTGCATTGCATACATATGGCACGGCATTGGTGGTTACTTCACATGTTTATTTGAGTTAATTGTTTCGGTTGCAGAAAAAAATAGCAGCAGATTTGGCATTTCATACCCAAACATGAGATATAAATACACCTTATTAGTATAAGTATAGGAATTATGAACATCTCAGTTTAGTAGTTTTGTTTTGATCAGGGAAGCCTTCAAGATTCACATACTTGTTTGAGCTGTATATTTCATTCGTTTTTCTCGGGATGGATAACTTGTTTTTGAATAATCACGGCAAGCAATAGTTTTTTTGCTCGGTTTCTTGTCTCAAACGACGATATTGTTTACCTCTATTCGATTATCAAGTCAAACACAGCGTAGTATGACTTGCTTGATCAGTATATTTCATTCCTTTTTCTCGAGATGGATATCTTGTTTTTGGATAATCACGGCAAGCGATAGTTTTTTTTCTCAAACGACGATATTGTTTACCTCTATTTGATTATCAAGTCAAACACAGCGTAGTATGGGGAGGAATAAATAATCGCTATTATTTTTGTTGATAACCTAACATTTTCCACGTCTTGTTCCTATACCTGGCACTGGCGCGGTATTTGCCATTAGAGCACCTGGTCCATACACAAATATGTCACTCTGTGACTGTATTTATATTGAAACTACAATTAATACGGGTAGAATA
Source organism: Phaedon cochleariae (assembly GCA_918026855.4). Lineage (NCBI taxonomy): Eukaryota > Metazoa > Arthropoda > Insecta > Coleoptera > Chrysomelidae > Phaedon > Phaedon cochleariae. The sequence goes on along the minus strand of OU896719.1, from coordinate 8,688,111 downwards.
TTTTCACCACACGGATTTTGCATTGATTTTGATTTGTTGCATTGCATACATATGGCACGGTATTGGTGGTTACTTCACATATTTATTTGAGTTGATTGTATCGGTTGCAGAAAAAATAGCATGTTTTATTTGGATGAAAAAAGACTTTGTTTGACTCGCAAATTTTGCTTTCGCTCGGCTTCGCTAAACGCTCCGCCTTGCAAATGCGAAATTCGCTTGTCAAACAAAGTGTCACTTTTGATCCTAATAAAACAATCGACTATTTCCATCGACCTCTACAAAAAAATCACATTTTACGTTCTTATTTCCGAACGAAAAACCGACAATTTCCGAAGACAAGTATTTTTCGTCCGCAGACATCAATTTTTCGTCTGCAAACACTTATCGTTCCCTGCAGGGTTGCAGTTCTGAATTTTCAGTAGATCCTCCTGATTTGCCTATTTATCTACTGATCTACTAAAACATTTTTTAACCTACTGAAAAATATTTTGACACTTATTTATTATTATTATAATTACCGAGATAATTACCTATATTATTATTAATCTTCAGGTTTTCACATACACTTATAAATTGTATGATATTTCGGCACGCTCTGTTTATATTAGTTTTACCAAATAAGTAATTAATGTATGTACAGGGTGGCCAACTAAGACTCCAGAGTTCGATGTCTCTGTTGTCTTGAGAGAAACAAAAAGAATTCATGAATCAAAATTGATGTAATAACCGAGCTTCACATTTCAATATTTCTTTGAAATACACAGGGTGTTCCGTAAGGTTACAGCACATCAAAGCTATGTTTTTTTCATTGAAACACCCTATATTTTATTTCATTTTTGAATTCTCCCTGAAGATCTGATTTCAACGACCCATCATACTTAGGGTCTAGCAGTGAAAGTTACTGACATATAGGTTGTGCAAAATCGAGATTTTCCAAGTTCAGGATTTTTTTCTGTCGAAACTGTTCATTATTCGTCAAAATGGTTAACATGCCCCTATCTCAACTTTTCACTCACTATCAATTGGTGTTCAATTGAAATTGATACAAGGTGGTCAAAAAATCTAAATTTATAATTTGTTTCAATTAAATGTCAATTGAACACCAATTGATAGTGAGTGAAAAGTTGAGATAGGGACATGTAAACCGTTTTGACGAATAATGAACAGTTTCGACAGAAAAAAATCCTGAACTTGGAAAATCTCGATTTTGCAACCCTATATGTCAGTAACTTTCACTGCTAGACCCTAAGTATGATACGTCGTTGAAATCAGATCTTCAGGGAAAATTCAAAAATGAAATAAAATATAGGGTGTTCCGATGAAAAAAACATAGCTTTGATGTGCTGTGACCTTACGGAACACCCAGTGTATTTCAAAGAAATTTTGAAATGTGAAGCTCGGTTATCACTTCAATTTGAATGCAAAACTTTTTTTTGTATCTCTCAAGACAACAGAGGTATCGAACTCTGGATTCTTAGTTGGCCACCCTGTACATCTAGAACTATATATGAAACAAAGAGAGTATCAGAGGGTTAGATTTTTCACTTACCTATTTAAACCACGATTGATTGTCAACTAGAAGACGAATGTGAAGCCTACATATATGACAAGATATAAACACCGATAAAAACTCTTCGAATGATAAAAATATTGTCACAACATCAAACAATATAAAAATAACACTGTAAACACAGAAAGTTATAAATTGTGTGAAAACAACTGGATATCTGCCAGAAATGTGCTGAATATAGACGAAGGAAGGCTCGGGAAGGTGCGTATTAATCGGGGCATTTTTCCCATATTTACATGTTTTTGAAGAAGAAATTCCCGAAAACTTAATTGTCTACACATCTAATTTCGCCTTTATTATCGAACATAGGCGCCGGAATTTCGAAATCCCAGGGGGGGCAAGAATATCCATACTAATATTATGAATGTAAGTTTGTTAGTCGGGTTTTCACGCGAGTTTTCACGCCAAAACTACTGAACCGATAATCATGAAATTTTGTATTTATCTTCTTAGATCTATTTGACAGGACATAGGATACTTTTTATTTAGAAAAGCTTCTTTACCACGGGTTGAAAAAATCATTTTTGCAGACTTGATTGTTGGACACAAAATATCCAACAATCAGACATGATACTCTATACGTTAGAGAATCTTAGATATTTATTATTAGAACACGTGTTTTGTGACTCGTAAGTCTCGGATTATTTGGATGATGAAATGAAAATGACAAATATCTAACCTAACATCAGGTAGGCACTTCGAAGGCGCAAATTCATCACTGCATGACATATACCCGTCAGATCTTTGCTATTCAGTGACTTGACCACAAATGACATTGATAATTTAGTCTTCTGCGCAACCAAATTGCACGAATTCAATACTACCAGAATTGGTCCATCTAAAGATAGGGCGCAACAAATAATCCATCAGTCGCGTGTACAGTGTGTCCAGTTTTCGATGCTTTTGCATGATATCTCAGTTATCTTTGGAGATAGAACCTTGCGGTTTTCGCGTTCCTGTGCCACTTTTTTGTGAAACTCAAGATGGCCTAATCAGATTTTGCAGGACTGTTTCCGAGACTTTATGAGATACAGGGCGATTTTGAAAATTTATACTTTTTTGACCCCCTCCATATCTACGAAGTTTATCAGCGAAAATGTCAAATTAAAATCTTAACCCATAGAGAATTTTATGCAGAATCCAGTGGCGCACATAAATTTTTTTTTCGACGGGTGTGGTTTTGAAGATACGACTCAAACTTATGATTTTTTAAATTGAACACCCTGTATTTTATGAGCTCATTAAATTCCTTATTTTTTCCCTTCGAAATGATATATGATGTATGAATATAACATTTTCAAAAATGTTCAAAAATCACTAAAACATTGAATTTCAATAGGGTTTTTCGAGGGATTTTCATATAAAGAAATTTACAATTGAAGGAATATTTCCTTTGATTGTTCCATGAAGGGGGAAATAACAATTTCAAAACTAATTAACTTGCAATACACAAGACTTAGATACCTGATATCCAAAAATATATAGTAATAAAAAGTTTATAATGTAGAATAAGCACCTGATTGAATATTTACTGAAACAAATTGAATCCTGTCAAAAATGAGAAATTTTTTGATTCATCACCAAATTGAGTTCATCAAAATGGTTTGGTCTACCATGATCCTGTTACACCCGGTATATACATTTTCTGAAAATGAATCCTAGCTAGATCGATTTATCGCCCTCGAAACCCTCTGTATACGGAATTACATGAAAATCGTTGGAGTCGTAAATGGTTTGGCGTGCCATGATCTTGTTACACCCGGTATATACATTTTCTGAACATGAATCCTAGCTAGATCGATTTATCGCCCTCGAAACCCTCTGTATACGGAATTACATGAAAATCGTTGGAGTCGTAAATGGTTTGGCGTGCCATGATCTTGTTACACCCGGTATATACATTTTCTGAACATGAATCCTAGCTAGATCGATTTATCGCCCTCGAAACCCCATGTATACGGAATTCATAAAAATTTCATAAAAATTGTTGGAACGGTTTCCGAGATTCACATTATACAAGTATTGTTCGTTTAAAGATATAATATTTTAATCATAGGTTTCCTGCCCTTATGTGTGTGCCGCTACTGCCGCTCGTGTGCAATTTTCGTGTGTCGATGCACACAACAAATTCGCACGTGCAGAAATCGGCCCATATACATTGCCTATCTATTGTTTCTTTAATCTATGGTAAAGTTGACCACCATGTAATGAATAAACTTGATGTTTATTCGAAATATGTATCAATTCAGTGGTACAAGAACCTGAAAAATAGTCAATATACCTTCATCTACTATGCACTTTGTTGGTGAACTAAATATTATGACTATACCCAATCCTTAAACTGTGACAAAATATAAGTGAACTGACAAAAATTATGCTTAACATAATATATCATTCATTTTGTTGTGAGATTAAAATCTGGTTGATGACCAATTTTCTTGATCAAAACAACCACATTCAACTATTGTTTGCTGGTTGATTTATAGTTATTTATTATACAAGGGAAAAAAGTAGTAGATTTTAGCTCCAGGTTGTGTTGTCTCCCGACGCGTAGCGGAGGGAGACAAAAAACCGTGAGCTAAAATCTAATATTTTTCCCGTGTATAATACACTATTTTTTTCTGTGACAGAAGGAAGGACGAATTGGGAAGATATTACATTATTTCGAAATCTGAAAATTATCGACGTGAAATTTCAAGTTTTTAACAGTAGGGACACCTGCGTTTTATAGACATCTTTATCATTCTTTTGAAGTAATCAAATATCTGATGTCACTTCTGTCAGTTCAATTCTGTGATTTGATTTCAAAAAATTGCGAATTCAGTAGTTGTTTAGTAATATACGAAACCGGGAAGTCGAATGGAAGATAAAAGGACTTGCAGTTCTTTCTCGGAGACGGTATAATTGACTTATTTTTCGGAACTATAGCACAACAAAAGCCATTAACAGAGTATATATATGTGATATATATCCGGGAAAGAAGTACTCACTTTTTTCCCACGGGAAAAAAGTAATTTATGAAAAGTGACATTTTATAACCTGCCAACAGAGAAGAAATGACAAACTTTTTTCCCGTCACAGAAAAAATTATTAAACGATAGGCTTATTTTCATGTGCTCTTTTTGGTTGATTTAACCATTTAACCCATCAATTTTTTTGAGGGCACCATTCAATTGGTGCAAATTTCCTCACAGGAAAGTGCAATGCTTTCAATCATTATGCTCAGGATAGTGATTGGCACAGTTGTCGTTCGATAAACTACAATGGTTTTACAGGCCGTTGGGACATATTAATATCATTTCGTTATCATATGACGGTCGAAATTTGCAGCTGGCTGTTGGACTAATACTATACAGACAATGATAAACTAGGGTACCGTTCGAGGTACCGTTGGAAAGATAATGGGGAAGTTTTCTGTATTGAGGTTCTTATCTTACTGTGAAGTTTATAAAAAAAAATATTATATAGGTATTTTTTTTCGTAGGATCAAATTTCACTTCAGAAAAAAATACATTAAAAAGAGGAACTTGGCTCCACACCATTTATATGACGTACTTTCTAAAAATCCACATTCACACAGAGTTAAGATACGATTCCCTGTGCCAATACGACATTGCCGGCATCATCAATGTCTAGACAATGGGATATAATCAGTGGCGGCTCCTCAGAGGAGGCAACGGAGGCTGATCCTCCTCAAACTGATATTATCTATAATTTCTCATTGAAAGGACACCAAAATACATGGATTTTGATGTTATTTCCAGTTTTTAGGTAAATGTTGGCAACAGTGCTTGCCCACGCATCACACGTTGAAGTCTGCAAATCACGCGTAAAATATTCAACTTGGCAACATCTATAGGAGGCTAGACTACTTCACAATGCGCAACCCACGCGCGCAATGCAAATGCCCGAATACGCCCGAATAGCACGTGTTTCTCGTGTCGCGTCGTGAATTGCGGACAATCCAGCGCGAGTGCATTGTTTATGTTTATGTCAGGTTAATGGTTAGGGGCTCTATAAATTTCTGAAAAATTAGTGTTCTAAACGATTGCGATTTAGTGAAATACTTTTTGGTGAACCCAGTCAGTGCTTTGTCTTATGAAGATAAATTGATTATGAAAAACAAAAGTCCGACACCGGGATTAAAAAATTTGATTGTAACAGGTAACAAACAAAATCGTTCGTTCAATTCTGATAATTATAAAAAATATATCTGGCTGACGGGATCTGAGGTAAGGAATAAGCTATTTTGTTGGTACTGCGTATTATTTTCAACCCATAAGTCATTATGTTGGGGGCGATTAGGATATAATTATTTGAAAAATTTGCCTGGCGGATTGGATATAGACACTGCACATCACAAGAACACATCTCTTCAAGTATTTAGTTCAGGTTAACTGGTAAACAGAATGTCATTAAAGCTATTGATTTGGGTGAGTCGTAGAGAATTGTTTTTCACAATAAATCTCATATCATTCAGCCTCCTCTGTCATGAAAGTCACGAGCCCCCACTGGATATAATAGGTTCTTCAATCCTACTCCCTCAAGTATTATGAATAATTCCCATAAATCTTTCATTGGCTGAATGACGTTGATTACTAATAAAGATAAATTATGATATTTTGCGATAGTATCTATAATCTTTCACTATCTTTATATTTTATATTATACAATATGTTATTCATAACTTGCCAGTCATTTTTTTGCTAATGAATTCGCTCCTTAATAAAACGGATCCATTTCCTACTGAAGTCGCAGATTATATCTAGCAACAGCGCCTAATACTTCAGTCCGTCCACACCACTCAAAATACTGACAGGCATAACAAGAGGAAGGAGCCATGGGTGTCGGCTTCATTCTGTTCTGACCGATGACAGTGAATTAGGAAGGATGATAGTATCATTGGATGTAGCCTTGGATGTATCCGATAGTGAATCATTGATTCAATGATATTTTCGTTTAGGATGGAGCTCTATTCGAGATATTTCAATGCATAAATAACAAAACCAGAACCTGTCAGAAAGAAGCCAATTACCCTCTGCATTCCTGCTTCGAGTGCATTTGTGGTTATGTTTATTTTGTTTACCAGTTTTACTTCTTCTTCTAGTTTTTCTCATTCGTTTTTCATTCGTTGGCTATTGCTTTAATTTGATAATGAAAACGACTTCGACTTCATCGGTCGCCATTCTGTATAAAGGGATATGAGTAATGTAAAAACACACTTCACGCCTCCTCAAAGAATTAAATAATGGTATGTTTCATAGCTATTGGTGGAAAAAATAATATAGTTCTCAATCCAAACACGATAAACCACTTGAAAATACTGAGAAAAGTAGGGAGACAAAAAAACAAAGCAAAGCTGAATCAGCTGAACGTTTGAAAACTCGAAATTTCAAAACTTGTTGAATTTTTCATTTAAAACCATCTAGGTGCTAGATCGACTTCAAATGTCGATAGGACTCCGAATCTCTAAACATCGAGCTAAACATTGGCCTCTCTAATTCGAGGAATACTGAAGTTACTCTAGTTTAAATTTGTGAGGCATGAATCTAGAGATGAAGCCTACTTGGGACGGCACTGGCATTGGAGAAAAAAAGTTAATGTATAATTAATAGGTAATTAATAAAACGCATTACATTACCAAATCCCAACCTCAGTTATTATCGAGCTCTGGAATTCTCGGAGTTATCGTTGAAAAGTAAACATATGTTGGCATTATAAAAACAAAACAATGAATAATGAATGATTAATAATTCAAATAAAATCAAAAACCTATCCGAGAACCTACCTAATATCTTAATATCTAGGAAAACATTATTCTTGGCCTAGTTCAAAGTTTAATTACTGGACAACGCTCGACAAATGACCAATAAAATGACAAGACATTGTTATCACACACTTTTTTTCAAATCACTGGAAAATATTATCTTTTAAACGATTAGGAGGGAAATTTAACCACAAAAGATACCAATTCCGATTCTGTAATTTAATCACGATACCCCGATAGGAAACAGGTCTTTCAATACCGATGGAAACTAGATAATTTCTAATTTGAAAATTAACTCCAGAGAGAAACATAACCTAGATCAAAACGATTCTTGTAAAGAAATAGCAAAGCTTCTGATACATACGTTATCGCGGCCACAGATAATTGATTTCACATCATTCACAGACGAGGCACTAGCAGTCACAATGTAATTATCGGATAAAATTGAAACTGAATAAAAACAAGGCAAAACAAAAACACTGATTATTCACGATTAGAACAACACATGAACAATTTCAACTTCACCCTTCTTCGCCTCTCTGTCACTGATCTGTCCGTCATTCTCTGTCAATTGTCAGAACACAAAGCTACGGACAGTGTTGCCGATACGTGAGATGCAAATATACCTAGCTATCACAAATTTCAGTCCAAAAATAAAATATTCGAATATTATTCAGCCATTTTGTAACCAATCTAGACATCTCATCAATTTTTGGCACAGGAGGATGAAATTACGAACACTAAATTTCATTGTCAGAAAATATGAATTGAACGACAGACTTAGTGACATATATATAATGTTATTAGACAGTCATGCAAAGTTTTGATTTCAGATATTTTTAATTCTGTAAGTAGATACTTTGCATTTGGGAAATCTGATAGAAAAAATGTATTCATCATAGAATCAATAATTCATGCATCATCGTAAATAAGAACATATATGTAGATATTTTCTAGAAAAACGATTGAAAAATTGTTGAAAACATAGTTATTTAGATCTAAATGCTTTCTATATAATTGGAATATGGTAAGGTGGGGTAGGTAAATCTATCTACCATATATGGGTTCGAAAATATTTTTGAGTTTTACTTGCCTGCATTGGCAGTTTTTTCTGCTATAGTTGCGAGACATGACAAGTCGAATATAAAAAAAAACTATGAATGCGAGCGACTACAGCAAATTTTTACCAAAAATTTCCTACACCCAAGAAATTACCCCTATTACCCACATATCATTCTAACCTATATTGTATTGAAAATGAAGGGGAGATGTTCCAGTTACTCCAGATTTTCTGGAGTGATTGATGAAGAAAATTAAAAAAAATCTCGAAAACGATGATTACTTAATAGCTAGAATAGAAGAAAAAGGGATAATAGCATTTGGCATTATAATTTGGCATTGACTACCACCACTAATGGCTAGATCAGACGGGTTATAATAATTACAAGGATTATGGGTATAACATAGCTGGATATTTATCTACTCACTCTAGCTTGAACTAGCTACGAAATTGTCGAGTCGGCAACACCGACTACGAAGGACTTGCCCGAACGACTGCACCAAAAGTTGCGCTGTTGCCAGTCGCAAGCATTCAATTTTCTTATACAACATCTCATCTTTTACCAATCAGTACTTTGGACAATTCAGAATGATTGAAAATGATTTTACGAGTTTACGTGCGTGTTTTGAAGTAACCACGGCCACGTGAGAACTCGGGGAACATGAAGTTTAATAACTGATGAGCACTTAAATTACTGGTTTGATAGGAATATACAGGGTGTAAATTTGAAAACTTTCAATGCGAATATCTCGCGAAATAAAAAAGTTAGAGAAACGCCGCTTGGCGAAAATGCTAAAGAGTTAAGGGGAACTAAAACCACCATATTTCAGTGAAGGGATGAGTCACCCTGTCACCGCAACACACCCCAACTTTGAAATGTCAAATGGCACTACTCTTTTGTGATACCTCAAATGAACGGTCTCAGTCAGTAGTATTCACCTGTACAAGACTTTTTTTCCACCCACTACAGGGTGTACGAAAAACATTAATTCATGGGTCTAAATTTGAAAACTTTCAATGCGAATATCTCGCTAAATGAAACAGTTAGGAAAACGCCGTTTGGCACGAATGCTACAGAGTTAGGGAGAATTAGAACCACCATACTTCATTAAAGGGATGAGTCACCCCGTCGGCGCGACACACTCCGTCTTTGAAATGTCAAATGGCACTACCTCTTTTGTGATACCTCAAATGAACGGTCTCAGTCAGTAGCATTCACCTGTACAAGACTTATTTTCCACCTACTACAGGGTGAACGGAAAACATAAAGTCGAATAAAATAAAATGCAGAATGCCGATATATTCCAAGAGATATGTGTTCCAAAATGTTAGAATAACATTTGAACATCGATTATACTATTGCTTACAACAGAATGGAATGCATTTTGAACATCTGATCAAATAAAATATCCTTTCATTCCATTTTATTCGACTTTATATTTTTCGTACACCCTGTAGTGGGTGGAAAAAAAGTCTTGTACAGGTGAATACTACTGACTGAGACTGTTCATTTGAGGCATCACAAAAAAGGTAGTGCCATTTGACATTTCAAAGTTGGGGTGTGTCGCGCCGACGGGGTGACTCATCCCTTGACCGAAATATATGGTGGTTCTAGTTCCCCTTAACTCTTTAGCATTTTTGCCAAACGGCGTTTTTCTAACTTTTTTCTTTCGCGAGATATTCGCATTGAAAGTTTTCAAATTTACACCCTGTATGTTGTTATAATGACTTCGAATGAAATACAAATAAATGTTTGTATACGAAAAGTATCCTCTGAATCACATCCCGAATTCAACCATATTATATCATTTTAGTTGTTTTGATATTTATACTTTGAAAAAAGTGCAAAAGATAGGCAACACTACTGTTAACTCTTCATAATAATGGCGGCTCGGTGGTCGAGACTCGAGAGAGTGAAGGCGCTGAGTCAGGGCCTACTCTATCTAACCGGGCCGGAGCATCGCTTTCGTGACGTCACACTAGTAGGGACAAAATCAACGCAGTGGAAATTATCTCTCCCGTTTCATTGATTTACCTCGGGAAAACGGTCACAGTTAGCGAAAAATATCAAGAGGTCAAATATGTACAAAAAAGAATTTTCCAGAAGATGAATCAAATTTCACTGATTTACGATCATTAATTTCAGAGATATGGCATATCAAAATTAATTGACGCCATTCAGAATTGTCCTTTTTCAAACAGCTACCAAAATTCCAATATTCAATTCACAGAAATGATGCAACCATGAAAAGATTTCGCATAGTATCTAGTTGAGTTTTTTTTTGAAATTCCCAAGGGCCAACAACAAACCGATATTTCAATTCAAGTAGAACGATGATTCAGGTGTTCATTACAGAATAGTTCAAAAAGTTCGGACGCCTCCCATGCTAATCCTATCAACTATGGATATATGCTGTCACTGACTTTTTTGTAGGAAATTTGATTGCCTACAAATCGGTGTAATACACATCTACTTTATCTCGAAGGGTTTTAGCAGCGTTTATCTCCTAAGATGATCAGGACGCACTTTGATGACGTTAGAAATCCTATCACTCGAGTGTGTTATTACACAAAAACGCCTATTCGGTATCAATTATTTGCTGCTGAAGAGCATATATTTGAATGATAACGTTAAATTCATGAAAAAAATTTGATTTGAATATATTTGCAAACTATCAAAATTAAAATAACAAAATATGTGGAGTTCATATGAACACAACCTAACAAAAATAATTGAGAAAATATGTATCTCAACAATGAGGGATATAAAAATGAATATAACGAACTGAATAACAAAATACCCTGAACAACGATATATGAATGAATAAGGAAAAAAGAAAAAGAAAAGTTGAATCCTGAAACATAACAAAATAAACAAAAATGATAGATATCACAAAATGAAATTCACTAATAACAAAAAATATATATACATCATCTTGATCACAAACTTAAAATTGAAATCTGAACTATATATCCTGAAAGTTTAGTGATTTTTCTTCTTAAATTTTTTTTTATTTTGCAATAATTGTTCAACAGAATATTTGAAATGGTTTTAGAGAATGTTCTGCTGATTAGATCAGAAGACCCACAACTGCAACATTGATTCTCGGAATAATTGAGAAGGGAATTGATTTTAATTTCTGCTAAATTCTCCAAAACTTTATGTTGTAACTTACATTGTACAAGATTGTTTCGAATTTTTCAGACACCAATATTAGTTGGTCTGAACCATACGCCATTTAGAAATAAAATTAGCAATACAAAGTATATCAGTCCAAGGAATTACCGCGAAATCGTAATACAGCGAAATTTGGGTAGGTAGATACACAGTAGAGAGCTTACCTCTGTAAGCTCTCTACTGTGGTAGATATAACGGCCCATTTTTTACGCGCTCTTTATATTTAATTTCTTTCGGACTCATTGTAGGTAACTCTAAAATTTTTTCACTATTCAATTGATTCATTATCGTAGTTTGATATATTGAGATAGTTTCATCTTATTCCAATTCCAAATTTGCAAAAAATAGTATTCTGTAGTACAACGTCCTGATTTTCAATAAAATGGAATTTCGATACAACGCCATAACTCGGTATTGATTCATCCTATTGGATTCATTTTTTCACCAAAAGTTGAGGAATTTGTTGGGGATCATTTCGTTTCGATTGAGTGTGCTTCTAAAATCTATAGTAAATGAGCTATAGCCTATCAATTACGAACGCATCAGTACGGACTGATGTGAAATCTCAACCTACTAGTGTGACGTCAGCGTCGAGAGAGAGGGGATACACTAGGGCCCGGTGAGATAGAGTAGGCCCTGGCTGAGTTCGTATGGGGACTCCCACTGAGACATAGGTTCGAATCCTAGTTCGGCCATGGATGTTTGTGTTTGTATGCTTACCTAACCCTGCAGAAGTTTCGACTTATGGGGCGTTTGGTCCCAGTGCTGGGACCAACGAGGTAATGCAATTGCAATTGCGAAAAAAAATAATAACATTTTTCGACAGTTCTTACAGCCACTTACGGGAAAAGAGTTTGACATTTTATTTCTGTTGACAGGTTACAGAAATATCATTTCTCAATTTTTTCATAAAATACCTCTGTTCCCACAGGAAAAAAGTGAGTACCTATACTTTTTTACCGGATGTATATAAATTGTATTGAATTGAAATAAGATATCTGATTACTTCAAAAGTTTTCGCCATATCAACAAAGATGCCTGATGCAACGCAGGTTTAATTATTGTCGCAGCTTGGTCGCAGCCTAACAGTTATGAATACTTAAAATTTTACATCAATAAATTTCTGATTTCAATATAATGTGATATCTTCTAAATATATTGAATCGTCGTTTCTCCTATCACAGAGAAAAATAGTGTACTCAACACGGAAATATTAGATTTTAGCTCTCAATTTTTAGTCTTGCTACCCGTCAGGAGACACAACCTGCTCGAGCTAAAATCTGATAAATTTTTTCCATTGTATAATGGATCACTATTTCCGAATGAAAAATATACATAATAGTTGGAAATAGCTATTTTCACGTCCGGTGGGTGATGCCACACTCACTAAAAACTCTTTGACACCATTGGAACACCGTAGAAAAGTAGACGACCTTTCACTTTTCTATAGATACTTTAACGGGAAATGATCTTCAGAAATTCCAGTCAGACGAACGCGACAAGCACAGTCAGCACATCCTTTCGTTGCCAACAGCACTTTATCAAAACTATAGCACCATATAGGAACGGCAAAGCTCTGAAATTCATTGCCTGAGGAAGTATTCCCAAGATCTTATAATCTCCAAAAGTTCCAAAATAATCCAATATCTACCTCCTTTGCCTATATCCTTCCTAGGTACGCATGTTCTTCAAACATTATATGGATTCCCTTTCGTGCGCTCCAAGCGATATAAAAAATACTTAATCACTGTTTTTTTGGGCATATATGATCTCTATTTCGATTTGAACAGTGGGGAGTTCGAGAGAAATAAAATGTCCATAGTTTGTTGTTTGTTGTAATGATATATTATTTTTTCTGCAACCGACACAAAAAGTCGTCCATTTTGATACCAAAATTAGCTCTTAAATTGACGTTTCTATTACTGACACAAAAATAGGTATGTTGCTAGGCAACATATTTAGTTCCTAGGAGCTAAAGTTGAACTTTAGTTCCTAGGAGCTGAAGTTGAACATTAGCGCCTAGGAACTAAATATGTTGCCTAGCAACATACCTATTTTTGTGTCGCTAAACGCTCCGCCTCGCAAATGCAAAATTCGCTTGTCAAACAAAGTGTCACTTTTGATCCTAATAAAACAATCTACTATTTTTCCACCACTAGCAATGAAACATACCAATATTTTTACTCCTTTTCGAAGTATAAAGTCAATATATAGACATAGCCACCCCTGTTGTAATTAACCTGGATGCAATATTCTGATCAGAGATTCGCAGAAATAGCACTGAAATCTAGCAGGTATTTATTGGTTTCACAGAACTAAAATGATTGAAATATATTCCTAGTCCTAGTCCTAGTGGTGAAAAAAATTTAATATAAACCTTGGTAGTAAAAGCATATTATTACCACGAGACCTTATACCCCTCGGCTGATGCCTCGAGATATAATCTTGGTCCCTGGGTAGTAATGATATTCTTTACTACCATGGTGTATAAATAACTATTATCTTAATACTACTTAATATAAGTTGGCATAGTATAGTAGGTACGTGGCAGAATGTGTGAAAATCAGCATCTATTGGCAACAGCGCTGGGATAGTCTAGTTAGCAATTCGAATAATAAATAGGCGATGTGATTATTGATACGTATATGTGTAGAATACATGATTTTCTACTTCTAAGAAGCAACAGCCAGCGGTAGATGGCGATAGAGAACCGATAGCACAAACGCGGTGAGGGAAGGTAGTAATTGGTGACGTAATCGCATCAAAAATTTTATGTGGAAATCACTGAAATGTATGTATAATCTTTGAATATTCACACTAGTGAATATAATCGAGGGTATAATCCTAGATCAGAGCTGGATATAGGTATACTTGACGACAGATGTAGATTGTAGAATATAGATTCCCATGACTCCGAAATGGAATTTTCGATGGGATTAGATCACGAATTACCATTTCCCCTCACCGCGTTTTGCGGGATGCCAAGCCAAACTTCCTCCAGAAATAATCATCAATTCTTAAAACCTTGCGATAGCAGCAGATAGTGACCTTGATCACTCACTCACTCACTCACTCACTGATACTGATTCTCTGACTCATCAGGACAGGCAGGGGCGTCATCTTGGTAAATGAAAGTATTCCGTGTTCCCAATAACTTTATGACCTTCAAAAGTTCGTAAAACCATGGCCACCCAATACCTAGCTACCTCCTCTCAAGGATCTCCTCTCCCTAGCCTACCCTAACAACACAGGGATATGTCCTATAGGCGATTCATGCTAAGGAGTACTCCCTCTACCGTTGTCTAATATAACTAACGTATGGGCCATTGATTGTTTTGTTTACATTAGTTTGTGTGTATTTTGTATGAGAAGTAGTTGTGTTTTAATTGTCTATAATTTTGTTTGAGAACTTCTATAAACGTTTAAAAACATGAGACATCATTGTTGTGTACCTCATTGTTCATCTTGAGCATAAAAATCCCGAGTATGGCTTTCATTCCTTTCAAAAATCAGGACAGTCTAAATTTGTATTTGAAACTAATAATTTGGGAAACAAGGAAGTGATCGGTAGAGGAAAGGTGTGGATTCATAACTTGAAGATTGGAAAAAGTGTCTGAACATAATGAGATATTGTTCTTTACACTTCACTGAAAATTTACTCATACCTATAGGTATATTTTCAAATGTATGTCTATTATGAATATAATACCTACTTCTTGAGGTGGTGGTAAAAGAACAAACAAATTTCAAACTGATTATATCTTTACTCATGAACAGTAGAATTTTTAAACAGTAAAGAATGTTATCAATCAGGGTTTCGATGATTATGTTGTAAAAAGTCAAGTAGAAACTGTTTACCTAAATCCACCTTCCAAAGAACACTTTATTCCCAAAAAGTTTGCTGGATTTTGTTTTAAAAATATCATGCACCATCAGGGGAATATCCCAGCTATATATTCGAATTGGAAATCAACATTCCACACAGGTTTTCATGAGAATTCTTGTTCAATAATGATAAAAACTTACAGCCTATGCATGTTGGTATATATGAAGTTCAACTAGAGGTAGGGAGGTTATCTAATGTTGAACAGAGATAATAGTCCTCAATCAAAACACAGTAGACCGCTGGAAAATACAAAGTTCGAAAATAGACAAATAACAAAGCTGGACGTTTGAAAACTCAAAACGAAATGAACATAAACACCATTACCAAACAATGTAAACAATCCGCCAATGGCCCATAGAGTAGTACAGACATTCGCCGTTCTGGCGCTACGATCTTAATCTCAGTCGCCTATAGGTACGTCCCTTTTTTTGTCCCGTGGTACAAGGACATGATTGGAGCATCCAGGGGATGTCCCGCAGTGGTTGTCCAGTGGACATCCCGCCCGGTACATCCCTAGGTTCTCCTACTCGTGTCCCTGGAATATCTGATATCCATTCACATCAGAGTCATTGAATTTCATCAAACTATTGAGTTGAATTTTTTTGAAAATGTTTGTTTTTCTTCCGGAAAATAACTGTAATGAAAATAAAGAACAAAGTCTCAGAACTTCTTAAGAAATGACCATTTTTCGCAAACAGAAATCGTACATGCATAATGCCAATGCCCCTCATTTTTAAACACCCAAGAATGATAATAATTATAGCCAAATCCAAATCCTAACAAAGTTGTATTCATTCAGGTTTCTGTAGTTTAGTCCTGTTTATAAATCTGTTTACTACATTAATCTTCAGGAGGCAAAATAGCCAATGGAGTAAGGTGCGTGCCTGATAAGCTAAAGGTCCTGGGTTCAATCCCTACTCGACTTACTTTTTTTTTCTTTTGTTGAAGGGATGTCCCTGGGATATCCTTGGGACGTCCTAGGGATATCCTTTCTTCGTACTTGGTACATCCCAGGAACGTACCAGAAAGACATTCCTTGGATACCTTTTTTGGCGGCCAGCGGATGTCCCTGGGACATCCCTAGTATGTACGTTGTCCTGACAAAGGACATCCCTGGGATGTCCTAGTATTAAATCAGAAACGTTCCTGGAAAGTCCCTAGGATGTACTGGTGTTGTTAGGGTCCCTAGGTACGCACAATTAATGTTCGTCGAACATTATAGAAACTTCCTTTCGTGCGCTTCAAGAAATAAAAAAGCGTTATTTTGTTGAAATTATCAAATTGTTGAGTGCGTCAATTTTCATGTAATCTGTCCTTTTTTTTTCAGTTATATTTCATGAATGATATCTACTTCATTGAACTGAATGATGTTCAAAATTTTTTTAAATATTATATATTTTTTCAATTTTAAGTACTGGTGCAATACTGATGTATATGTACAGAGTGTTCCATAATATGTGGGACGCACTTTGAGAGGTAATAGGGCGTCTCAGGAAAATGGAGAGTTTCCGTAAACACAGGTCGTGAAAGTCTTTGTTTGCAAGCAAATGTCCACCCCGAGTTTAAAAATAAAACTTCATTAGAACATGGGGTTGTTTTAACCCACAATATGATTACCTAAGATACGTCTCTGAAGAGAATTCTGGAATTTTGAACTCAGAATCTCATCTGGCATGGAAAGTTCATTCATGGTAGTGTACCATTTAAATCCATTTATTTGAATATTTAACATACACTCAATATAAATAAAATCCTTAATATTTAACATGTACTACGAAATAGCCACAATGCTCACAGTGGAATGAAATAGTAAATAAATGTGAAAAGCTCACAGTCATTTCCACCCAGTGTTCATAAAAAAATGAACAACAATGGTAGATTTCGGGAGAAAAACAACTACTTCCCTGGCTAATGCCACGCAGGATATTGAATTACATCCTCCCGAAATCTATGCATCGACTCGTTTAAACGAATACTGATACAAGTGATTCTTTCCTGAATGCCTATTGATTTCGATTAAGCCAGGCCGCTAGACAACCACAGACCGGTTTCGAGCTCTTTGACTCTCATCAGTGCAGTGTAGTCTCCAGCCAGCAGTCCTAAGACCGCCGACTGAGCGAAGCCTAGCCCAAAAACAAAAATCAAGTTGGCATTATATCCACCCCGAGGCGTCTTTCATCGATAAAATGAAAGTAACGCCATCTGAGTAGAACCGAGGAAAGAATCACTCCAAAACGGAAATTCCCATACGGGAGTGGCTGGCAGCCCGACTGGCGTGATAAGAACTACGAAATAGCCACAATGCTCACAGTGGAATGAAATAGTAAATAAATGTGAAAAGCTCACAGTCATTTCCACCCAGTGTTCATAAAAAAATGAACAACAATGGTAGATTTCAGTTTTGGAGTGATTCTTTCCTCGGTTCTACTCAGATGGCGTTACTTTTATTTTATCGATGAAAGACGCCTCGGGGTGGATATAATGCCAACTTGATTTTTGTTTGGCTAGGCTTCGCTCAGTCGGCGGTCTTAGGACTGCTGGCTGGAGACTACACTGCACTGATGAGAGTCAAAGAGCTCGAAACCGGTCTGTGGTTGTCTAGCGGCCTGGCTTAATCGAAATCAATAGGCATTCAGGAAAGAATGACTTGTACCAGTATTCGTTTAAACGAGTCGATGCATAGATTTCGGGAGGATGTAATTCAATATCCTGCGTGGCATTAGCCAGGGAAGTAGTTGTTTTTCTCCCAAAATCTACCATTGTTGTTCATTTTTTTATGAACACTGGGTGGAAATGACTGTGAGCTTTTCACATTTATTTAACATGTACCTATAAAATATATGGAACGCACAAAACGATACAAATAAATATACATATTAAAAGCCCTCCGGGTAGACCTCTATCGGTTCCCAGAGGTTGGCCACGAGTGGTGCAGTGGGGGGCGGATTTTATTAATCAAGTGTGTTGAGGAAGACGTCCGAACTACGTCCTAGGACATGGTCCTTTCCATAGCTGATAGGGCGAGCTGCTCAGTGCGAGCGAAAATTCGAATGTTTGGATTGCGCTATCATGAACTCTATAATTTGTCGTTAATTTGTTTGTGGAAAATTAAAGAAAAACCAAAAACCACATTCTGACAATTCGATTTGTATTTATGTCGAGGGGAGTAGGGAAGGGTGTGGGTTAGGATGGGTTTTGTGGGATAAAAAGGGATCAACAGACTGAGATTTAGCACATAGATTATGCAGATAGAATCTAGATGTATATCTGTTGGTCCGTGCCAACAGGAATGCGCTTACAATGATGGAAGTAAGAACTGGTGCGCTTGCTCCCTATTGAAGGTCGTTTGCAAGTTTCTCGATGGCGCCTACTCTGATAACCCAGATAGCACACACTCGCCTAAGGTCATCCTCAATGTGTCGCCAAACGCCTGGAGAGGACGTTCTATTTTCTACAACCTAAGAACATCATCAGGCGTAAATTTAGCGCTGTAATTGTCCTAAATGAGTTCTTCCAGTGACAGCCTGAGGATGTAAAGAATTTCGTGCCTACGGACGTCTTCAGATGACATTCCATGAAATAACGTGTCATCGAAGACAAAAGGAAGAAAAAGAAGAACTAGAATTGAGGTTATGTCTCATGATAGTCATTATTTGTTCAAGATACATCATAATATATTAATGATTATATCAAAATTATTAGAGTATTCATTGAATACCTTCATCAAATTTCTATTTCACAAAATGATTGCGAGAAGAACTTATTGCACAGAATTAAAAGATAACAATAACAAAAGGATGATAATCTCTGTTGATGACATTTCTCTCAGGTAGCAAGAAACAATGGTGAGTAAATACTAAATAAAATCATTGATAGTACCTGACATGAAATATTGATACATTCATATACATTATTTATTGTTTCAGGAGGTTATTGAGAACACAAACTTGATGATATCATCATAGCAAACAAGTTTCATTCCAAGATAGCTTTGCTTCTTTGGAGTCTATAAAATATTGTATGGAAGCTTGAACTTTCAGTATGAATTCAATAAAGGTAGGTACCTGAATCAAATCATTGATATAGTAGGTACTGGACATGAAATGTTAATAGGTTAATTATTTGTTTCAGATGAAGTTATTGAGAACACAAGATTGATGATGTCATCAGAGCAGAGATGTTTCATTCCAAGATATTATGGCTTCTTCGAAATCTATGTGAGATTGCCTATGCATGTTTGCACTTTCAGTATATTCAATAAAGGTAGGTACCTAAATCGAATCATTGACATAGTAGGGACTGGAACATGAAATGTTAATAGGTACATTATTTGTTTCAGGAGGTTATTGATAACACAAAATGATGATATCATCAGAGCAGGGATATTTTATTCCAAGATATTTTGGTTTCTCTGGAAATTATGAAAGATTGTACATATGCAGACTTGAACTTTCAGTAGATTCAATAATGGTTGGTACCTATAACTACATAAATCATATCATTGATAGTAAGTACTGGACATAAAATATTAATACATTGTTTGTTTCAGAAGGTTATGCAAAACACAAACCTAATGATTTTTTCATTCCAAGATAGTTTTGCTTCTTCAGAATCTATAAAATATTGCATGAAGGCTTCAACTTCCAGTTGATTATTCTGCATCAGGAATGTCCAGAGTTCAGAAATCAAAAACAACATGGAGAAATATAACTATCAATAGCCAATAACATAGTAGTGTTCAACAAGGAGCTGAAATACATTTCTTTGAAGAGGAAATTGAAATTTTTCAGAATAAGTTATAAATAATAGAATGTAAGTTTTTCATTTGGTTTTTCATTTGAACCTATTATAAATAGAGGGAAATTTTGCAAATATCATGAGATCCATATTATTTTGAAGAAATTATCATTTGCATAATACAAGGTGAGTCAATAGTGTGTTATCCTTTTATATTAGCCAAACCATCAGATAAATAGAAAAAATTCGAGTACAACAGTAATAGGGTTTCATGAGAACTTTCACATTAAATTGTTTTCATATATATCTGTAGGGTGTTCGAATTCCAAGATATATTGACTGATGATTGTTTTTTTCCAAATGGGACACCCTGTATACTATTGCATTTTTAGGTTCTCCCTGAAGAGCTGATTCCATCAATGTATCACACTTGGGGTCTAGCGGGAATGATTACAGAGATATAGGGTGTTCAAAAACAAGATTTTTCAGTTTTAGGATTTTTTTTGTGGAAGTTGTCAAAACGGCTCACATATCCTTATAAACTTTCGATTTACTATCTACTGACATTCAATCGGAACAAATAGAGGGTGGGTTAACATTCAGAATACTGATCAGCTTATTGTATCTGTTCCAAATAAATATCAGTAGATAGCTAATTAAAAGTTATGACAGGAACATGTGAGCCGTTTTGACCATAAATGAATAGTTTCGACACAAAAAATCCTACATTTGAAGAATCTCAATTGTCAACACCCTATATCTCTGTAATAATTCCCACTAGACACCAAGTGTGATGCATTGATGGAATCAACTCTTCAGGGAGAACTCAAAAATGCAATAATATACAAAGTGTTCCATTGAAAAAAACCAATCTTCAACCGATATCTTGGAATTCGAACACCCTATAGATATGAAAACAACTTTAGGTGATTGTTCTTATGAAACCCTATTACTGTTGTACTTGAATTTTCATTTTATATATTTGACGGTTTGGCTAATATCGGAGGAGAACACACTATAGTGACTCATTCTGTATACGAATAATATTCTCCCATAAATCTTGAACCTCCTTGAAACATCATAAAAAACCGCCTCAAGTTGTTACCATGATGTCCTGAGGTTGTCTCAAAAGATTTTATAGGGATGTTCTGAGATGTTATTAGTATGTAGAGAATGGTAACAGGAGGACGTCTTGAGAATGTCCTCAGGCTCGCTCTCGACGTCCTGAGGACATGATTGTGAACGCCTCAGAAGGGCCTCAAAAGGAATTTGTGCTATCTGGGCCCAGATAGCACACACTCGCCTAAGGTCATCCTCAATGTGTCGCCAAACGCCTGGAGAGGACGTTCTATTTTCTACAACCTAAGAACATCATCAGGCGTAAATTTAGCGCTGTAATTGTCCTAAATGAGTTCTTCCAGTGACAGCCTGAGGATGTAAAGAATTTCGTGCCTACGGACGTCTTCAGATGACATTCCATGAAATAACGTGTCATCGAAGACAAAAGGAAGAAAAAGAAGAACTAGAATTGAGGTTATGTCTCATGATAGTCATTATTTGTTCAAGATACATCATAATATATTAATGATTATATCAAAATTATTAGAGTATTCATTGAATACCTTCATCAAATTTCTATTTCACAAAATGATTGCGAGAAGAACTTATTGCACAGAATTAAAAGATAACAATAACAAAAGGATGATAATCTCTGTTGATGACATTTCTCTCAGGTAGCAAGAAACAATGGTGAGTAAATACTAAATAAAATCATTGATAGTACCTGACATGAAATATTGATACATTCATATACATTATTTATTGTTTCAGGAGGTTATTGAGAACACAAACTTGATGATATCATCATAGCAAACAAGTTTCATTCCAAGATAGCTTTGCTTCTTTGGAGTCTATAAAATATTGTATGGAAGCTTGAACTTTCAGTATGAATTCAATAAAGGTAGGTACCTGAATCAAATCATTGATATAGTAGGTACTGGACATGAAATGTTAATAGGTTAATTATTTGTTTCAGATGAAGTTATTGAGAACACAAGATTGATGATGTCATCAGAGCAGAGATGTTTCATTCCAAGATATTATGGCTTCTTCGAAATCTATGTGAGATTGCCTATGCATGTTTGCACTTTCAGTATATTCAATAAAGGTAGGTACCTAAATCGAATCATTGACATAGTAGGGACTGGAACATGAAATGTTAATAGGTACATTATTTGTTTCAGGAGGTTATTGATAACACAAAATGATGATATCATCAGAGCAGGGATATTTTATTCCAAGATATTTTGGTTTCTCTGGAAATTATGAAAGATTGTACATATGCAGACTTGAACTTTCAGTAGATTCAATAATGGTTGGTACCTATAACTACATAAATCATATCATTGATAGTAAGTACTGGACATAAAATATTAATACATTGTTTGTTTCAGAAGGTTATGCAAAACACAAACCTAATGATTTTTTCATTCCAAGATAGTTTTGCTTCTTCAGAATCTATAAAATATTGCATGAAGGCTTCAACTTCCAGTTGATTATTCTGCATCAGGAATGTCCAGAGTTCAGAAATCAAAAACAACATGGAGAAATATAACTATCAATAGCCAATAACATAGTAGTGTTCAACAAGGAGCTGAAATACATTTCTTTGAAGAGGAAATTGAAATTTTTCAGAATAAGTTATAAATAATAGAATGTAAGTTTTTCATTTGGTTTTTCATTTGAACCTATTATAAATAGAGGGAAATTTTGCAAATATCATGAGATCCATATTATTTTGAAGAAATTATCATTTGCATAATACAAGGTGAGTCAATAGTGTGTTATCCTTTTATATTAGCCAAACCATCAGATAAATAGAAAAAATTCGAGTACAACAGTAATAGGGTTTCATGAGAACTTTCACATTAAATTGTTTTCATATATATCTGTAGGGTGTTCGAATTCCAAGATATATTGACTGATGATTGTTTTTTTCCAAATGGGACACCCTGTATACTATTGCATTTTTAGGTTCTCCCTGAAGAGCTGATTCCATCAATGTATCACACTTGGGGTCTAGCGGGAATGATTACAGAGATATAGGGTGTTCAAAAACAAGATTTTTCAGTTTTAGGATTTTTTTTGTGGAAGTTGTCAAAACGGCTCACATATCCTTATAAACTTTCGATTTACTATCTACTGACATTCAATCGGAACAAATAGAGGGTGGGTTAACATTCAGAATACTGATCAGCTTATTGTATCTGTTCCAAATAAATATCAGTAGATAGCTAATTAAAAGTTATGACAGGAACATGTGAGCCGTTTTGACCATAAATGAATAGTTTCGACACAAAAAATCCTACATTTGAAGAATCTCAATTGTCAACACCCTATATCTCTGTAATAATTCCCACTAGACACCAAGTGTGATGCATTGATGGAATCAACTCTTCAGGGAGAACTCAAAAATGCAATAATATACAAAGTGTTCCATTGAAAAAAACCAATCTTCAACCGATATCTTGGAATTCGAACACCCTATAGATATGAAAACAACTTTAGGTGATTGTTCTTATGAAACCCTATTACTGTTGTACTTGAATTTTCATTTTATATATTTGACGGTTTGGCTAATATCGGAGGAGAACACACTATAGTGACTCATTCTGTATACGAATAATATTCTCCCATAAATCTTGAACCTCCTTGAAACATCATAAAAAACCGCCTCAAGTTGTTACCATGATGTCCTGAGGTTGTCTCAAAAGATTTTATAGGGATGTTCTGAGATGTTATTAGTATGTAGAGAATGGTAACAGGAGGACGTCTTGAGAATGTCCTCAGGCTCGCTCTCGACGTCCTGAGGACATGATTGTGAACGCCTCAGAAGGGCCTCAAAAGGAATTTGTGCTATCTGGGAAACCTTTGATAAACATACTTGACGTGGGTAAATCTCGCTAAGCTCATCCTGGTTACAATCCATATTTACAGGAAACATATTACCGACCGATGAATATTTGGATACGTATATGATTTGGATCAGAGCAGTGAACTGATTCCTGATCAAAGGATCGAAACGTCAATATGTCAAAAATATTCTTGAGCTGAAAAAATGGTTATTTCTGAGATTGGGGTCGTGTTCGTTGGGGACGTGTTCCGTAGTTTCTAAATTTTGTGTATAGGTAATACCTAATCCACCATAGAAAAAAGAAAATCTCTGTTCTACAACAGTATTATTTCAGTGATTTGAAATATTAGCGTGAACTGGTGTGAATAAATTCTAAGGTGAGTACCAGTTACAATATCTACCTATTATGATTTTCGATATTGGTCTATTTCAATAGTTGATACATTCTTTGTTCTGGTTCTTCAAAGAGGAAATTCATCAGATTTCATGCTTTAAATAGGTTCATGTCATGAAAGAAGTGAAGCTTATTAAAATCGGCTACAAAAAAGATTTCTTGCTTCCATTTCAAATTGAAATTTGAATGAAAATGTTGAGCACAGTATTTATTCGACCACAGAACAATGATGGAAATAGATTCATCCCTCACAGAACCAAGGTTTTGAACGATTTTCCGATTATGGCGCCTCTATCGCAAATACCTGAACCCCACGTCCAAAACTCGCTTGCAATTGTTCCATATCGAGAGTTAGTCTGACGAAACAATTGAAGAGTGAGTCCACCAGTTAAATTTCTATACATCTCTGCGCTTACTATGCCCAGCTACGGGCAATATGTGTAGACACTCGGAGGTCGTACAGTCGGACCAAAGCGTTCAGTCCTGGGGCCGACCAAACCACCTTCGAGTCGTGAAATTTGTTTGTAAGGGAGTGCTTTCAATCTGTTGGGATGGATTGGGAAGGTGGGTGTACCAGATTTCAATATTTCAGTGTAAGCGATTCGAAAGTATTTATAGGAAAATTCGTCTTCAGGGTGCTGATCCATTGATGCAGAAATAACACGTCTGACAAGAATATTTGAATATTTTTCCTATAGGCAAAAACTTAAAAGAGAGTTACACACAGAGGGGGAGTTCAAAATAGTCCAAGTATTTGGATGAGTTTTCTCGTTATGACAGGTTGGATCATATAAATAATTATTGTATAATGAAAATCGAAGACAATTCACAGTGTGCAACAAAAAATCAAACTTCATAACCGCTTACATCCAAAAGATGTTTCGTGAACTATCACATAAAATAATATATGATTCCCCTATATTATTAATTCTGATAAGAATTGAATATTTTCCAACAAGTTCATCTATTTCAATTCACAGACGCAATCCAACCCTCCTCAGTAACCCGAAATGAAATTAATTCAAATGAAGTCATATGACCTGTTTGTGAGAGATAGTATTCCCATGTCACTGATATGAATGATTTATTGGATGTTTCAAACTCATCAAGATCAGATTTTATAAAAGTATACTTCTCCTATACATTTCAATATTTATTTAAAAATGTTGATGGCTTTTGTTGTGCTAAAAATCCGAAAAATAAGCCAATAAGACAGTCTACGAGAAAGAACTGCAAGTCCTTTCATCTTTCATTCCACTTCGCGGTTACGTAAATTACTGAACAACCACTAAATTCGCAATTTTCTAAAATCAAATCATAGAATTATACTGAGAGGTATTCGATTGAGTACTTCAAAAGAATGAAACTGCAAATTTCATCTGGATAATTTTCGGATTTCAATGTAATGTAATATCTTCTCAACATCGATACGTCATTTTTCCTATCACAGAAAAAAATAGTATATTATGTAACAAGTGTTATAAACGCCCTTTTAGTAACGAGTATTTTAAGCACGAGCGGAGCAGAGCGGAGCGAGTGTTTAATAAAGGAGTGTCTAGAAGAGTTTATAAACGCGTTACATACTATGCTTTTTCTACGAACTCCGAAAATTACATTAAAACATACCTGCTATTCCTGCTAACCTACAAAATAATTCGAAAGAAATGGGAATAGAGAACATAATACATTCAACTGCATGCAACCAGCGAGACACGAATAAGTGATATTGGTTGTAGATGTGTCCAGTCCATTGCTTACTAACCTTTGTTTCACGTTCATTGTCATGCTTAGCGCAGAATGAATGAATTGTTCTCAAAGATGGATGCTTCATTTTTACACTTCTTGGAGATATGCAAGTACCAGAACATTCTCTTCGATTTCACTTTCGTCTACATTTCGCATATTTTTAATGAATAATTCTGATACAAACGAATATTGTTTTAATAATTCTGATACGAAATTTGAAAATAACAGTTGACAGTTGATACAATTGACAGGCCAGACATGTCTCAAATTACTGAAGCTCTGTTTAATGAACTGTGTTGCCATGGTAATGTGTTTAAGGAATCGTGTTGCCATGGTAACGTGTTTAATATTTCTAATAAATCACAGATCGTCAATTCGTGATTAATCGATCATTTAGCGTGGTACATATCTGTACGCTAAATGCCATATTAGTTATGTGAGTAGAAAACATTATATTTTCTCATTACTTGAATCAGAGCCTAGACCAAAAAGCCAATAACCCATGAAAAACATCATCGACGCCCCTGAATAGGGATCATTCCTAGTAGCATCGAACATCAACTTTCAGACAAGTTGATGTTCGATGCTAGTAGGTACTTATCGTTATTGGTATTATTTAACATTAATTATATATAGTTGTTCATTATTGGTTCTGGAGCATCCGGCAGTTAGTGAGGCAGTGGCAGACTGTTGATGGTGATTTAATAAATCCAAATGATTCAGATCAGACAGCAAGACAGCGGCGGAGCAACAGAATATTTCACGCAACATTATGCGACAGTAGTTGTTTAACGTGCACGGAATGATAGTAATTTACCACGTGAATGTACAATCGTATTCAAAAAAAGCGTACAAGTATATTGGAGGGAGAAATTAACGTCATCCTATTCTTGATCCTATTTGCCTAAAACGGGCTATCAGGAATGAATGTTTACCAAGTGTTGACAGTAGAGTGATCATAGGTTCTTAAAAACACAAAGCATTGGCTGAGCCAATTTTACACAACGAGAACTAGGATGCCGAAATCTACTATGTTTACTTACTACTACTATTCACTATTACTATTACTTCTACTATTACTATTACTACTACTTCTACTATTACTATTACTAATACTTGAACGCATTTTTATTGAATACGACTGTAGTTTAAATCATACGAGTAAGAAATTAGCACTCCGTGCGAGTTATATACACTATACTTTTTCTACGTCTGTAACAGATAACAGCAATTTTTCTTATTTCTGTGGCTTGTAGTCATCTGATTTTCTCTAAAGTAAAGCTGTCATTGTTTGAAATTTGATATTTCATGGGAGATGAGATTTTTTGAAATAATAATATTGTGATATCAGATACGGAAATGAAATTATACTTCATTGCTTTATCGAACACAGTAGAAACATTTTGTTGTCTAATTGATTGATAAGTCTAATTCACGAAAAAAATCCGCAAAACCTTTTTTACTCATTATCTCGTGCTCGATCTCGTGTATTATTGATTATTTCTACACTACAATCAGAGGGGGAGTGTATAATCTCTGCTACAATGAAATTTGAAATAGACAGGGTGACAGGGATCTCTCGAGAGATCTACTCTCACGCCAGGTATATTACTTCAGTATATCGGAGTATTCCCCAAGGTGCATGGCTCACCCCTTTAACTTTCATCATGGCAGTTGGAGATAAAAATCGAAATCTGGGGTACAGTCAGATGCAATGAACATGTCGCACATGGGCGGTGATGACACTTCTAATCACTGCTGCATTAAGAGCGCTAACACCAACCAACCGCAAATTTTTTTTTGTATGTGACTGTACCTATATTAGAGAATAATTTACAATTTCTGGCATATTCACTCGCTATGAGGGAGAGGGGGTAATTATTCCCCCCTCCCCAAGAATGTTAATCCACACAAGTTTGTTATTTTATTTGATGATAGATGCTTATATGTTGGTTTGATTTGTGATTTGTTTGTTCAAAGAAGTTCAGTTTCGTTTCTAATGCTAATTACAGGGTCTCTCATAAAGTTGGTATCATAAGGAAGGAAATTTTGATAATAATTCAAACTGAAATTCAAAATGTGCATTTAAGTATTTCTGGTTTTACTTTAAAAAAATAAAAATGGACTACTCGGGATATGGTCACGTGACTTTCGGTACATTTCAGAAGTTAGATTCGTTCATATCAATTTTATTGTTTGAAGTTCAAGAAAGTTTACTAGGAGAAGTTGAATCCATTCCAATTTTAGGGTCTATTGCAATTTTTATTTCTTGATATTTTTTTATTTATACTTCGACTCAGCTAAACTTTCGTTAGATGTGGCATCTTTTTAGTCTGAAGAAAATACATTTTCCAATACATCAATTTTGCATCAAACTTAACAGAAATTCAAAGCAGGGATTATTGTTTTCTGGAGAAAATTACATTTTTGTCGATGATTGTGATTGAAAATTAGTAGCATGATAAAGCTACTGAAACATGGAATAGTTTTGTCGGTGATATTATTTTTAACATTATGCAGACATTCAATTTAGAAATTGAACAAATATCGAAAACTGAAAATTGTCATAGAATATTGAAAAGGAATATTGGATATATATATAAAACTAGCTTGCCAGTGGGGATTGCAGCAAAGAGAAGGTGAACTCATTACAGTTTGTCGGAGCTTTCGGAAATGCATATTTCCATCTTCAGGGCTACTACAATAGATTTTTTATGTGTACAATGACAGCAATATAATGAAATGTTCAAATGATACTCACTATTTGAGGATGATCACTATGATGTTGAGAGGAAATTTTGAGAGTCGATGTAACATTTTTTGGACATACAGTGTCACGAAACATTTAAAATTCTTGTAAAAGACGAACAAAAACGGTTTTTACATAATTTTTACATTATTGCAAATTATTTTATCACAAATTAAGACATTGACTCTTCGCAGTGCAATCTTCGCTTTTGAGTGCAATTACCGATAAATTAATGAGGGAAATATTCTCTGTATTTTTTTTGAATTTTGAACAAATGAGCCTATTTGAGTAGGGTTGCATCGAGACGAGATATCTCGTCTCGAAGGCACTTTCTCGTGTCGTCTCGAACATCGAGACGAGAAATTAACAAACTCTCGTCTCGATGTTTTTCTCGAAGACAATTTCTCGATCTCGATTCGAGACTCTCGAAATTTCGAGAGTCTCGAAAACAAAAACTGAATGTTATTAAAAAATGCTATTTACAGGCCATGGCCAGAGCTGAATCATTTTTCTATAAAAGAATTATGTTAATACATGAACTCAAAGCCACGTATAACAAACAAACCGCCGAGCATCAGCAAAAAAGGAAAAATATTGTATTGAAAAGGAATATTCTCAGATATATGAAAAAAATTGATGCATTTAAAGAAATGCATTGAGAAATCGCATTCTCTATGTGATGAAAATATTAATTCTTTCTCGGTATATTCAACAGAAAACAACCACTTTCCTAGCTGTATGCCACGACGAACATTGAATCATATCTATTGAACACACACGATGAGAATTTGAAAATAAAATCGTCTGAATTTGAGAATTTGCATTTGTATCAAGTTTTTCAAAGTTCATTA
The DNA here is from genome assembly GCA_918026855.4 of Phaedon cochleariae. Taxonomy (NCBI): domain Eukaryota; kingdom Metazoa; phylum Arthropoda; class Insecta; order Coleoptera; family Chrysomelidae; genus Phaedon; species Phaedon cochleariae. Next base: position 8,658,260 of record OU896719.1, on the reverse strand, counting down.
TACATCTGAGAATATTCTTTTTTAATACTTTCTTCATCCAAATCAAGGGATTCAAACTTGTACGAATAAGGAAACTTGTTATTTCATTAATTCAGAATTCCTTTCCACGCCCTGTATGATGAATATCAATTTGTCATACATCCAGAACAAAAGAATATTATTCCAAAAAAATGAAAATTGAACGAATTCTTGATGTTTGAATTCAATCTCCCAGTGCTGGGACCAACGAGGTAATGCAATTGCAACAAAAAAAAACAAAAAAAAACGTGTTAGAAAATTCATCTTTTCTGCACTCATTTTGGTGTTGCAAGTTTTTTCTGTACTAGTGCGGTAAATCGTCATTTTCAACAGTAAAATGAGCACAGAAAAATTGATTTTTCCGCACGCTAGTAGAACAATTTTCTCGAGATTTTTCTTCTCAAATTATCAGCGTTTTTGGTAGTAGGTAAAATATTGTACTATATTCGTATCGTAATTTCTTTTTACCGAGCATATTACGATATGGGATGGATTGTCAAACGAAGCCGAATCTATTAACTACAATATACAGGATGTTTGGTTCATCGACGTATATTTGGAGGAGGTGGTAGATTCAACAATCCACTACACTGTTTTACCACTAACCAAAACGATTTTTTTTCAGTTTTCATCTTACCCTGGAGATGCTAACATAGTTAGCGGAACACGTGAGGTTTGAAAAATCGGTTTGGATAGTGGTAAACTAGTGCAGTGGATTATCATGCCAAAAGTTGCAGTTTTCGATATTATATATTAGACATTGAGGACTGCAGCGATGTCAAAAAAGTAACTCTCTGAAGTTTGTTCAAGCTTCCGCAAAATCTGTATTTCCATCATCAGGGAGACTGTAAAGAGATTATTCATGAGTATCATATGTGTTCTGTAATTGTGAACAACTTTTTCACTTACATGTTTTATGAGGATGGCTGATATTATGTTCATTTATAATTTCTCTTTATAGAAATATCTTGGTAAATGCTTCGTAACAGTTGTGGCACTCAAAAATTTATTGTCCTCAAAATGAACGGTGAGTCTTCCTTTTATACTATTTCAATAATCTTGCCAGAAATACAGATTATAGAAATAGGTCGATACCTCGGTCGATACCTATCTAAAATACGTGACAATAACTATATTCAATTTTGGAGCAAAACATAATGGAATAATCGATATTACATATAATCTATAATTTTAAATCATTATTAATGAACCTATACTTACCTATATTATTATAATGAAGGTATTATAATTATCTGTCAAGTAAGTCACATTGGTGGTTACTTCACATATTTATTTCAGATAATTCTTTCGGTTGCATAAAAAATAGCATGTTTCATTCGGATCAAAAGTGACTTTGTTTGACTTGCAAATTTTGCTTTCGCTCGGCTTCGATATCTATTGTAGTTCATCGTAAACTTCGAAACGTACTTTTTGTTATATTTATAAATTGGATTTTGAACAAAATCATCGTAGAAGTAGGACTCGTTATAATACATTCAATTGGTTTTCTTAAAATCCTGATGATACTGTGATTATTGTTTTCGATAGTGATATTGATTTAATCTATGTTGATATGATTGAAGATTGTATCAACTATTACGAGATACCCGAGGAGATACCTTAATTTTGGAAATTGAATGGATTAAAAATTATGAATTCAGGAATTGTTATACTATACCACACTTCCGATGTATTTGTTTTGCACCACCCTATTGATTGATTGGTCAAACAGTGAGGTTCCAAAGAAGAAAATGCATATTCTTCTGCAACCAACTCAAAAGTCAAAAGTCGTTCATTTCAATACCAAAATAAGCTATAAACATAGGAATGTTGCTAGGCAACACTTTCAGTTCCTAGGAGTTGAAAACCTTCAAGATTCACATACTCGCTTGATCTGTATTAAATTCGTTATTCTCGGAATGGATAACTTAGGTGTTTAAATAATCACGGCCAGCAATAGTGTTTTGTCTCACCCAACGATATTGTTTACCTCCATTTGATTCCCGAGCCAAACACAGTGGAGTATGGAGAGAAATAAATGATCGCTATTATTATTGTTGATATGTTCTCTAATCTAACATTTTCCACGTTTTGTATATTTGCTGTTACGGCTAACACCTTGATGTCTATACAGAAATGGGTCACTTTGTGGTTGTATTCATATTGAAACTACAATTCGAACATCCTTGAAAATTGAATACACCTGATCTGTTAATGCAGGTAGAATATTCTCACCACACGGATTATTTGATGCATTGCATATACATATGGCACAGCATTGGTGGTTACTTCACATATTTATTTCAGTTAATTCTTTCGGTTGCAAAAGAAATAGCATGTTTCATTTGGATCAAAAGTGACTTTGTTTGACTCGCATATTTTGCTTCCGCTCGGCTTCGCAAAACGCTCAGCCTCGCAAATGCAAAATTCGCTTTTCAAACAAAGTGTCACTTTTGATCCTAATTAAACAATCTCCTATCTGTAAGCAGGAAAGTATATACCTTTATCACTTCAAATACCGTAAAATGGGAATACTTGGAATACTTCAGATACAAATATAAGTACGTGCATGTGGCAAAGATATTGAACATTGCAGGGAATTTTATAGATGTATGAGTAGACCAGGGCCTACTCTATCTTACCGGGCCGTAGTCTATCCCCTCTCTCTCGACGCTGACGTCACACTAGTAGGTTGAGATTTCACATCAGTCCGTACTGATGCGTTCGGAATTGATAGGCTATAGCTCATTTACTATAGATTTTAGAAGCACACTCAATCGAAACGAAATGATCCCCAACAAATTCCTCAACTTTTGGTGAAAAAATGAATCCAATAGGATGAATCAATACCGAGTTATGGCGTTGTAACGAAATTCCATTTTATTGAAAATCAGGACGTTGTACTACAGAATACTATTTTTTGCAAATTTGGAATTGGAATAAGATGAAACTAACTCAATATATCAAACTACGATGATGAATCAATTGAATAGTGAAAAAATTGTAGAGTTACCAACAATGAGTCCGAAAGAAATTAAATATAAAGAGCGAGTAAAAAATGGGCCGTTATACCTACCTACTCAAATTTCGCTGTATTACAATTTCGCGGTAATTCCTTGGACTGGTAAAGGGCGATATACTTCTTATTACTCATTTTATTTCTAAATGGCGTATGGTTCAGACCAACTAATATTGGTGCCTGAAAAATTCGAAACAATATTTCTACAATGTAAGTCACAACATAAAGTTTTGGAGAATTTAGCAGAAATTGAAATCAATTCCCTTCTCAATTATTCCGAGAATCAATGTTGCAGTTGTGGGTCTTTTGATTTAATCAGCAGAACATTCTCTAAAACCATTTCAAATATTCTGTTGAACAATTATTGCGAAATAAAAAAAATAAAAAAAGAAAAATCACTAAACTTTCAGGATGAGATATATAGTTCAGTTTTCAAATTTTAGTTTGTGATTGAGATGATGTTTATATATTTTTTGTTATTAGTGTATTTCATTTTGTGATATCTATCAATTTTTTTTATTTTGTTATGTTGATCATTTTTACAGTTTATTTTGTTTGGTTTTGTTTGTGTTTAAGGATTCAACGTTTTTTTTTTCATTTTTTCCTTATTCATTCATATATCGTTGTTCTGGGTATTTTGTTATTCAGTTCGTTATATTCATTTTTATATCTCTCATTGTTGAGATACATATTTTTTCAATTATATTTGTTAGGTTGTGTTCATATGAACTCCACATATTTTGTTCTTTTTGATTCTGATAGTTTGCAAATATATCAAATATATTCAAATTAAATTTTTTTCACGAATTTAACGTTATCATTCGAATATATACTCTTCAGCAGAAAATAATTGTTACCGAATAGGCGTTTTTGTGTAATAACACACTCGAGTTATAGGATTTCTAACGTCATCAAAGTGCGTCCTAATCATCTTTAGAGATGAACGCTGCTAAAACCCTTCGAGATAAAGTGGATGTGTATCATACCGATTTGTAGGCAATCAAATTTCCTACAAAAAAGTCAGTGACAGCATATATCCATAGTTGATAGGATTAGCATGGGAGGCGTCCGAACTTTTTGAACTATTCTGTAATGAACACCTGAATCATCGTTCTACTTGAATTGAAATATCGGTTTGTTGTTGGCCCTTGGGAATTACGAAAAAAAACTCAGTCAATCTAGATACTATGCGAAATCTTTTCATGGTTGAATTATTTCTGTGAATTGAATATTGGAATTTTGTAGCTGTTTGAAAAAGGACAATTCCGAATGGCGTCAATTAATCTTGATATGCCATATTTCTGAAAATAATGATCGTAAATCAGTGAAATTTGATTCATCTTCTGGAAAATTCTTTTCTGTACATATTTGACCTCTAGATATTTTTCGCTAACTGTGACCGTTTTCCCGAGATAAATCAATGAAACGAGAGAGACAATTTCCACTGCGTTGATTTTGTCCCTACTAGTGTGACGTCACGAAAGCGATGCTCCGGCCCGGTTAGATAGAGTAGGCCCTGAGTAGACATATTTATTTATTCATTTATTAACGGACAAGCCAACCAAATTAAACAATTTAGAAAAAGAAAGTATAAAAATACAGAGCACGTACATATTATTATATCTATGAGAAAGACCTCGAGAAAGACTAACCCAAAAAAATATGTGGAAGGCTAAAACGAATAGGAAGATGAGGATTATGAAAAAAGTGATTAATAGTTTTTTTCTGCAACCGACACAAAAGTCGTCCATTTTGATACCAAAATTAGCTCTTAAATTGACGTTTCTATTACTGACACAAAAATAGGTATGTTGCTAGGCAACATATTTAGTTCCTAGGAGCTGAAGTTGAATTTTAGTTCCTAGGAGCTAAAGTTGAACTTTAGCTCCTAGGAACTAAAAAGGATCTACTGGACGTCATCAAGAATAAACAACATTGTGACGGTTGGTTATTTGGGTTGAGACGCATACCTGATTTGTTTCCGATTTCAGCAGATTTGGCATTCCATGCCCATGCTAGATATATAAATACACCTTATTATAGTGTAATATTGGAATTTTAAACCATCTCAGTTAAGTATTTTTGTTTTGATCAGGGAAGCCTTCAAGATTCAAATACTTGCTTGATCTGTATTTCATTCGTTATTCTCGGGATGGATAACTTGTTTTTGAATAATCACGGCAAGCAATAGTTTTTTTTGTCTCAAACAACGATATTGTTTAGCTTCATTTGATTATCAAGTAAAACACAGTCTAGTATGGAGAGGAATTAATAATCACTATTATCATTGTTGATATGCTCACTAACCTAACATTAAACGCTCCGCCTCGCAAATGCAAAATTCGCTTGTCAAACAAAGTGTCACTTTTGATCCTAATAAAACAATCTACTATTTTTCGCTTTCCTTAGAGACAATAATGAATTGAATAGTCCAATTTGGTAATTGTGTGTATTTGCTGTTTTCATAATTCTATTCATGGATTCAATTTGTACTACAGAATGGTATCTTGAAAATGTCACTATTTCTGTTTCTCCTAGTATTTGCGGAAAGCGTAATCCGGCGTAATCAGAGTAACAATTTCAGGAGAATTAATGTAACCATTGATAATTTTATGGAGGAATAATAGAGCAATTTCCATTCTTCTATGTATCAACGTATTCATGTTTGAAATATCTAATATTTGTGGATAAGTATAATCATCCCTATCGAATCCCATGCGATATGCACAACTTAATTTCTTTTTTTTTTATCGCTTGAAGCGCACGAAAGGGAATCCCTATAATGTTCAAAGAACATGGTGCGTTCCTAGGGAAAATAGGGATAGGAGGTAGATATTGGAATTTTTTTTGAACTTCTGGAGATTATATGTTGCTGGGAATACTTCCTCAGGCAATGAATTCCAGAGCCTAGCCGTTCTATGGATGAAGGAGTTTTGATAAAGTGCTATTCGACGTCTTTCGAGGTTGACAACGAATGGATGTGCTGACTGGGCTTGTCTAGATCGTCTGGCTGGTATTTCTAGTAAAGGGATGATAGCAGAGATTTCCGAAGAACATTTCCCGTGGAAGTATCGATAGAAAAGTGAAAGGTCGCCGACCTTTCTACGGTGTTCCAATGATGTCAAAGAGTGTGTGAGTGTGGCGTCACCCACCAGGCGGATGGCTTTTCTCTGGATGGAATCTAAGAGCATCAGCGTATGTTTTGGTGCTGAACCCCATATGTGAGAACAGTATTCTAGAACAGGTCGTATTTGTGCTTTGTAAATCATGAGAAGCTGTTGAGGTATGAAGTAGCTTTTCGCACGGAACAAGAATCCGAATTTTTTTGAAGCAGCTTTTGCGATGGATTTGACATGATTATCCCATAAAAGAGTGTTGCTGATGGAAATACCGAGCATAGATATGGTGGGCTTGGTGGAGATGGTGGTGCCAGACATTACAATGTCGGGCATACTGAGTTCCGCCTTTCTAGAGAAAATACAGGCTTGAGTTTTGGTGGCGTTGAATTCAACTAGGCTGTTGGTTCCCCAGGCTGTGATTTCAGCAAGGTCTTCATTGACAGCATTGACCTGCCTACGACGTGAGTTCTTAGTTTCCTGGGAAGAAATGGGAATTCTGGAAGAGAACGCAGTATGGAGGGTACTACTTAATTTTGACAACCATCTAAAAGATCAGAATCAACTTTGTAAAAATGGTGACCAAATCAAAGAATTATATTCAAGAATAGACCTCACCTGTGCACAATAAATTATTTTAATAGCATTAACAGATAGTTCTTTAGCAGAACGGAGGGAGAAGCCTAGCATTTTACGAGATGATGTTTCTATTATGTGATGTTTGAAGGTCATTTTCGAGTCGAATATTACTCCTAAGTCTTTGATTGTATTGGTTACTGATAGATTAGTATCATTAACTCTGTAAATATGATCAATAGCATCATGGCTTCGTGAAAATGTTATTGTTTGACATTTATCCAAATTCAGCTTCAATAAATTGATATGGCTCCATCTGGAAAAGTTATTTAGATCGAGCTGCAAACTCCCAGCATCAGAAATGCATTGAACCGTTCTAAACATCTTCAGGTCATCGGCAAACATCAAAATGGAACTGTTGATGATGACATCAGAGAGGTCATTCACAAAAAGATTAAATAACAAAGGTCCATCTGGAGAATATAAGCAGAATCTGGACTCGTCAGTAAGAATAACATTGTCCCACTGTTTCTAAGTTCAAAATTGAATGTTCAGTGGCAAATTGCAGTCTAGTTACTCGGTGACGCGAAAGCAATTTGGGTCCAGTTGCTGGTCTGCAAGCTTTCAAACCAAACTTCTTCAATCTTCGGCGAACTGTCCATATATTTACATTTGTAGCTCGAACCTCTTGGAGTTGACTGCACTTTTTTTTTATCGCTTGATGCGCACGAAAGGGAATCCCTATAATGTTCAAAGAACATCGTGCGTTCCTAGGGAGGATAGGGATAGGAGGTAGGTATTGGATTTTTTTTTGAACTTCTGGAGATTATATATGTTGTTGGGAATACTTCCACAGGCAATGAATTCCAGAGCCTAGCCGTTTTATGGATGAAGGAGTTTTGATAAAGTGCTGTTCGACATCTTTCGAGGTTGACAACGAAAGGATGTGCTGACTGGGCTTGTCTAGTTCGTATGACTGGTCTTGCTAGTGAAGGGATGATGGCAGAGATTTCCGAAGAACATTTCCCGTGGAAGTATCGATAGAAAAGTGAAAGGTCGCCGACCTTCCTACGGTGTTCCAATGATGTCAAAGAGTGAGTGAGTGTGGCGTCACCCACCAGGCGAATGGCTCTCCTCTGGATGGAATCTAAGAGCATCAGCGTATGTTTTGGTGCTGAACCCCATATGTGGGAACAGTATTCTAGAACAGGCCGTATCTGCGCTTTGTAGATCATGAGGAGCTGTTGAGTTGTGAAGTAGCTTTTCGCACGGAACAAGAATCCGAGTTTTTGTGAAGCAGCTTTTGCGATGGATCTCACATGATTATCCCATGAAAGAGTGTTGCTGATGGAAATACCGAGCATAGATATGGTGGACTTGGTGGGGATGGTGGTGCCAGACATTACAATGTCGGGCATACTGAGTTCCGCCTTTCTAGAGAAAATACAGGCTTGAGTTTTGGTGGCGTTGAATTCAACTAGGTTGTTGGTTCCCCAGGCTGTGATTTCAGCAAGGTCTTCATTGACAGCATTGACCTGCCTGCACCGCGAGTTCTTAGTTTCCTGGGAAGAAATGGGGATTCTGGAAGAGAACGCAGTATGGAGGGTACTATCATCTGCAAAGCTGTGGATGGAAGAAGTTGTTACTCCCAACAGATCATTGATATGAAGAAGAAATAATGTTGGTGCCAAAATTGATCCTTGTGGAACGCCGGAATTAATGCCATTTGTATCAGACGATACACCGTCCACCACCACATGAAGCGATCTGCCTGAAAGAAAACTCGAAAGAGATGGCATAGCTGGGGTGGTAAGCCGTATGATGGTAGTTTGTGGAGGGGTCCTTCGTGCCAAACCCGGTCAAATGCTTTCGATATGTCCAACGCGACAGCTAGAGATTCCCTGTGTTTTTCTAATGAAGCTTGCCATAAATGGGTGACGTAGGCAAGTAGATCTCCAGTAGATCTTCGGTGGCGAAAGCCGTATTGTCTATCATTGATGATCCCCGAGCTCTCCAGATATTTGATAAGCTCAATATTGATGGCTTTCTCCATCACTTTGGAGATTACTGATAACAGGGCGATGGGCCTGTAGTTGTTGGGCAGGTTCTTGTTCCCTTTTTTGGGGATTGGTTGGACTCTAGCTGTCTTCCAGCATGATGGAAAAATACCCGAACTGTACGAGACGGTGAACAACTTGCAGAGAATCGGTGTTAATTCTGGTGCACATTTTTTGAGGATAATGGGTGGAATTCCATCAGGACCGTTAGCCTTATTCGTTTTGAGTTCAAGCAAAATTCGTCTGATAGTGCGTTGACGGAAGACGATTTCGGGCATTCGACTCTCAACGGGTGGAATGTTTGGCGGCATTTTTCCTTGGGAATCTAAAGTAGAGTTTGCTGCGAAAATCTCTGCAAAAATATTTGCTTTCTCCTGCGATGTTGTTGCTAAGGTGCCGTCGGATTTGGACAGTGGTGGAAATGAACTATTAGTGAAATTTCTTCCGACCGCTTTAGCAAGGGACCAAAACGAACGGGAGCCATTGGGACAATCTATGAGTTTCGATCTTATCTTGGCATTGTATGTTTCTTTCGAAGCCTCTATTGTTTGGCTGCAGTTATTCCTGGCATCAACGTATTCTGCTCTAGTCGCGAGGTTAGGGTTTTTGCGCCAACGATGGTAGGCTGTTTGTTTCAAGGCAACAGTTCTAGAACAGTTTTTGTTGAACCAGGGTTTCGATGGTGATGATCTTCTCGAAGAATGAGGTATGTATGTGTCCATTCCGAACATGATGATCTCGGATATTTCCGCAGCACACTGTGAAGGGTCCTCAGAGTTAAAGCATACTCTATGCCAAGGAAACTCGGAGAAAAACATGCGGAGACCGTCCCAATCTCCTGAATTGTAATGCCATATAAGACGTGGGGGTGCCGGAGCATTTGATGGAATGAAAAATGGGCAGGTTGTGGAGATGAGTGTGTGGTCAGAATTGCCAAGTGGAGTTCGTACATCTATGGTGTAGGGTGCTGAATTGTTAGTGAGGAATAAATCAAGTATGTTAGCTGAATGGTTATTGGCATCGGGAATTCGTGTGGGTTCTTTGATAAGCTGCTCTAAGCCGTGAGTGATGGCGAAAGCTTCGGCTTGTCGCCCAGCTTCATCCGTTAACTGATGTTAAGTGACGATCCCGCCAAGGATCCCGCAGAGTTTCAATGTGAATAAATCTGTCATTAGTAGCAGTAGTTTTTCGTTTTCTGTCACAACCTGCCCTACACATATTAACGCCAGTAGTAGAACGTTCGACTACCCTCTAAACGGTAGTACGATGAACATGAAGTATTCTTGCAAAATATTCATAATTACATATCTTCAACAAGGCCATTAGCTCTTGCACAATTTTCCGCACTTAAAGCCATCGTAGAGTATAGGGCAATGGTATAGGTCTTGCGCGAAAAATCACTGTCAATTTGACTGAGGACAACAATGATCAAAGCAATCTTGAAAATGAACTAGTGCTCTCAAAGTCTCAAAGACATGAATCAAATGTGAAAAAGGGATGGTTCCTAAGAGAACATGATTTTTTGAAATAATTTGGCAACCAAATTATTCCACGGGGTGTTTTGAAATTAGGGTAATACAACGACCTTTCATTCAACCCTGTATAATGACTAATCCGCCAGCATTTAACAGAAGACTGGATATACAAGTTGGAATTAGTCATTTTATCTACAGTTTGTTGAAAAAATTATGAGAATCGAACCGAAAATTAAAAAGTTATGAGACTTTAAATTTGGCCGAATATCGACTTGTTGCGTTTTTTTGCATCTGAGTGTATATATGCACGGTATCATGTTTCAAAATGAAATCAGCTGTAGACTTCAGGGGGTAATTTGAAAATATGAAGTTTTGTTCCAATTTACCCCGCAGTTCCATCAAGTGTCCCCATTCTACGGTAATGATTGCGAGTGCACCATCAAGCATATCGTCCCAAGGACTTGGATAAATATTTATCGAATGATTTTTTATGATTGCTGTTCGCGCTTGAGGAAGTAACAAACCGCGATACTTGCGATAGTGACTTTTTAAAAATATAAATATTTGGAAAATGATATCTAATCTAGTTTACTCATGTTCAATATAAATAAATGTTCTAATGACAGCTACCAGGAATTAGTTTTAAATCCACATCATCGATATGTACCGGATGTAGACTTGGTGGTCTCATAATATAACAGTAAAAGTGCACTTATCATGCGATGGTTTTTTTTGAAGATTCCACACCAGTGATTTTTATACAGTTAAATTGGGTTTTTAGGACAAATTACCATAGCAACCGTATGGATTTTAGTGGAGATTTTTTTTTCGTGGGTACCCACCAGCATATGAAATCGTAAATTATTTTTTCTGCAACCGACACAAAAGTCGTCCATTTCGATACCAAAATTAGCTCTTAAATTGACGTTTCTATTACTGACACAAAAATAGGTATGTTGCTAGGCAACATATTTAGTTCCTAGGACCTAAAGTTGAATTTTAGTTCCTGGGAGCTAAAGTTGAACTTTAGCTCCTAGGAACTAAAAAGGATCTACTGGACGTCATCAAGAATAAACAACATTGTGACGGTTGGTTATCTGGATTGAGACACATCATACCTGATTTCCGATTTCAGCAGATTTGGCACTCCGTACCCATGCTGTAGATATAAATACACCTTATTATAGTTTAGTATTGGAATTATAAACATCTCAGTTAAGTATTTTTGTTTTGATCAGGGACGCCTTCGAAATTCAAATACTTGCTTGATCTGTATTTCATTCGTTATTCTCGGGATGGATAACTTGTTTTTGAATAATCACGGCAAGCAATAGTTTTTCTGTCTCAAACAACGATATTGTTTAGCTTCATTTGATTATCAAGTCAAACACAGTGTAGTATGCCAGTATGGAGAGGAATAAATAATCACTATTATCATTGTTGATATGCTCACTAACCTAACATTTTCCACGTCTTGTTCCTATAGCTGGCACTGGCGCGGTATTTGCCATTAGAGCACCTGATGGTCCATACACAAATATGTCACTCTGTGGTTGTATCTATATTGAAACTTCAATTCGAACATCCTAGAAAACCTAACCTGCTGTTAATGCAGGTAGAATATTCTCACCACATGGATTATTTGTCAATATTTGTTGCATTGCATACATATGGCACGGCATTGGTGGTTACTTCACATGTTTATTTGAGTTAATTGTTTCGGTTGCAGAAAAAATAGCATGTTTCATTCGGATCAAAAGTGACTTTGTTCGACTCGCAAATTTTGCTTTCGCTCGGCTTCGCTAAACGCTCCGCCTTGCAAATGCAAAATTCGCTTGTCAAACAAAGTGTCACTTTTGATCCTAATAAAACAATCTACTATTATGACGTTTTAATGACAGAATGATATTTTGACGTCCTAAAATAGTGATTTTGTGCCACTTCATTTGGGTAGAAATCGAGGTAGAAATCAACAATTGATAGGCTAAGAATCCATTGATGCCCTAACTGCAACTATTATACAGGGTGTTTCACAGGTAAAGGGAAATATTTCAGTGGTACATAGGGGTCCCCAAGGTGATTCTGAAAATACCATATTTGATAGGTCTTAGAGTCTTCATAACAGAGATACAGGGCGATTTATCGATTTCGAATAATTATTCATTCGTCTATAAGTATTGAACTACCCGGTATATTTTCCTCAAGTTTGGAATGGACATCGTCCACCAATATTCTTATGGAGCTTAAACTTGGGACGTTGAATTTATTCGCTTATCGAGCGGAACGAAAATCCAGGTTCGGCTTCAGCAAAAATTTACATTTATTCGAAATATTAAAATAACACACTGTATGTAATTACTGACAGAGTTCATCGAAGGAATCGTGAAGAGGAGTAAAAACTGAATTGTAGTTGATGCTTTTTGTTTTCCCGCCACCAATTCGCATCGTAACAAGTAACAATCCTAAACAGAAAGTTAATAGTATGTCAATTTGAAGAGTATTAAAATTATAAAACCAGTTTTGATATATTTTAGTTGAATGATCGTTCGAAAGAACTTACTAAGTTTCACTGTCCTTATAATAGAGATACAGGGTGAATTTATCGGTTTCGAATTATTATTTACACGTCCGTAAGTATTGAACTACCCAGTAATATTTTCTTAAATTTGGTATGGAGCTTACTTAGGACGTTAGATTCATTGACCTTTCAAGCGGAATAAAAATACAGGTTCAGCTTCAGAAAAAGTATCACAGTCTTTATAACAGAGATACAGGGTGAATTATCGGTTTCGAATAATTATTGACTCGTCCATAAGTATTGAACTATGCAGTAATATTTTCTCAAATTTGGTACGGAGCTTACTTGAGACGTTGGATTCATCGACCTATCGGGCGGAATGGAGATACAGGTTGGGCTTCAGGAAAAATTCACACTCATTCGAGATATAAAAAAAACACATTGTATTTAATAATTAACAAAGTTCATCAGAAGAATAATCGTGAACGGGAGAAAAAACTGAATTGGATTTGATACTTCTAGCGATTATTCAACTAGAAGATATCAAATAATTATAATCCGATAATTCACCCTGTATCTCTGTTATCAATACTGTGGGACTTTTCCTGAAGCTGAACCTGTATTTCCATTCCGCCTGATAGGTCAATGAATCCAACTTCCCAAGTAAGGTCCATACCAAATTCTGAGAAAATATTACTGGGTAGTTCAATACTTATGGACGTGTGAATAATTATTCGAAACTGATAATTCACCCTGTATCTCCGTTATAAAGACTGTGATACCTAGTAGTAAGTTATTTCGAGCGATCATTTAACTAAAATATATCAAATAATCATAATTAAAACTGGTTTTATAATTTTAATACTCTTCAAATTGACATACTTCTAACTTTCTGTTGATGATTGTTACGATTGGAGAATTGGTGGCGGGAAAATAAAAAGCATCAAATTCAATTCAGTTTTTCCTCCTCTTCACGATTCCTCTGATTAATTCTGTTAATTATTACATAGAGTGTGTTATTTTAATATTTCGAATAAATGTAAATTTTTCTTGAAGCCGAACCTGGACTTTCACTCCGCCCGATAGGTGAATAAATTCAACGTCCCAAGTATAAGCTCCATACCAAATTGGAGGAAAATATACCAGGTAGTTCAATACTTATAGACGAATGAATAATTAAGTATTCGAAATCGATAAATCGCCCTGTATCTCCGTTATGAAGATTCTGAGACCTATTAAATATCGTATTTTCAGAACCACCTTGGTGACCCCTATGTACCATTGAGATATTTCCCTTTACCTATGAAACACCCTGTATAGAATGTCATACCACTACCTGGGCCTGTGTAAGACGTTATGGAAGGCTAAAATTCGAAATCTCTGGTACTGATACGCTTCAACAGGAAGATCAAATTACTGAGGTGGACGGACATACTGACTTTCATCAGAAATCCACGGCGTGTGCAGCAGGGGTCGGCAAAAAAGGCTCACTGTGGCCTACTTCCTACTTGCTAGGCGACCGCCTCCCCCTCTACTATTACTAGTATGTACCTTGGAGTATCCCGAAGTTAATATACAATGGAAGAATATAATGAAAGAATGAAATATAATAATATAAGTTAATATACAATGGAAGAATATAATATGTTACATTTTAAACTACTATTCTCATCTCTTATATCGAGTTTTCTTTCAGGCAGATCGCTTCACGTGGAACTAAGATCTCACGGCGCAGGCAGGTCAATGCTGTCAATTAAGATCTTGCTGAAATCAAAGCCTGGGGAACCAACAACCTAGTTGAATTCAACGCCACCAAAACTCAAGCCTGCATTTTCTCTAGAAAGGCGGAACTCAGTATGCCCGATATTGTAATGTCTGGCTCCACCATCCCCACCAAGCCCACTATATCTATGCTCGGTATTTCCATCAGCAACACCCTTTCATGGGATAATCATGTCAGATCCATCGCAAAAGCTGCTTCACAAAAACTCGGATTCTTGTTCCGTGCAAGAAGTTACTTTACACCTCAACAGCTTCTCATGATCTACAAAGCGCAGATACGGCCTGTTCTAGAAAACTGTTCCCACATATGGGGTTCAGCACCAAAACATACGCTGATGCTCTTAGATTCCATCCAGAGAAGAGCCATTCGCCTGGTGGGTGAAGCCACACTCACTCACTCTTTGACATCATTGGAACACCATAGAAAGGTCGGCGACCTTTCACTCTTCTATCGATACTTCCACGGGAAATGTTCTTCGGAAATCTCTGCTATAATCCCTTCACTAGCAATACCAATCAGACGAACTAGACAAGCCCAGTCAGCACATCCTTTCGTTGTCAACCTCGAAAGATGTCGAACAGCACTTTATCAAGACTCCTTCATCCATAGAACGGCTAAGCTCTGGAATTCATCGCCTGTGGAAGTATTCCCAACAACATATAATCTCCAAAAGTTAAAAAAAATTCCAATACCTACCTCCTGTCCCTATCCTCCCTAGGAACGCACGATGTTCCATGAACATTATAGGGATTCCCTTTCGTGCGCTCCAAGCGATAAGAAAAATGCAAATATAATAGGTAGAAATCAGGAATCTACGACCCAAACTAAATTTTATCATGAACCTGTTAACCTGTATGTATATCAAATGAACAAATAAATTCTAAAATTATTTAATTTCCAAACACAATCTGCTGTGAAATTTTTTTACCGAATACCACACGAGGTCGAATAATTTGAGTTTTAGTGGTATTACGAGTGAAAATTTTTTTTGGTACTTACGAAAATGTTCGAAATTTCACCTTCTTTTGCCATCACCCATCTTGGATTTTCACTCACAACTGTTTATTGTCCTTCTTTTTCCATCACTGAATAATTTATATACGCACGTTGTACTTCAATGACACATTTAGTAAGGTTCATTTGACATTTTTTCTTCATATTTCAGTGAGATGAACAATCACCACGCACCAGCTGATGGCCATTCAATTATCAAATCTAGTCATATCATGTGCATACCATACAAATACGAGATGTCAAATAAATGTCAAATATCAAAAAAATTTGAAATTTGCGAAAGATCAAACTATTGTTTATACCTCATTTGCATATGAAAAAAATCCGATTAAACCATACTTCTTGTTATATCGAAGACTGGAACCTTTGGCACGATAATACACTACACTGTTTTACCACTAACCAAACCGATTTTTTAACGCCTCGACACGTGTTTCGCTAACTATGTTAGCACCCAACAAACATGTATCGCGCGGGCCTTTAGACGCCCTCCAAAAACTGCCGACAGTCAACATCAGCGGGCCACAATCATGATACATCGTCGGCCCGGCTAGCCCGTGTCGCACCGGCCGCTAGTAGGCCGCCCGACTATCTACCGACACTATTCGGTTAGAAATAAAAAAAAGATATAGTCGGGAGTCGGACTCGAACTTGCGATCGAACGGATATCCAATCAACTGTCAGACGCTTATACCACTAGGCTACTGCGAAACTTGAAAGATACTATTACGAATCCATCAGTCAACAGAATTGAAATAGTACAATACTTCAATTATATTTGATATTTGATCATATACGATATACCTATCATAACTTGTTGATTCGACGACGTAGAATAGGTTTAGTCTGATAATGTTCTAGCCACATTACTTTTCCAGTGTTTGATCTATTACTGTGAATCAAATATTTTTCGAATATAGGTAAAGAGCTGAACTTCGCATTGGAGCATCATTGTTATAATATAGGGTAATGAACAAATATTTAGCTCAAAATCATTACAACAAAAATGGATTGGTAGACAATAACGAGTTTAATTATTGTTATATAACATATATCATTATTCTTGATGTCGGACGATAGTTTGCTCGGATCAATCATAAAACTCACCAACTTTTTCTAAATAATATTAATATTATCACGCCGTTTAACAAATACCTGAAGACAAGTGACAGACAACTGACGCGATCTACGGACACAGAACTAAAACACGAAAATAAATTAGCAGTACTACCAATGCTCAAAAACCCAGTGATGCCAACATTGCGTTTGGTTCAGTTACCACTGACCTGTAAACAACATACATACTGCGTCAAAGCGACATCGGCACGATTGTCGGGAATTTTAAACGGGCAATTTCTGGCTGAATAACAAACATCCATTATAAACATGCGTACGTTCAGCCATGGCGGCAAAACCGATGTCGTTTCAACATTTTAACGACATAGGTGTGCCGCTGCCGACAACTAACCGCAGTTACCAGCAATCGGCCGCCTATTTACCGCTCAATCATGTTTGCTGGGCATCTTCAGGAGAAGATCAAAACTGAGTTTTAATCTTCTCCTGAAGACTTTTTATGAAATATTGTTAATCGTTTAGGTGTTGACTGATGTTTTGAATTACTAAAATCTAAATTTTGTCGAAACTATGACAGTAATCGAATTTTATCAAGAGTATCTTTTTTGTAGTGAACAAGTTACGCAATCCAAATTTCATACACAAACCCCTTTCTTTCCATTGGCGTAGAAGTTTTAGATGTTTTTTACGGAAAAAATCAAGTTCTACGCCTATGGAATGATATTTATCATAATCATGATATGGGTTTTATTGCCCGATGAAGCTATGCCAACGTATCAAATTTGAGTGAAATTTCATGAACCGTTCCAAAGTTATGAAGCAAAAACGATTTGGAAATTGTAACTTCAGAGCCGTCTAGCGCCCAAACTAAGCAACTTTGTACTGAGGTAAGTTCGCTTGTATCGAATTGTTTTGGTCTGAGGAATATGTGGTAAGTTTTTGTAAAGACCTTTCAAGGACACCCTGTATACAGGGGTGTTTAAAAATTCAGTATCAAGATTCTGGAGGCTAATTTTCCAGGTCAAAATAAGACTTTTTTCTATGAACGTGTCCGCAAAAGCTTCATTACCGATCTACAGAACGTTGAAGTTTCAAGATTTAATTTCAGTGTTCGAGATATTCAGATCTCTGAATTACAATTGCCAGTTCAAAGTGGCAATTGTCAGTTCAAAGTGACAATTGTCACTTCAAAGTGAAAATTGCCAGTTCAAAGTGACAATTGTCACTTCAAAGTTACTATGGATAATTACGTTCTGGCGAGAGGTTAACCACAGAGGAATTTTTCGTACACTTCGTGGGAAATAACGTGGAAATGGAGGAATTTCGAGGAATTTTGGGGAATTTCGAGGAATTTCGGGAAATTTCGGGGAATTTCGAGGAATTTCGGGGAATTTCGAGGAAAAGAATAAGGAATTTCGGGGCATTTGAGAGAAATTGAGGACCTTAGCTCAGTGGGCAAGACCAAGACGCCATTATCGCTTGTTTGCTGCCTAATCTAGTATGCTGTCTATTTATTAGTGTCCGAAATGACGACAGTTCGGTTTCCGCTTCAAAGTGTAGGTCCCGTTCTACTTGGCCCCGTACAAGTTTCTATTTCTGGGGAGGTTAACAGTTTCCATTTTTGAAGTAGAGGTACACAAATTTTACGAATTCCCAGGGGTTCGAAATTCAATGAATACAAAATATTGTTTTTCTACACATTAATGAAATTTCCTTTCGTGTGCTTCAAGAGATAAAAAAAACCTCCAAAATCCCATCCCTTGGTTGCGGGGCTTTGAATAACACATATGACAAAAATACTAACTGTTCAATATAATCTCGAATATAATAATAATGAAAAATCGTCTATATTTAGGTAAATTCAGCCAAGGCTATTTTAACATTTAACAACAATGTCGAATGAAATATTACATTTTATAATATCGAATTGTTGGTGTCTAGGGGTTTTAGAGGTCGGAGATTATGATTCTCCTGTCAAAATTGGTGATTTCAAGAGGGCGATAATCCAATATGCCGGTCGAGTTTTGTAATTATGATCTGAATCTATTCAAATTTGTATCGTGGTCGGAGATCATGATTCTTTCGACAAAATTCAAGATGACGGATCCAATATGGTGGACGAGTTTTGTAATAATTATAAGATCCGATTCTATCCAAAATTGGTATCTGGGGGTCGGAGATTATGATGCTTTTGTCAAAATTGGGTACCTACAAAAATCATAAAAACTACTAGAAAATGAGTAGTAGAATAATAGTGGCCAGGTAGCCGCGCGGACGAAGCGTCAATATTCTAATCCGCGTCCGCTTGCCGGTTGTGGGTTCAATTCAATATCGGAAGTGAAGCCCAATTTCGCTCCTTTAGTTGTATTCACAAAAGGCAGTCGGTTATTGATCGTTGGGAAATATTAATTCAGATTCTCTGTTTTATTTGGAACATTTTTGCTCTTCTTCATTTTTTTCGAAAACTCTGGATCTCGAGATAAATGCAAAAATAATTTAATTGTGAGAAATCTTTATTTTTCAATCACACTCTATTTGACTTCTCTTAATAATTGACTAGGAGGCTTGGAATGATCAAAAGCTCCGTTAAGATGTGTTAATGAAACTCAGTGGCAGAACTAGAAAAACACAAAAAATATATAAACATATCACTCCACCTGCATATAGAGAAATAGGCTTCAACGCATATTTATGTTTATATGAGTTGGTTATCTTATTAAAATAGTATTTTCTTCAAGCTGTTGAAGTTCTGCTACAAAAAAACTGACTCACCCTGTATATTATCTATACCGACATATTTTGTTTTCAGAATTTAACAAATTGCCTATTGAACTATTAAATCCTTTAAACTCAAAATAAATTCTTGAATAATTTTCAGAATATACCTATGAAACGGTAATGGATGAAATTACTATAAGAAATTTATTCAATTAACTGCGCCCTTGACCTCTGATTTTGGTATTTTTGAATGTAAGGCAACAACAGGGAAATGGAGAAATCTCGAGAGAATGCGAAATTAGAGGAATGTTTACGAAATAGATTGTGAATGAAGGAAATGCATGGGAAATAGAGGCAGTTTGGGGAAATGCGAGGAATTAAGGAGGAAATGAAGGAAATGGATGTGAATTAGAGGAATTTTGAGGAATTCATTGCCTGAGGAAGTATTCCCAACAACATATAATCTCCAGAAGTTCAAAAAAATTCCAATACCTACCTCCTATCCTTATCCTCCCTAGGAACGCACGATGTTCTTTGAACATTATAGGGATTCCCTTTCGTGCGCTCCAAGCGATAAAAAAAAAAATTAGAGGAATTTTTGGGAAATGAATAGGAAATGAAAGAAATGAAGGAAATAATCAGAGAAAAGGAATTTTTCGTACACTATTCAGGCTGTGGTCAACCCCTCGCGTTCTGGTGCCAACAGTTATCACCACACGTCTCCTGGTATTTCCTTCGAAACGAAAAATCATGCGGTAAAGTTACTTCTCCGCACGCTCGAAGGAAAATGTGTAGGTAATGGTATTAGAATTTGATAAAATAAAAGCAAAACTTCCAGCACAAACTTCGATACAATTTTCCTCAATGGTGGATGGTAGTATTGGTACAAGAACTTACATATCCTTAGGCAGCTTGTCAAGCGTTCTGTTCCCTTCGGAAGCGTTGCCCAAATTGTCATTTTCATCGATGTATCTGAGCTCGGCTAGTTCGACCAATCGGATGTCGTCCAGATGACTGTCACTGGTTCTTCGATCTCCTCTCGGGGAAGTACCGACATGTTCGGATTGAGACCAAAGTCCCATCGTCCGCACTCGAATTATTTGACAGTTTTCACACTGTTTATTCGTTCACACTTTCTGTCAATGTCTATAACGAACATCTCACTCTATTCGGGAAAACTTTGCAGACTATTTTTTATCTGGAGAGGATCCTCTGAGCTGACGAAATAGGCGAGTGGACTATTTATTTTAATTCCTTAAATAGAATCATCACTCGAATACCTTTCAATTTCATATTTTTCAAGAATTTTTCGGTCGATTTTTAGGTGCTGAAATCATCAATAATACCATGGCGAGTACCATGGTGATTTTCAAACTGTTTCAAACTGTCGCCACGATTTCCTAAGTAGGGACAGACCATATAGCACAGTTGTCATATGTTGAAATACGATTGGGAAGTTCAGAAATATTAGTAATTCAATGATTCATAGATTCCCAAGTATTGAGTATTGGCAATATTCCTAATCAGCAATTTCAATTCAATTGTCTCAAAATGTTCCCTCATAATTTTAGGATTTTTGGCTTATTGCTTTTGATAAAGGTTACCGCACACTTTGATAGGGAAAGTGCCCCCCTGTCGAATTGGCTGAATTTTTGATATGTGATAGTCCAAGTCATTCCAAACAAAAAGTTCAATGGGCACAACTTTTTCTATAGGCTAGTTTTGGCGCTAGAGGCACTTGAAAACTTTCATTTGTTCTTCATTGTTATACAACACGGAACGGTATTTTGGGTAATAATCACTATTCTGCATAATCAAGATCTAAACAGTCATCAATATCAGATACTATCGGAAGTATTTTTCTTCGGTGTTGTTCCATTTGGTCAATTACTACTTACAACTTCCAAAGTTCAATAATTCGAAAATGGTTACAAATCGTCTTAGGGATCTACAATAAGAAAATGAGTATGAATCCTATCCTACATCGTATTCTACATCACATTAGTCAAAAAATATGAGGAGTGTTTAGTGTAAAAGAAAGCGAAAGTTCCAACATTCGAAAAATTCCGTACCTACTATTAATATATTCTCATATGGAACACCCTGTTAGTTATTAGATGAATAATTACGGTTCAGTCAAGGGTTTTCTATTATATAGGGTCGACGATACCAGGTTGAATGAGTACGTTAAATGTAACATATAATTGAGTTATAGCCCATTATTTTCTCCATATTACACGAGATATTACATTTATACTGAATGTGCGACTAGAGGCTTGGTTGACTCAGGAGGAGTTTTCCGCGATACTCTTTGCGCATCAATATAATAATCATATTAACACTCATTCGACAAAACCCTATCAAAATGATATACCACTTTGTTATATTTTCCATGAGTTCCATCATTGATTTGAAGTATTAATAGATATAATAGGTGGAACACACTGTATAATTGATCCTTGCAATGAACAATACTTCCAATAGTATCTCATATTAATGACTGTTTTGATCTTGATTACGCAGAATAGTGATTACTACCCAGAATACCGTTCCGTGTTGTAGAACAATGAACTCGGTAATTCCCTTATGTTCATCACTATCTCAGGGCAACTTATGAGACATGGTTCCTTTATTTGATTTGATTGTGGGAATATTGCTTGCCAAACAACCAATGGAGATTTGAATTGCGAGAATAAGGACAATTTTTTGAAATTTGGACCACTTTTATTGTCGTTATTGCCACAAACCAAATCTCCATCAAACTTGAAGGAGGCAAACTCTACATAATGATACAAACAATATTTCTTTACTACGCGGGTTTCGGGAGGGAATCCAGCAAAATTTTAAATAAATTCAAGATATATTTGATTGCGACGATGTTTGACAGGTCATTACACGAATAACGGAAGTGTACTTCGAAAAATTAATTCGTTGTCTGCAAAAAATCTGTGAAAGTAGTATTTTGGATCAATTTGTCAAATCCACTCTGTTTCAAATTCATACTTGGAGAGCGTGCAAATGTTCCTATTGTAAAAAAATATATGAATGGTCAATGAAGAAATTTGATTATTTGAATGAAAGAACTATGACGTAAAAATTATACTCCGAAATAGTAGTAAAAATAAGGAAATTATCCATAACTTGACAACGCCGCAGCCGAATATGATTTCTTTTCAGCGATAAAAAGGTGAGAGATGTCGGAATAAATTTGTGAAAAAAAATACAGGGTGTTCCGTTTGAAAAATTCTTTTGAATGCCATCTGAATCTTGCGAAATTCTGAATGCGAAATAGAGCACCCTGTTAAAGAACATGTCGCAAAATTACTGATTTTGTATACGTGAGACCTTGCTACTACCGTATGCCAAAAATATTTTCATTATTTGAATAAATGAATATACCATGCCCGATTCAACATGACTCTTCAATAGTGGTAAAAATAGATTTATCAATTATAACTTGGCAACGCCGTAACCGATTTCAATTTTTTTTACAGCGATGTGAAGGTAAACCTCGGCGGAATAAATTCCAAATAAACAATACAGGGTGTTCCATTTAAAAAAACTCGTCTCCGAGTCATCCCGCTTTTATAAAACACCCAGTAATGTTGAAAATATTTTTGAAATAAGCAACTTGACTCTGAAGATGTTTTTCCTTGAAAGTATTTTTTTCGCGCAATAGAAATCTCTTGCGTATACCTAGACACCGCACAAGCCTATATGAAAAGAGCCCTTTCTATATGGGGATAAAGTTTTTCAATCATCTGCCCATGTATATAACCATAGATTAGTTTTTCAATGCAAATAACTGTCTCGCTACCTGTTCTGTGTGAAATGTATTATACTCTTTTATCTATTTTTTTTGTTATATGTATGTATGTAAAACCTCCCTGAAGAACCATCTCCAAAACGGACTGACCACAACACATAGTCGTGAACAAATAGATATTGCTGCGGAACATCTGCAAACCGCACTTATCTCAGCATATCACGAAAACTGTCCACTAAGGGAGAAAAAGGATAACCGAAATGCTTCTTGGTGGAACAAAAATCTGGATAAATCACGAAAAGAAGTTCGAAGACTATTCAACCGAGCTAAAGAATCAGGTGAATGGGAAAACTACAGGGTTGCTCTAACCACATATAACAAAAATATCCGGAAAGCAAAAAGAGAATCATGGGAACGATTCTGTGAAAATGTGTCCAGCACATCAAGCGGAGCTCGTATCCACAAGATTCTATCCAGAGAGCCGACACAGGAGCTGGGATCGCTTAAACGTCCAGACGGCTCCTTTACGGCCTCCAGGAAAGAAACACTAGAGCTATTAGCTAATAACCACTTCCCAGGTAGCCTGATTCTGGACAAACGACCCCCAGTCACAAACGCAGGCCGAACAAAACGACCGGGCAGAGGTGACTGGATGGCTGCCAACAAAATAATCACACCACAAGCGATAAGATGGGCGGTTAACTCGTTCCACCCATACAAATCGCCAGGAGAGGATGGCATAGCTCCAGTTCTGTTACAAATCGGACTGGAACTTATTGTACCTATACTCACAAGACTCTTTAGAGCCAGTTTAGCCTGGAACTACATTCCACCCAACTGGACTGCGACTAGGGTGATCTACATTCCGAAGATGGGTCGGACTGACCCACACCCTAAATCGCTCAGACCCATTAGTCTGACATCCTTTCTGTTGAAAAGCATGGAGAAAATACTGGATGGACACATGAGGTGCGGTGTACTAACAAAACACCCCCTTAATGTTCACCAGTATGCCTACCAAGCTGGCAAATCAACAGAACTTGCCCTCAATAACCTGGTCTCAGGAATAAACGACGCCCTGGAACAACAGGAGATAGCAGTCGCAGCATTCCTGGACATAGAAGGAGCATTCAACAATGCACTACCTCATTCCCTCTATGAGGCTACTGCCTCCAGGGGAATTGAACCAATACTATGTGACTGGATAAGAACTATGCTTCATAGCAGAACCATAACGACCTCCCTACAGGGGGAAAGTGTCAGCTTCAAGCCAGCCAGGGGCTGCCCGCAGGGGGGAGTCCTCTCCCCTCTGCTGTGGTCACTGCTGGTGGATGATTTGCTGGCCATTCTCTCGATATGGGAGGTCGATCTGCAAGCATATGCTGACGATCTGGTCCTAGTAATACGAGACAAATCCGAAGAGACGATCTCCTACGTCCTTCAGGATATACTAGATACCATATATAAATGGTGTGAGAGGGAGGAAATGTCCATTAACCCCCACAAAATGGTCATAGTACCGTTCACCAGAAAAAGGAAGCTGGAACATCTAAGACCTCCTTCCATTAATGGTGTAACAATTCCTTTTGCGAGTGAAGCAAAATATCTTGGACTAACCCTTGATAAAAAGCTAAATTGGAACTCGCACCTGGAAAAGACTATCCGAAAGGCTAGCCTATCACTATGGACATGCCGCAGAATATGTGGCAAAACATGGGGCATGTCACCAAAACAAGTATACTGGCTGTACGTGACCGTCATACGACCTATGATCACGTACGGCTCTGTAGTCTGGTGGGGCAAAGGCCAACAGAAAATGGCCCAGGCCAAACTCAATGGACTACAGAGACAAGCGTGCCTGGCGATTACGGGGGCCATTTGCTCCACGCCAACAGCAGCAATGGAAGCCCTTCTTGGACTACTTCCTCTTCACATAGTTCTGGAGAGAGAAGCAAGATGGGCAACATACAGACTTCACCAAGCGGCCACTAGTCAACCGCAGGCAATAGTCATGAGAGGCAGCAGCATGCTGGAGGGCATAATAGCTCACAACATTCTGGGAATGCCCTCAGACATCATGCCTAAAACTATCAACCTTCACAAATCCTACACGGTGGTCTTCCCTGAAAGAGAAGACTGGGCTCGGAACGAAACTGACCTATGTAGGGCTAATGAATGTTGGTTCACCGATGGTTCTAAAACTTTGGAAGGCGTCGGAGCCGGAATATACGGGATGAACCCAGTAGTGAAACGCTCATTCAGCATGGGCAAATTAGCTACGATATTCCAGGCAGAGGTACATGCCATTGAAATGTGTGCAAGGGAGTTGGAAAATCGACACCACACACGGAAAACAATAAAAATATTTTCAGATAGTCAAGCAGCACTGAAAGCGCTTGAATCCAACTGCTTTAAATCTAGAGCAGTATGGAACTGCAGAGAAACCTTGAACCAACTAGCAGAACGTAACAACGTGAACCTAGTTTGGATACCAGGTCACACGGGCCTAGTAGGAAACGAAATAGCGGACGCCCTAGCAAAAGGGGGGGCCGAAACACCGTTCACTGGGCCAGAACCGATCATCGGTATAGCATATAGCACTGCCAAGAATGCTATAACATCCTGGGCAGATAAGAAAAGACTCGAGTATTGGCGCAGTCTACCGGGCCTAGCCCATTCCAAAGCATTTATTGCTGGTACAAGGAACAAACAGGACACTGACAAACTACTAGAACTCAGCAGAGCAGATCTCAGAGTTATAGTAGGGTTGCTCACTGGCCACTGCAAACTCAAATACCACATGCACAAAATCGGACTTGCACAAGATGCAGAGTGCCGCCTATGTATGGAGGAGGATGAAACGGCGAAACACATCCTGTGTACATGCCCCGCAGCGGCCAGAACCAGATTTTCAATATTCGGCAATACAATAGTAAGGCCAGAAAACCTGGTTAATTGTTCTCCCAACGCAATCCTCAATTTCGTTAAGAAATTGGATATACAGGGAGAAATATAACCCTAGGGTGAGCCACAATAGGCCAATGGCCGCAGTGGAGGGCCTGACAATAGGCCCACTCACGTTCAACCTAACCTAACCTATATGTATCAACGTTGATTTATTTGACCTGTCCAATACTTTGTAATCTGAAGGATTAATAAATTATTATTATTATTATTACTTTGGAGATATCGAAGAATTACGCACTAAATGGACACACTGTATAGACTTGGGTCTAGGGTTATATCAATTTTAATTAACTAATTCTGATATATTTGAAATAAGCTATCGTCAGTCAACGAATGTGTTTATATTTATTTGTTGGAACATTAACTTACACTCGTTCAAAGCAATTAAAGACAAGATATAAATGAGATGACCTGTAAACACATTCGCATTGGCAGATATAATAATGACACAAGTAATGACATGATGACATAAGACAAGTAATTAGTTCGAGGTGGTAGTTGCGTTTTATTTGTTATATTCTGGTAGAATGACGTTTACACATAAAACGAGAAACTTCATAACCTTGCTTGAGAGAATAGGTCGCGTGCACGAAGACCGACCCTGGAGGCAGAATATTGAAACACAACCTCATTCTTCTGTGAATTATTGAAACACAACCTCACTTTTTTATTTGGTTACAGAGGAATCAAAAGGTTGAAATAGTTTTTCACAATATTTTGGCATACGAATCGTGTTTCTTGCGTTATCCATTAATTCAAGCATGCCTTCGCATTGTGCTGCTGTACAATGCACAAAAAATGCAGCAAGAGACTAGGGAATATGATTTTTCAGGTAAATAGTAATCTCACATAGTTATCATTATGAAATGTTGTCATTCCTTATTAAAATTCCTTCTGCCTTCTGCCACTTCTGCAATACAAGCTAATGCTGCTAATAGATTGAAAATGTCTACAACACACATGATCGTCAGCATGTCAGACCAGTCCTACCGATTGATTGCATGAATCCAATCTTCTTGCATTATTCTAGAAATTTCAGGTATATTTCTATTAGCTGATCCTATTGCAGAAGGAATTCCGATGAGAAATCAGAGAAATAACCAAATTTCAAAAATGAAAACTATGTGAGTGACTATAGTAGGTACTTACTTTTGAATCATAATGTACCATCCGGATTTCTTCATCTTCCGCTGCAGTTTTTGTGCATTTTACAACAGCACAATGTGATGGCATTAGCGAATTGATGAATAGCGGAAAAATACGATTCATATGCCAAAATAATTGTGGAAAACTATTTCGATCACTTGTAAACAAATATGTTTTGCCTCCAGGGTCGGTCATCTGACAGTTCTTGCACGCGACCTATTTACATAAGAGGTTATATTTGTATATGGAAGATCCAAAAAATTTCAAAAGCATAATACCTACTAGAGTCAAGAATCTAGAAAATGAATCAACTAATATTTTGAGCAGTGATTGAAGAAACTTTTCTGAGATCAACAGAGTTTATTTTATCTGGGAATGAACATATGAAACCTGTCTTACTTGAAAGAATCATGAACTAGTGAAACTCACGCTGAAAATGTCTTCTAAATGTCTTTTACTTTCGAAAAGGTTCGTTTTTCGCCAATCTGATTTGATTTTTTGACACATGTCAACAGTCATTCCACATCATTCCTTGTAGTGAGACGGAATGGAAAGTAGCAACCGGAATTGGAAAAGTTGCAAATAAAACGACACATCAAACTGATTCCGGTGGCGGAATCGGATAAATAAAACGCAACTGGTGAGTAGGTTACAGTCAAACACAGAACCATATAATCTCGCATATAATAGTTCAGTAGAAGAACAAAACGTAAAAGAAAAAAATTGTGTGCATACAGGATGAGTCAGAATAAGACCGACAAACTTCGTACACGGATTCCTTACCTCCATTCGAGGTGAAAAATTCCTATCAACGTATGTCCTAAAATGCATCCTCACTGAGATACCAGGTGTCGAAAGTACGAACAAATTTGAGATTTTTCTAAACTTCTCCAGAACCCCTGTAGCAAAAAAAAACGATACTTGGTATACCAAGCCAGATTAATCAGAGTAATTACAGGGAGTTTTCATTTTTTAATTTCGTCAATCAGTGGCGTAGTAAGGGTCGTATGTCGCCATATTTTCCTTCAAAATGTTTCTGTTAAGTCAGAAATAAATTGACAACCTCGAGGTTGAAAGTCGTAAGTCATCTTTAATTTGTCAATCAAGGTAAACCATGGCAAACGTTTTCAATATGTCAAACACTAACAAATTCTGATTATTTTAATAGATTATTTGGCGCATAGAATATTTATGCGCTAAAGGAAATACAAGAATTGAATTCGAAGCAAATGTTTGAATGGAAATAAAGTGTGGAATAAGAAGTAATAAAAGTTCCTCGAACTAATTCTGACTTACCCGTAGAATGCTTTCAATCTCATCAACATTCAAAAATTTTTCAGGAGGTTGAAAAATGTTTGATTCCTCATAAAAGGTCAGCATTATGCGATTATGGCACGCAGTGAATTGGTTCTCAACCTCAAGACATATCTTCAGTTTTCTGCAAATATCTTGGGAACCTCTACACTTAGGCATGCAGAATGTTTTTACTTTTAGGTTGGGTATTGATGAGACTAACTAATTGATGTCATACACCAATTTGACAATTCATCTGTCTAAGGATAAATACGAGGAAAAATATGAAGGAAAATGTGGCGATATACGACCCTAACTACGCCACTGGTATACAAAATTAAGAAATGAAAACTTCATGTGATTACCCTGATTAATCTGGATCGGTATACCGAGTTCCATATTTGGTACAGAGGTTTTGGAGAAATTTAGAGAAATCTTGACTTTTTTCATACTTTCGACACCCTGTATCTCAGTGACGATGCATTTTAGGACATAAGTTGATAGGAAGTAATAGGAACTTTTCACCTCAAAATGAGTTGAGGAATCCGTGTACCAAGTTTGTCGGTCTTATTCTGACTCACCCTGTATACTCGTGTAATACGCAAAAATATATCTTACAATCAGGTATTCAAATTCCCATTGTCAAATTTGAAAATCAATGAATCTCAACTCGTTAAACTTCGATCATTAGGTTCGGGTGGTATATTGTGTGTAGCATAGATTAACGACTCCCCGTATAGGACCGTTGTTGGAAAAAATCAATAAATTTTTACAATACAAGTACGTCATTGATCGTACTCTGAAACATGCCTCAATTCTTCAATTCAGTATCTAACTTCGGTCCTACTAGAATACTTTTGAAGTTCTGTTTGAATTGCAAGTTAATAAATAATAAAGTTGATTTATTGATTGATAGTTGATGAAATTCAATTCATTGATATTTAAACTGTTCATTTGGTAGAGAACCTTTAGTATTATTCAATTTTTGCAAGTTTTTTCTTCGCTCTCGTAGGAATTTGATCAGTTATGTATATACACTCAGTTCCAAAAAAGTGACGCACTTGATATTTGACCTATCTTCTTAAAAAAAAAAAATAGTAGGCCGATTTTTTTTTTTTTTTAATTTGTTACTAGCTCGGTTAGTAGGTAATGCATTTGTCTTTAAAAAAATAATAATGAGGTGAAAATTTCTTCAGAGCCTCCTTGATGGTGGTGGAATAACTCGAACCATGATTTATTCTTAATTTTTGACTCACCCTGTGTGTTAATTGAGTAATGGTATACAAAGTGCTTACACCCTATACGAGGCTTCTTTTGCGAGAATTTTGTTTTTTTCATTCATTGATTTATCTCTAAAATTTTCCGAATTACAGCTTTTTTGCTGATACCTTACGCTTATCCCACAAATTAAATTTATTGAAGGATCAGAGTACTCAACATTGATTGGGTTGTACTCTGGTAGGATCACATTGTCTTTAAAAAAACAAATGCCGTTGCCATTGCTACTAATTTGTTGTATGCCTCCATATTTGACCATTTGTCGTTGTGTCATTGATTAAGTGTCTTGTTTTATTGACTAAAATTACATAAAATGCCTCAAATAAATCCTGAACAAGTAGCAAGATTAGTTGCGTTAGTAAACGATGGGCGTAGTAAACGTTACGCCGCTCGTGCAGTGGGAGTTCATGAAGCAACTGCTCGTAGAGCAATCCGCAAGTACGAACAAACAGGAAGCACCGCTCGGAGGGTCGGTTCTGGTCGTCCCCGAAAAACTTCTCCAAGAGATGATCGCTTCTTGAGATTGCGGATTTTACGGAATCGATCAAATACTGCGGTATATGTTCAGTAAGATTCGTGATGTTGCAGTAAGTAAGCAGACCTCGAAGCAGACGATATGTAGACGTCTAAAAGAAGTTAATTTAAAAGCTAGGAGACCTGCAAAAGGTCCCAAATTATTGTCCGAACATCGTGCTGCCAGAAGAAATTTTGTTGAAAATTATGGACAGTGGAATATTCCTGAATGGTCGAATATCTTGTTTACGGATGAGTCAAGGTTTTGCCTTAACATGGTGGATGGAAGAAAAATAGTGTGGAGAAGAACTGGTGAACGGTTTAATCCGAGGTTTAATCAAAATTTAATAACAGAATACGAAAGTTTAAATGGTGGGTCCGTTATGGTGTGGGGAGGGATTTCAACGGATTTCAATGAATGGAAAGACACTCCTTCATGTTTTTCCGGTGAGGCAGTCGATGACTGCCCAAATTTACATTGACATTTTAGAGCAGTATGTCTTACCTTATGCAGAGTTAGTGGGCAATAATTTTATATTGATGCAGGATAATGCCCGACACCGCAGCAATAGTGCGAAACTTCTTAGAAGCTACTGGTATTACCACATTACAATGGCCTGCGAGAAGCCCCGATATGAATCCTATAGAACATTCGTGGGATGAATTAGGGAGAAGGGTATGTTCTCGCGAGAGGTCTCCGGAAAGTCTCGCAGAAATGGCAGATGCATTAGTGAAAAAATTGGAACGTATACCAATGGAAACGATAAGCAACTTAATTTCCAGTATGCCTCGAAGATTGGAAGTTCTTAGAGTTGCTAGAGGAGGCAATACACGGTATTGAGCAGTCATCCCAATTTATAATGTTGTGTTCCATAAAAATGTTTTTTAAAATTATTGGTATCAGTTCATTTCATTAGAAAATTGTTTCTCGATAAATTCAGAAAGTTGGTAATCTGCAAGGATTCAGCAAAAAAAGCTGTAATTTGGAAAATTTTAGAGATAAATCAATGAATAAAAAAACAAAACTCTCGCAAAAGAAGCCTCTTTCGTATAGGGTGAAAGCACTTTCTATGCCATTACTCAATTAACACACAGGGTGAGTCAAAAATTAAGAATAAATCATGGTTCGAGTTATTCCACCACCATCAAGGAGGCTTTGAAAAAATATTCACCTCTTCATTTTTTTAAAGACAAGTGCATTACCTACCAACAAATAAAAAAAGATAAAAATCAACCTACTATTTTTTGTTTTGTTTTTTAAGAAGAAAGGTCAAATATTAAGTGCGTCACCTCGTGCGTCACTTTTTTTGGAACTGAGTGTACATATATCGAATTTCTGTTTAATTGTTTTCAATCCAATTTCACTCTCTTTCAATTTCAATACAGATAATTCGACAGGAAATCATAAATCCTAAACAATATAAATGGTACGCGCTCGGGTACGCGATACGTGAAATTCATAACCGTGATATCTATACAGTGTTGAACGGAAATCATTCCAAAATTAAAATTCATCATTCGTGACTCATCCAACCTCTAATAGCACTACAGTTGAGTACAAAATGAAATGCAAATAACAAATCTTCCACTAATAGAGACTAATAAGTTGATGTTTGGTCTTTCCTCGTATAATATATCTCTTCAATGACATGGTAATAATTGAGGAATCGATTTTAGGACCCATTTCAAGAAAAAACTTTACATGAACGTATACAGGGTTCTCAAATTCAAGTCGGCACTATATATATCTCACTTTGGTTATTATTGGAGTTACAAAGTAGGTTGAATGAACAAACTAGTACTATTTTTCTCGCTGATCACGATGATGAAAAAGAAACAAAAATCCAACATCGCGTTCACTAGTTATGTCAAAAAGTGCAATTTTTTTAAATGAGACACTCAGTATATACTATTCTTATTCGATAGGAGATTCGATTATAAACAAGAAGTATCTAATAAACTTTCAAATCAAAATTCATGGTAGGGTAAAACCGAGGGTAAAACTAGTAAGTAATACCTCGACCATTCTCGACTAACACAATCATACCAAGGAAGCTA
Source organism: Phaedon cochleariae (assembly GCA_918026855.4). Classification (NCBI taxonomy): domain Eukaryota; kingdom Metazoa; phylum Arthropoda; class Insecta; order Coleoptera; family Chrysomelidae; genus Phaedon; species Phaedon cochleariae. The sequence continues at coordinate 8,625,871 of OU896719.1, read as the reverse complement.
GCAAAGCCACTTTCGAATTTTAACATGGGACACATCTCTTAATTTCAAGCTCACTTTAGGCTAATTTATTACCCCATTCCCGAATTTTTTGCTTCTCTCTATCATAGAAAAATCTGTGGCTTTGCTAGTTTCGACCGAACTCAGCAAAGCCATTTTCGAAAAGCAATATTATTTTATGATCTGATATAGTGAAAATGTAGTGCTCATTTAAGGCTGATTTTTTCCATTTTCCCAATTTCCTTGCTTTCCTCTATCATAGAAAAATCTGTGACTTTGCAAGCTTCGGCAGAACTCAGCAGAGCCATTTTTGAAAACATTGATTTTTCACCGATTCGATATATTGAGATTAAATACTGTCTATAGGTTAATCGAGGAGGTGGTACATTCATTTTACTTGGTTCTTTGGGATTTTCTCTCCTCGTTTCTATAAAATAAAAGTATTCGTATTATTTCAATATATTTGTAGAGGGACAAATCAGATGATTTGCCCCAAAATGTCACTGCGTTTAACAAATTTTTCTATCAAGCTACTGGATGTTTCTTTTAGACTCCCTGATAGAAAAATTTGTTAAACGCAGTGACATTTTGGGGCAAATCATCTGATTTGTCCCTCTACAAATATATTGAAATAATACGAATACTTTTATTTTATAGAAACGAGGAGAGAAAATCCCAAAGAACCAAGTAAAATATATTGAGATTAAATTGCTAATTTTAGTCTTTTTCGAATTTATTGCTCAACAGAAAAAATACGAGACTATTTGTCGAAATATACGCGTCATTCACTCTACATTATGTGTTTCTATCAAAAGCATATTTTATGACGATTTCATGAGGCAAAGTGTTAGTATTGATTGTAAGCTCCATAACCGAGTCGATAACTATCCCATTTTGGAATTTTTTACAACATATTTTTCAAAAGGAACCTGTGGCTTTGCTGGCTTCGGGCAAACTCAGCAGAGCCATTTTTGAAAGTAAAATATTTTTTTCTGTGACGGAAAAAGAGTTTGGCATTTCATCTCTGTTGGCAGGTAATAAAATGTCACTTTTCATAAATTAATTTTTTCCCGTGGGAAAAAAGTGAGTATTTTTTCCCAGATATATATCACATATATATACACTGTTGATGGCTTTTGTTGTGCTATAGTTCCGAAAAATTAGTCAATAATACCGTCTCCGAGAAAAAACTGCAAGTCCTTTTATATATTACTAAATTACCACTAAATTCGCAATTTTCTGAAATCAAATCACAGAATTAGACTGAGAGAAGTGACATCAGATATTTGATTACTTCAAAAGAATGATAAAGATACCTACAACGCAGGTGTCCCTATACTGTTAAAAACTTAAAATTTCACGTCGATAATTTTCAGATTTCAAAATAATGTAATATCTTCTCAATATTGATTCGTCCGTCCTTACTTCTGTCACAGAAAAGAATAGTGTATTATTCACGCGAAAAATATTAGATTTAGCTCACGGTTTTTTGTCTCCCTGCGCTACGCGTCGGGAGAAATACGCGTTTATTCACTATCACTATATACATATATCTATCAAGACCATATTTTATGACGATTTTTCAAGACAAAGTATTGATTGTAAGCTCAATAACTATTCCATTCTGGAATTTTTTGCTGCATATTAAAAAAAAAACTTGTGGCTTTGCTGACTTTGGGCGAATCGTTTCTTTTTTTTTGCTTGAAACATTGAGCAAAAAATTTGAGTGAAAAATACTCGGAAAAATATATTATTTTCAAAAATGGCTTTGCTGAGTTCCCTCCAAGTCAGCAAAGCTATACGTTTCTTTTAAAAAATATGTAGCGAAAAATTCTAAAATGGGATAGTTATCGAGCTTATACAATCAATACTAACACTTTGCCTCATGAAATTGTCATAAAATATGCTTTATAAGATAGAAATACATAATGTACAGTGGATGACGTGTTGGGTTAGAAATTCGAAAATAGGGTAATTAATTGACCTAAAATTGGCCATTTAATCTCAATATATCAAATCGGTAATGAATCAATGTTTTCAAAAATGGCTCTGCCTCGGGCTCTGCTGAGTTCTGCCGAAGCTAGCAAAGCCACAGATTTTTCCATGATAGAGAGTAGCAAGAAAATTGGAAATAGGCTAATAAATTAGCCTAAAATGAGCACCACATTCACAGCTGAGCTCGGCCAAAGCTAGCAAAGCCACTGATTTCTCAATGATATGATAAATTAGCCTGAAATGAGCCTAAAATCATGAGATGTGTCTCATGTTGAAAATCTAAAGTGGCTTTGCTAGCTTCTTTAGTATCAGATAGGCGTCATGAATATTCAGATAGGAACTTATGGAACTTGTTTATACTTCGCATTACCAAAGATCAAATATAGTTATTTTTGTATCTAGAGCGCGAAATGCTACTTTGGTGATCGAGATCTGATTTTTTTAACGAGGCGTAGCGAGTTAAAAAAATAGTCGAGATGACCAAAGTATTTCGCGCTCGAGTTGCAAACAACATGTTTTCTACAAACGTCAAAAAATATAGTTCTAAAGTAAAAATATGCTTGGCTTGATATAAATATAGTGTTGAACTGGATTAAAAGGCCTTCCCCTATCCTCCCTAGGTACGCACGATGTTCCACGAACATATAAAAGGCATTTCCTTTCGTGAGCTCCAAGAGATAAAACAAAGTTATTGTCGAGGTTATTGTTGAACATTCAGAAATAAATGATTTCGTGGATGGTTGCTCGATTGAGGACCATAAAGTTGAGATATAAATATCTCATATATTTTACATACAATGCGCGAAGTAGGTACTTCGCGCACTGTTTTACTTCGCGCATTGTTTTGTGCAAGGTATCATGGTAACGTAGGAAACTGAAAAAAATGTCACTTCGCAATTTGTTATCAATGCACGAACCTTGTCATTTTTTGACGTTTGTCTCTTAACAGGTGTGACCGAAATTTCTAGTAAAAATATTCATTAGTAACAAAGTAATGACAACTCAAAAATTCGAAAAGTCACAGAAAACACTCTATATCAACAGACATAGCCATGAGAATATTGTTTTTATGATTTCAACAATGTAGTATCACCAGGTGAAGAAAAAAATTGATAGCGTAAATTTTTTCAATGAAAATATCGGAATTACTTTCACACAATTCAACTCATAATGAAGCAAAACATTAAAAAAATGTACGTTATCAATTTTTTCTTCATCTGGTGGCACTTTATTGTTGAAATCATAAAAAAAATATAGGGTGTTTTTTGCTCGGTTTTTTGTGACTGTTAGCTGTGTGAGTTTTCGAATTTTTGAGTTCTCATAACTTTGTTATTGATGAATATTTTTTCATGAAATTTTGGTCACACTCTGAATTCAGTGGAGTAGTGATTTTTTCAATAAAAAATTGCTTATGAAAAATCCAGATTTTCGACTAAGAAAAAATATCGTAGTATGCCCTTGATATTGGATAAAACATTGAAAATTTTGTCCCAAGGTAGACCTTTCAGTAAGTACTTGACATTTAAAAAAAATATATCAAAATCGGTTCACAATTTCAAATTTTCGGAGGGTGTTTCCATTAAAAATAGGTCACACTGTACATAGGTAGGATCTCGGGTAGGATCGCGGGTTCTAATAGTAAGATATAAAGATTATGAGTTCTGTGAACATCTATCTCACTGTAGAAAATACTCGAGAAAATATGTCATACGTATACCAAACACCTTCTCAAACACCGATAAAAAAAATCCTATAAACTTCTACCTCGATATTCACTATAAATTATGTGAAATTATCGTCATCTTAATTCCACCAACAAGAAATTTTTTCAGAACATTTCATTGACTTCCGTTAGTTGTAATATGACTCATCGACTCATCGTAATAAGATAAGACCGAGGATATTAGATATTCATTGCAAACACATTTTTATAGTATAGGTACACTTGATAGTGTATTGACGAAGATACATAAAATAAACCCGAGAATAAACCTCAAAATAAACTTAATATGGATTCATGATACGTAAACGAATATTGTGGTGGAACCTCGGGTGAAACATTGCGAAATATCGAGCAAAATATATATACTGGGAGTTTCTCAAAAGAGGCACATGATTTCCCGGATTTCCCCTTTAAGGAAATTGCGTCGTAATTAATTTTCTCTTCTATAAAAACGACTAAAAAGGCAAAGTTCACCCTACGTTCGCAGGGTTCGCACATAGATAATGCGAAGTGACACTTTTTTCATTTCCCTCTGGATTTTGCTATCGTTACCATGACACAATACATATTTCGCTCCTTTTATATTTGGTCCACAATCGACCCAAAATCCAATAAATCATTTGTTTCTGAATGTAAAATTCCGAGTAAAATTCACTAGGGCGGTTCAAATGAAACTTAAAAAAACATATTTCCGATGAGTCAAGTTAAATATGACCTCGAATATGACACACTATATTTTTACAATAGAAGTTGATTTTACGTGTTAGTATAACGGAGGTTTATTACTAAAATTTTAGGAACATTAAGAACATTGATTCGTTAACATCTCATATTACATGTCTACATAGTTTCAAATGAAACTAAGTGAATTTTGACAATAGATATAAGTGAGATGTTTATAATTCCTCTGGTGTGCCCACTCTTCAATTGTTTCGTCAGACTAGCTCTCGATATGAACAACTGAATGCGAGTTCGATGATAGATGGCGTGAAAGATGGACAATTTCTTGGAAAATTTCAAAATGCGTTTCGAATCTTATTATGAAGTTGAACTACACTTTCAAGGATGAGTTTTCCTTCTTTCGGGACCTGAAGAGGCCCGTTGATGATGCACGAATTCAATAATAGCTGAATAGAAGCATCTAGAGACAGAGTGCAAAAAAAGACGCAACAAATAATCCGTGCGGGAATATCTTGATCTTGACATATTTGTCACGAGTGTCACGGTTTTGGCATATTCATGATTTTTTTTTCAAATATTCAAGTATAAATATTACAAATTAATAAGGGCATTAGCCGAGGCAATAGTTTATCAAGCAGGTATTGATATCATATTGGTTGAATGAGTGTATTGTACTTTCATCATGGACTGACTGCTGCAATGTGTGCTGAGGATTATTCGAAAATCCGAACACTCGTTCTATTTTATGTACCATAGATGAGTAAATGAACTATTATTCCATGATTTTCTTGAGTTAGGACTTCGTGTCGTTCATGAATTCATCATTGGAAGTCAAAAATATACTACACTGTTTCCATTTATACAAAAAATTGTGAAAATGAATATGTGAAATCAAATGAATGTGTCATGATGCCTGTAAATTTGTTTTGAAACTTCGGAAATATAGCAAGATTCTCCCACGCCTCGCTATCTTCACAGAGTAATCGATATCGAGAAATTTCGAAACTCCTTTCGATAGGAAGTGATAACACCATTTGATTTTCTATACATCATCTATGATAAGCGGCCTTTCGTTTTTGACAGAAAAATCACCACTTATTAATTTCATCAAGTTGATAGGAACTAACAGAATTATCGCGATGATCACCCGTTGCCGAGTTCGTTGCTATATATTCTCGCTATATATGGAACGTGAAGAGAAACGAACCTTTTAATTGGTTGAAAATGAATTTATGAAATATTTTAATAAATTCTCGAGTCGACGCATTTTGACAAATTTTTATTTTGAAAAGACGCGCCCACAAGCAACTTGGATTCAAGATGAAGTTATGTATTCGTATGCAACATACAAAATAGTGAACGCCTCAGTGCAATTATTATTGTTTTTATTCTTTCTGAACTTTCGCACATTTCTGAAAATTTCTTGAGTTCAGTATATAAAGTTCATCTGGATCCATGTTTCCTTATAACCCTCAGGATCCCAAATTGGGGAACCCGGTGAATAAAGGGGGACGCATCGTGATATTTTTCTCACTACCTCACTTTTACAAAATATACTGCACGCTAGCACAAACCACGCCCACCATAATATATACTCGGAGTCAGCACATCGCACTAAATATACTGTGCTCCAAAACGCAAGAATACACTTTTTATGATTTTGACACGAATTCGACTGAAGCTCTGTCGTTGTCAATCTCTTGAACGCAGTAAATTCATATAACCAAATGGTCTACTGGTTAGCGCTGTCGACTTTCAGTCTGAAGGTCCATGTTCCAATCGCTGTGAACTTTTTTTTGCAACTTTTTTTTTCACCAATGTTTTTTTACTTCATTCTGGTTTTCCTTTTTCATAAAATATTTGAAGTCAAATAGGTTAGTGCGTTTAGGATAAACAATCTCATTTTATTCAATTTTGTTGAAGAACTCAACTTTTGAAATATATTATTAATCAACGTGTTTTTACACTCCATTCCGAGCTCCATTCGGTTTTCCTTCCTCAAAAATATTGCAATCAGGGATACGTTAGTTCGTTAAGGATAAAATAGTCTCTGAGTTTTGCCTAAGTACTTCGAAGATGAGATATCACGGTGGGTGTGGTTTGTGCTAGCGTACAGTATATTTTTTAGTAAAATCGCAGTCCGGCACTACTTGACAGTTCACAGTTGAGGTGTTGAGGAGCTTGTATGCAAAGCCGGCTACTCGGCCGGCTATATCCATTTATATCACTTTTTTGCGTATAGACCTCGGCATATACATATGAAAAGAGGGGGAGACATAACAGTTTATTCATAAAATAACGAGGGGGAAACGGGGTAAACCGCGGTCAAAATTGTGTTCAACTTCACAAGGAATTCCAAGGAATTTCAAGGAATTCCAAGGAATTCCAAGGAAAACCAAAGAATTCCAGTTGTTTGTAGACCAGGAATTCATCGCACTCCACCCAAGGAATTCCAGGGAATTCCAAGGAAATGAAAGGAAATCTAAGGAATTCGAGAAGGAATTCCAAGGAAATAAAGGAATTCCAAGGAAATCCAGGAAATTCCAGGGAATTCCAAGGACTTCCAGTTGTTTGTACACAAGAATTCCACTGCGGTTGACCCCTCGTAAAATAAAATTTGTTGACAATCATAATTATATTATAATACTCCCAAAGTTTCAAATAAGAAAGATCGAAAGATATGGCTCAAAAAAATGCAACGCTGTAAACTGTGCGTCAATGTTCACATTTTCCTTTACCTGTTGCGTAGGTGAAGCGAAGGGCAAGACAATTTTACTACAATGACAACGCTATTATAACTATTAGAAAATCTCGAGGTAAATCTTCAATATTCGTAGTACCTCAGAGGTACGTACCGGATTTTGATACATAATTCAGTGGAATTCGAACAAAATTGCAATAATTTAGTTAAACTACACCACCGCTCAAGGTAAAAGAAGCATAACCTTACCTACCGTCAAAATACCAATTTGGGGTTTGAACGTAATTGTATCGAGAATTGTATTTATATGCTTTTATAGCAAGAAAAGGCTGAAAATGAAATGATAAATAAAAATGCGAGTAAAAATGTCGAGAAAAATGTATATCATGTATGATTAATGCGAACACATCAGGCGGTAGATCTAGGACAATCCGCAGAAATTTGTCATCATCGATATTCATACGTACGTACGATATTTTTCAGTATCGATATATTGTTTCCAATCCTGTATCGATACGAAATATCGATACTTTCAGCAACGATACGCATCACTAGCTGACATAGATTTCAATGAAATTGTAATCAATAAATCAGATCCTCGATCAGATATCGAGTCAATTGTAACCCATGATCATATGATGCATCAATATGTATACAGGGTGATTCTTTATTAGGAATGGGAAATCTCTGAACGACAGATAGTCAACATAAGCCTAACATGTCTAAAAAATGTTGCTGGTTTGCTGTATCTGCTATATTTTTATAAAGGATGTTGGGTTAAATCCGAGACTTCATATTTTGGAGTTAACAATCTGTAGTCAGCCCTGTATAGTATAGAATACTCGATAGAATATAATTTTCCTACATTTATGTCACTTATTGATGTTCATAAGTTTACTCGTAAGTTTATAAACTCACTTATAGAACTTCAAGTATTTGTTCATATAAGTTACGAATCATCTTTCACAAAACTTACTTTCTCATTGGAAGACAAAAATCAATGAATAATATATCAATACAAAATACAAATCTAACAATGTTATTAGTATTGAGATAAATTTCATTGTTCCTAATTCTGGATACGTTCAGCCTCGACGTTCTGAAGTGGTAACATTGAGAGTTACATGATAATGAGAGTAGAACATGATCTCAGTCAACACATCTGTGACATGACATCTCTGACATCGTTTAGGTAACAGTACGATATCACAAACGTTCCATCGCTGCCTCGATCGCTGCGATGCTCATAAGCAAACACATCTGCGACCGAGTCTGCGACATGCCATCTCTGAGATGTCGCGATGAGGCAACACTGCGATATTACGAATGTTCCATCGCTGCGATGTACAGAAGCAAACACATCTGCGACATGACATCTCTGAGATGTCGCGATGAGGCAACACTGCGATATTACGAATGTTCCATCGCTGCGATGTAGAGAACCAAACACATCTGCGACATGACATATCTGAGATTTCATGATGAGGCAACAATGCGAAAATATGAATTTTTCATCGCTCCGATGTACAGAGGCAAACATATCTGCGACTTGACATCTCTGAGATGTCGCGATGAGGCAACACTGCGATATTACGAATGTTCCATCGCTGCGATGTAGAGAACCAAACACATCTGCGACATGACATATCTGAGATTCCATGATGAGGCAACAATGCGAAAATATGAATTTGTCTCGCTGCGATGTACAGAGGCAAACATATCTGTGACTTGACATCTCTGAGATGTCGCGATGAGGCAACACTGCGATATTACGAATGTTCCATCGCTGCGATGTAGAGAACCAAACACATCTGCGACATGACATATCTGAGATTTCATGATGAGGCAACAATGCGATATCACGAATGTTGCATCGCTGGGATGTACAGGAACAAACTCATAAGAGATAATTTTTCAAAAATTTGTTATTCGGATTCCTGTTTGGTGAAAAATAATACATGAATAAACGTTACTTAATAAAGTGGAACCAAATTCGGAAACATTCGTTACTATCGCAAACTATTATTGGTTTGCTTACATCTCGCTGACACACACCAGATAATTATTTATAGAAATACGAGTTACTGAGCTCATTCTGATATAGAATCGGATATAGATATTCGTGTACGAATTACCATCGAACATCAACTTCTGAGAGTTGATGTTCGATGGTATTACCAATAAAGATAGTGCCGCTGAAAAGACGAGTATGGCATCAGGGGACCCAAATGTTTACATTGAGTTCTATGGACCCGAAGAACCACCAACCAGACACTCAATATCAGATGTCATCAGAAGTCAGTGGTGTACCTATCATCACACCATGCCTGGGGAAACTTTTTTCGTTTAACTGCGATGTCATCTCGCATCACATCGTATTAGGGTGTATTTATCGCAAAAACACATCGCTCTCTATCACAAATAACATATCGCAATTACATTGCAAAAAATAAATCGCTGTTATATCGCAGAGAACTTATCACTACGACGTCGCATGGTTGAAACTTGAGTGGGACAAAATAACACCCCTCTGACATCGCAACGACGTCTATGCGATATAGAATGCGATATCGCAGGCCATAATTGTTACATCGCTGCGATATCTCTGTGATCGATGTAACTGTGTTTGCTGGGATGTTGCTGATCCTATAGCATTGAAAAATATTGCATAATAATACATCAAGGCGAGCATCAAGGTGTTACACTTTGTTTGAGCAGAAAATAAAATTAATAGCTCAATGTGTTTTGGAAAATGATTTCATTGTTGAGCCAGAGGTGGCCTCCACTTCCTCTTTTCGTCTGTCAAGAGATTTTAATTCCATTCGAATTGACCGCCATATCTATAGAACTGTTCTGATTGGCCTATAGGTAGTCGGTTTTGCATGCAAGCTCCTCAAGTTGGATCGAATCAAAAATTGAGAAATATTTACTTGATATTTATTCCGCGAAATGAAATATAGCTGGTAACACAGGAAAAGGGATTATGTTATGACGTTATGTACTGGACAGACGACGAACGCTATGTTTGAACCGGGGTTTGAACGTTCCATCAAATTGTATAGGAACTACGAAATAGCCACAATGCTCACAGTGGAATGAAATAGTAAATAAATGTGAAGAGCTCACAGTCATTTCACCCAGTGTTCATAAAAAAATGAACAACAATGGTAGATTTCGGGAGAAAAACAACTACTTCCCTGGCTAATGCCACGCAGGATATTGAATTACATCCTCCCGAAATCTATGCATCGACTCGTTTAAACGAATACTGATACAAGTGATTCTTTCCTGAATGCCTATTGATTTCGATTAAGCCAGGCCGCTAGACAACCACAGACCGGTTTCGAGCTCTTTGACTCTCATCAGTGCAGTGTAGTCTCCAGCCAGCAGCTCGGGGTGGATATAATGCCAACTTGATTTTTGTTTGGCTAGGCTTCGCTCAGTCGGCGGTCTTAGGACTTCTGGCTGGAGACTACACTGCACTGATGAGAGTCAAAGAGCTCGAAACCGGTCTGTGGTTGTCTATAGCGGCCTGGCTTAATCGAAATCAATAGGCATTCAGGAAAGAATCACTTGTATCAGTATTCGTTTAAACGAGTCGATGCATAGATTTCGGGAGGATGTAATTCAATATCCTGCGTGGCATTAGCCAGGGAAGTAGTTGTTTTTCTCCCGAAATCTACCATTGTTGTTCATTTTTTTATGAACACTGGGTGGAAATGACTGTGACGAGGACTGTGAGCTTTTCACATTTATTTAAATTGTATAGGTATTCTCGAGGGTATTATAATGGTGCATTCTGAAGTATTACTGAATATATGTTCTTGCCAGTTCTTGCTCACTCTGTCGTGTCTCGGAACACTAGATAAATCTTGCAGTGCAAAATTTTTCTGATCCACCGTGTAATTGCCAGATAACTAATATTTTTATATAACAGTTTAGATAATCCTGATTTTATTACGCATTTAATGATATCTTTTTAAGTAGTTTTACCCACATGTTTGTGAAAGTCCGTAAACAACTGTAATTATATATACATTCAATCGTGCATTTTATACCTATAGGTACCTATTCCCGCAGCGAATAAAGTATTCAATAAAACCGACTGAAACTTTGTAGTTCTTTCGTCAACAGGTAAAATTCGATTTTCCGAAATGTAATCGACACTTTACACGATAATAACATGCTCGCGTTCGAATACCAACAACAACAAATCGCGAGTTATTTTTATCGCCGACCTTCAAAAAACAAAACCGCGCGCACAGTCCACCAACCACACCACACCAAATTCACAAAAAACTAAATCCGTCGGTTACGTTATAGCCTTGTTATAGGCCAGGGGCCACCGAAGTTTGCGAACCTCAATAACAATGCATTATTTTCGTTCGACAGGGGACTCGATTTAGACCAATTAATTCATGGTTGGCCCATTTGAATCGCTTATAGATGTTCCGATGTTTTCCCCGCCCGCACGGCACTCTAGACTAACCACTCGCGACGCGTTGTTTTGATGTTGTGGGCGAAATGGACTGAATCTAGTAGGTATTGACTGTCTGCCACTACAGTTTTTAACCTTTCAGATGCAACTGACGAATCCTCTGTAACTCCATCATAATATCATCATCATCGACTACCTATCTCCTATCTCGTTAGCCGTGGCCGAGATTAGTTGGATGCGGTATACAGTGTGTCCCACTTACCATGCTCACCATGGGTATCTTTTTAACGGTGAGAGATACGAGGTCGGTTAAATGACACCAAATGTGGAGTTTGTCAAGGCCAACTAAAATGTGAAAAAATATGTTGATAAAATCTATTCGTTTTTGTTTCATACGCAAAAAACAGATTTTGATCATTTTCATGTCTCCTCCGTAATTTCTTCATTTATGAAAATATTCAAATAGGAATTTCACATTCTGATGGCAGTTTTTCAAAGTGATTTCGAAAAAAATATGAAATTTATACCAACTCTTCTAGAATTTGAGATATCAGCACCAACTTCAGTTTTTCAGTGTAGGACATAGCTCACTATGACTTAGTTACAAATAACTTTTTTTTCTCTCACAGATGATATGTCGCAGTAATAGTTTTGTGTGGATAACAACGGAGTTATCGTCATTTATACAAAAATAAAAAATTATTTGGGAGCCGCCCTTGAATTTATAAATTTTAACAAAAAAATCATGATCTCCGACCTCAAAAACCCCTACTCACCAATTTTGAATAGAATCGGACGAAATCTTGTCCGCCATCTTGGAGCAGCCATTTTTTTTAAATTCAACAAAAATTCCAAAACTCCGATAACGTTGAAATTCGGCATGTGTTCATACTTTCGGTGACAATACATTATGGAATTTTTGTTGAATTAAAAAAAAATGGCTGCTCCAAGATGGCGGACAAGATTTCGTCCGATTCTATTCAAAATTGGTGAGTAGGGGTTTTTGAGGTCGGAGATCATGATTTTTTTGTTAAAATTTATAAATTCAAGATGGCGGCTTCCAAATAAGTTTTTGTTTTTGTATAAATGACGATAACTACGTTGTTATCAACACAAAACTATTACTGCGACATATCATCTGTGAGAGAAAAAAAAGTTATTTGTAACTAAGTCATAGTGAGCTATGTCCTACATTTGAAAAACTGAAGTTGGTGCTGATGTCTCAAATTCTAGAAGAGTTGGAATAAATTTCATATTTTTTTCGAAATCACTTTGAAAAACTGCCATGGGAATGTGAAATTCCTATTTGAATATTTTCATAAATAAAGAAGTTACGGAGGAGACATGAAAATGATCAAAATCTGTTTTTTGCGTATGAAACAAAAACGAATAGATTTTATCAAAATATTTTTTCACATTATAGTTGGCCTTGACAAACTCCACATTTGGTGTCATTTAACCGACCTCGTATCTCTCATCTCTCACCGTTAAAAAGATACCCATGGTGAGCATGGTAAGTGGGACACACTGTAGATGCTAGGATCAGTAGAATGCACATTTTAAGAGCAGTGGCGTAGATAGGGGGGGCTTGGGGGGCTTCCAGAAGCCTAGGGCTGCCACCTTTTAATTCTTTATTTTCAGGAGGAAGGAGTTGAAAATGCAGGACAATCATTTGAAAATCTGGATAGATGAAATTTCAATGAGAATGTTATTGATTATAATAGTGGCACACAAGCGGCAATATTATAAAAAGTAATACAAGCAATTCAAAAATAGGACAATACAGGAAATAAAAAGATGTGATATAGCAATTTCTATTATCGCAAAAAGGACTTTTTGGTACGAAACTATTCTGGAAAATTAAGAATCAATGCGACTCAGGCATTACAAGGAAACTTCTAGATTCATATTTTCGAAATAAGACAATCAGTACAAAATTTTCCAACTGGCAGTTTCATAAACTATCAATACCTATAGGTGAAGAATGTGTTTGAGAACCAATGTTATAATCATTATACAGTAGCAATATTCTTTTTACCTTGTTAAATAATTCTCACTACTGAGAACAATTGAGTTAGAAGGAGGCTCGGAAGGAGGTGAGACGGATCTGAGTTATCGATTGAATAAAAAGAACACGTTTTCATCTGCCAGGAAGGGCAAGGGAAGAAAACATAACCCAACATAATTCAACCAAAATGTGAAATGGCTGAGGAAATTAATGAGGAGCATAGCAATATTATTTTAGTGAGTATCCAAAAGAATTAACCCAGGGACTGGAACGTCGAAGCTGAAAGCATGTCAAAATGAAATTATAACCTCACAATTCTCAGCACAGAACCACAAAATTACTAGCATTAATCCAGTCTCACCTTTTTCTCACTACAGCATCAGATGAATAGCAAGCTCAGTTGGGGTGAGGGGAAAGAAATAGTCTCAATAAGTTCTTAAGACAACTCACATCAGACTTAGATAAATGAAACATGTAAGCTATTGAGCTGCACTGAGAATCTTGGTTAATCTCAGTCAAAGCTGGTAAAAAGAATATTACTCTTGTGACCCACTTCTAATTTTCTGTGTTCGAACACAATCACATATCGGACGACTATACATACAACGTTGATTCTTCGAAAAAGAATTCCAACTTTCAATTTCATTCAATTAATCGTCGAAAAAATGCATCATTCTGAATGAATATTCATAACACAATGATCAAAGCTCTGAATTTGAAAATTCCGAAAACGTTTCGTATTTGTTCAAACGGTAAGGTGACGACCACGATGCAATTTTACACCCATTCAATTATCACCCTGTAGCAATGTTACCTGAAATAACAGAAGTTTCATATTGACACAACAAACTGTCAAGAGATTAGGCTAATTATGGGTGAAAACCGATTCAAAATTGGTTAGGAAATTCGTAATTCTAGTATGAACTCCGGCTATTTTTTGAACCACGACGTTATCAATGTTGACCAGTTTGTATACAATCCTGATGCCCTGAGGCTTGAGCATTCAGGTGAAGCAGGAGGGGTGTTTTCTCCCACCCCATTTTCTACAGAAAGATAATTTCACATTAAATTTTCCTGTTTCATTCATATTCATCCGAAATTTATTCATTTTCGTTAACAAAATAGTTTTCATCGCCCTCGATTCTTCGGAATCATTTCTATTGGTTTCTACAAATGAGAATATGAGTGTTCAATATATTCGTAGTGAGGATATATCAGGTATAGATTGTCAAAAAATTTCACTCTGATGAAAAAAATAATTTCAAATATTCAATGAAGTTATCTCAGATACTATAACCAAAGTTTACAGAAATTTTAATTCTGTAAACTTTGCTATAACTCTATATGAATATTAATAAACCAGTGACACTTTTTGTGTGTCATTGTAGTATAATATGAAGAGGTATATTTGAATGGAAAATAAAAATTCACCTACAACCAGCATTCAATACTTTCCACATAGTTCAACTACTATGATTTCCACTTGCTCTTCATGTTGTTCTTATGTTCTGAACATTTCGTATCATTTGAAACAAAATGAGAACACAAAAACTGAATGATATATAACATAATACGTGATGAAGTCGTCGGCCTGGAAGGAGCTAATTTTTAATTTGAAGGCATTTGACCTTGAGCCTCAAAAAATTTATGTCTGCGGCGCATATTTTACTGTGCAAAAATTGTTTCTTGGTTGCTCCTCCCCCTACTGAAATTTCGTCTGTGGGCTTGATAGCCCCCTGAAAATTGCTATTACTTCGCCACTGTTTACGAGGGGACAAGGTTTTGTTAGAACGTGATGACCTCAGTCTGGGCATTCAGTAAATTCAGTAATCCTTGCTATTAGTACAGAATGCCAATACCTACGCGGCCCAGACCAACTAATAGGTATCCGCTGCGATGTCGTCAGTTCTACTGAATTTTCAGTAAATCTCCTGATTTGCATATCGATCTACTGATCTACTGAAATAGGGTTTCACGAGACTCTCGAAATTCGAGATTTCTCGTCTAGTCTCGTCTCGATTTCGAGACGAGATCGAGACGAGACTAACAAGATCGAGAAAAGCATTTCGAGATTTCTCGATCTCGAACTGCAGACTGCAACTTGCAATATATCTATTCAATTAGTAAGCTCTATTAAGGCTTCGTTTCTTTCAAAAATAACATGAAAACGCAGTGCCCTAACACGGCACGGACTGTACTGACGGATTCATCACATAATTCCAAAGATTAGTAAACAAACAATCATCCTGTATCCCGCTACTCATAATGCCCGGTCACTGTTGCCAGGTCGAAACACAAGGGAGAAATGAGAATGAGATCAATGATTATCATTATATTCTTATTAGATTCGAACAAAAATTTTAAAGTTTTGTACAATGCTTTTTTATATTTCTTTATTACAATAATTAAAAGATAATTATTATTATTATCAGTCTGGCCTTTCAGGGTAAAGAAATGCCAATAAGGGAAAGGCCATAAACTTTATTTCTATTGTATTCTTCAAAAATGTTAGTCCAAGCTTATTACTATATCACTCCGAAGGATATTCTTATGGCAGACTTATGGCACAATTTTTGCATAAATTTCACTATGCAGTACTTCGACCCCTACTATTGAGATAAAATAATTTGCTCAATAATTTTTTTTCGAGAGACGACTCTTTCGATTATAAAAAATGAGTTTGTTGCTGTTACATTCTTCACGAACGAAGAAACAATTCTGAACTTTCACCTAGCGTACCTAGGGAAATTTGAAAGTATGGATAAAAGATTAGGTAAATTAAAACATCAAGGATTCGTTAAATTTTCATTTTTTGGAACAATATTCTTTATTTTTGTGCTGATACTCGGCGGTTTCTTTTATACGCGGCTTTTAGTTCATAGCATAATATAGCCTCTTATTTTGACGTAATTTTTTTATAGAGACTCTCGAAATTTCGAGAGTCGAATCGAGATCGAGAAATTATCTTCGAGAAAAACATCGAGACGAGAGTTTGTTTTATTTCTCGTCTCGATGATCGAGACGAGACGAGAAAGTGCCTTCGAGACGAGATTTTTCGTCTCGATGAAACCCTATACTGAAACGTTTCATAACCTACTATTTTGACGCATATTCATTATTATAATCACCTATATTATTATTGATCTTCAGTTAATCTCATACACTTATATATTATAAAAATTGCATGTTTCGGCACTCTCTGTATGAATTAATTTCACAAAATATAAGTAGGTAATGAATTTACATAAAAGTAATACTAATGATATGTATATACCAAAAAAGGACAATACTGTATCTGATTCAGATCAAATGCAATTTTTTATTTACCTCTGTTATTACAGTTTGTTTCTTACGTTATATTTTTTTATTTGTTTGGTATTTTTCGCCAAGTAGAGGGTCTCCACCAATTTATAGCTCTTTGCCATCAATTTTTCTTCTAAATTAACTAACATTAAGACTTACCTCACCAAAGCTCTTCTCCACTTTTCTCCTGTTTCTACAACAATGAGCTGGAATCTCATGTCCGTACGATGCGATCCATTACAAAACATCACTTTTATATCCTCCGATTGTCTTTTTGGTAGCTCAAAAAGGTGAAGAAAGGAACATTAAATTTGATTCAACAAGGCAAGGCATTAATGAATTGCCGAGTCATTTTTTTTCATCAAAGACCTACGCATTGAAAAAGTGCAAGCCGATCGTTTTTTCAACTAATCTTACAAGTAATTGCAATATCCTTTCGGAAATATAATCGGGTTGATTCTGTTTGCAAATAGCAATATAGTTGTAGAGAAGATATTGCTATCATAGCAAGATTCGAAAAAGTGGAATTCTAATCATCGATTTTTGGCAATATGATCTGTCAATTTCAATGAAATCTGGTTAGCTTTCTTGCTATCTCGGCAACATCAATTTTGTGCTTGCTATCTGATAACAAGGTAGTGGATTCTTTGTTTTTGCACTACAATTTCTTCCAACTGTATGAAAATTCAGAAAATAATGGATTAAAAACATATGAGAGTTCAGTTGTGTCACTGACTACTAGAAAACCTTTCCTCAAAGTTTCAATTCGTAGAAGAATTATTGAAAAACTTGGTGATTACAAACATATAGGATAGGTTCACTGCTGTGTACTGTGACCAACTACTTGAAAACCTCTTCTTGAAGTTCCAATTTGTAGAGGAAATATGAGACTACAATTTCGGCATATCAGAGAAATTTCAGTTGCCTGATGGATAGTTTATCAAGCTATTTTGCTAGGATATTAAAAAAAAATCACAATTTGTTTCATCCGGATTTTAGTTGTTTTTTCATTTCGGGAACATGATTGATTACTTGCGCCAGTCGCACAACGATGACCAGATTAAGCAAATACAAAATTTCTCGATTTGAACAATATACTTTTGTAAAATGTCAGTGCAGGTCGCAGGACTGACTAATTTGAGAGGTTGAACTCTTCTTCTTCATGAAATAATGGCAAAATCGATACCTAACAGTGTTGTCAGCTCAAAAATTCTCAATTTTTTCAACAATATTGCTATCACTTGAACTTATAACCAGTCTTGCAGTTACTCTGCAAACAGAATACAGAACTTCATAGCAATATTGTTATATGTTATGATCATAACAATATTATCTTTGCAATGTTATAATAAGATCCGAACAGAATCGACCCGAATATTTATGGTTTTACTCTTGTGAAGCATTGGATAAATTCATTTTACGTTCTGTTTTGCAGGGTTGCCAATTCTACTGAATTTTTAGTAGATTTCCTGATATGCATATTGATCTACTCATCTACTCAAACATTTCATAATCTAATTGAGGAATCTGAAACAGGTCATCTTCTGTTCACAGAATTCAACGAACACACTGTGGGTATACAAACACTATTTGTGATATACCGGGTCGTGTCCTAGTATACCTGTTCCAATGAAGTATCTCAGCCATTTCGAAAATAAAAATTCGAAAATTCAAAGATCTGTAATTCGTTCAAGGAAGCTTCAACTGAGAAACACGAGAATTGAAAATCACTTCCGGTTTGACCGGATGTGACTCTCACTTTTTTATTTCAAATAGCACCCTGTATATTTTTTGCAATTTTTGATTTCTACTCTAAATTACCGTTCCAACGATGTATCACACTTCGTATTTTGAATTTGATTTGTTGGAGAAAACGACAATTGAAATTTCAAATTATTAGAATTGTAGTAGATCATCTAATTTTCAAATTTCCATTTTTCGAAATGGCTGAGATAATCTATTGGAACAGGTATACTGGGACACGCGGTATTTTTGGATTCAGATTTCCATGGTGATTCCAAAAATTGGATAAAATATGGGTGTTCTATTTGAAAATATCGTCGCAGACATCATTATTCAAATGGAGATCACCCTATACAATCAATTTTCCTTCATGAATGTGGTAAATTGCGATTAAAAAACTACCCTTTCAGGAGATTCCTCAGAAATGGATAGATAGGCTAAACATTAATTCAATCAGTGATATAATGCTTTATGAAAGCACCGTAGTTCTATACAAATAATGCTCAAATAAAAAAGAAATATATCCGACTTTGATATGGAGAGTTCTAAGGGAAAAAAGGAATATTCAAGTGATTTCACCGTATTTGAAAGAGAAGATTTGCAACAATATAAAAAACATTTTGTGGAACTCATTGTTTGCCCTTGTAGCACAATATTCTATATTATCAGTATGTCTTGCATCCGTTATTTTGACAAAGAATATATTCACGATATTGTTCGATGAAGACAGAAATGAAAAACAGAACAATAAATTCCGAATGAATCATTAGTTTTTTATGTTCATTACATCTTATTTTATTATTTTTATCGATGAATTGAAATAGCATTTACAGTTCCTCGAATATCATTAGTCATAAATATGCAGAAATCGCGCATTTTATCAACAAAACTGATGACCATAGTGAGATTCGTAATATTGTTTAGATTCACACATGACCAGAAGTTTCTATTGAGGAACATCATAAACAGGGTGATTCACATAACTGATTCATCAGAGGTTCATATAGAGAACCAAAATATTCATCAACCTGGAGATTTGTAACTCAGAATTCCGAATTGTTTATATCTACGTATATCGTGTTGATCAATAATTAAAATGTCAGGTGACAGGCGACATAGAATCATGGTATACCACTCTTTCCTCCTTCGTTTTTCTACCTATATTTCTGAAATGTGGAACATCGAATGTGCTCACTAGGAGGCACCTCACATTTTAGGATTTTTTTTTCGTACTCCAGTTTTTATATAAATGACATCATCTTTCGATTCTTCAATGGAACACTCTATATTTTATTCCATAATCGGTTAGACATTATTATAACGAATTCAACGAGTCAAACCCGGTATGACTTTGACTGGGTTATTTCAAAAGATTGCGAAGATATTTGTGTTCTAAGTTTCCATATGAAGGCCACAGGGGGGAAAGGGGAAATGTCACAATATAGTGGAAATTGACACCGCCATCTGATAGCCTAACAACTATATTTCAGAATAAACAGAAGTTTATACCAATAACGCAGCATACATAGTCAGCTAATATGCTCGTTCGTAAATACGTTCACACGCTAAACTGAGACCTTTGCCATCACTCATGGTCTAGAACAACTAGTCGAACTACCAACCCGCATTCCAGATGTCAACAACCAGTCTGTCAATACACTAGATCTTTTTCTCACCAGCAATCCTGATCCATATTCGCGGGAATCAATGTTACCAGGTGGCGCTCGGTTTTCATCGTTCCATGTCAAAGCCACGTCAAAACTGGGGGAAAACAAACTAAATCCTTACTCAATTCCATTAGTGCCACTAGCTTGTGTACTGTGTACTGATAAGAGTGATAAGTTTTTAAATTTCTTGACATGAATTGTCAATATTCGATCGAAAAAGGTTAATAATGCCTGTTGTAGATGTTCTTTTGGCAGATATTTTGCTCTATTTAGATGGAAAAAGCCGACAAGTAGTGAAAGGAGAAGCAGTTCTCCGTGCTAATCATGTGATTTTGTGTGAGGCAGAAGACTTCAACAAAAGGCACATTTTTGCACTTTGTCTACAAACTTCGGCGATGAAATCTTCCCCACAAGAAGTAAAATTGGAGTTAAGGTCCAGAGGAACTCCTGTATAATGATGGATTTGTATCTGTTCATGCAAAGCAGGGCAATCTGGGTATAATGGTGATAATATAAAAAAATTAACGAACTCAACCATCATCACTACCAACAGTGCCAACACTTTATGTCATTGACAAGTTTGACTACAGCTACAGCAAGCTGAATGCAATGTAGTCTATGCACTTTATCCATAGACAACAGTTTGTTTTCCCCCAGTTTGAAGTTCGTACTATGTAACCTAGATGTCGCCCACTTCGTGAATCTCGCGAATAGAATAGAAGTTTGTGCCTATTTTGGAAAATCTGAGTACACCCTCATCTTCACAACCTGCTCTTTCCTTGTACCATCCAGCACCACAATTCCAACCCGTCTCATGTGGCATTACAATTCAGCCGACTGGGAAGGTCTTCGTATGTTTTTTTCAGCGTTTTCATTGAAGACAGTTAGTTTCTCCTCAGCTGATCCAACACGATGTGCTGGGACAATTTCTGAAATCATCATGTTGGGGATTCAAACCTACATACCAAACACTGCAAAGAGAACATCTTCCGATAAGGCCTGGTTAAGTAGAAATTGCTATAGAGCTGACGCTTCCAAACAGGCAGCATTTCATCGATGGCAGAAAAATGCAGGCCCTGAGACTAGAGCAGAATATGTCGAGGCTAGAGGCATATGCAATGAGACAATTCAATCATCAAAGGATGCTCATAATGCCAAAATAAGATCAAAACTTGTTGAATGTCCTAACGGATCTCGTTCATTTTGATCCTTTGCCAAAGCTGTAGGAAGAAACTTCACTTCTAGCTCGTTTCCTCCTCTAACCAAGGAAGATGGAGCACTAGTCACAACAGCCCAGGAGAAAGCCAACACTCTTGCGCATTTATCTGCTGGAAATTCCACTCTGGATTCATCGGGAAAACAACCTCGAAACATAACGCCAATTGACAGTCATATGCCCGAGATCACTTTTTGCCAACGTACTATAAGGAAGATTTTGATAGGTCTCAACACCAACAAAGCTTTCGGCTCCGACGGAATCCCACGGATTGTTCTCAAGAAATGTGCTCCCGAACTAACACCTGTTCACTGCAAGTTGTTCAACTACTCTTGCAAGTTGTTCAACTAGTCTTACAAATTGGGGATATTGCCGTCCAAATGGAAAATTGCAAGAGTACAACCAGTTCCTAACCAAATCCCTACCTAGCAACTACAGACCGATCGCACCTATCTATTATTTCAAAGATCATGGAGAAAGCTATCAACATCGAGTTCATGGAATACCTGGAACATTCTGGTATTATCAACGATAGGCAATATGGCTTCCGTCATCAGAGATCAACTGGTGACCTGCTCGCTTACGTCTCACATATATGGCAGCAATCTATTGAAAGATATGGTGAAACCTTAGCCGTGGCACTTGATATCTCCAAGGCATTCGATCGAGTCTGGCACCACGGACTTCACACCAAGCTTCCATCTTATGGCTTGCCTCCCCAGCTATGTTCTCTGCTAGCTAGTTTTCTCTCAAACAGGTCTCTCCATGTAGTGGTCGACGGAGTTTCATCTGACTTCCTTATCATAAATGCTGGTGTTCCGCAACGATCAATTTCAGCACCAACACTTTTTCTACTTCATATCAACGATTTGTTGGAAGCAACTTGTCCAGTACACAGCTTTGCAGGATGATAGTGCCCTTCATACGGTCTTCTCTGCCAAGGCTCCAATTCCAGCCAGGCAAATTAGAAACGAACGAGGGAGAAATGTTGACAACATATAAATATGGACTTGGCAACAATTCCCGAATGGGGATCCAATAACTTGGTAGATTTCAATGCAAACAAAACACAAGCATGCCTTCTATCTAGAAAAGCCGATCTCACTGTGCCCAAGATGAGCTTGTCAGTAGTAACCATACCTTTGAAGCAGGGTTGGAATAAGTCATGACTTTTATAAAAAAGTCATCGAAGTCCGACTTTTTGAATTAAGTCCGACTTTTTTGAATTAATTCATTTGGAAAAAAAATTCATTTACCCAAAGCGAAATAGAAAAAAAGAAACAAAAAAACTATGTTTTTATTCCCTTCAGAAATCTTGTAGACCAACATCATAATATAACATGTAATTTTTTCAAAACAAAAATAAAAGTGATGATGAAGTATAGATCCAGTATCATCCATAAAGTTCGTAACACATGGAGAAGAAGTTTATTAGTAGAATATCGAAACATTTTTTTCTTGGGGATCTATTATCTCGTCTATTATGCATGTCTGACTACTTAAAAGTCGATTTTGACACATGTCACTTGATCACTGGTATGGCGGTAAATTCAAAAAATTACGATGGCAAAAAATGGGGTTAAATGGGAAGATGAAGTTATTTTAAAAAAATAAAAATAGCTATTTTCAGTTTTCTCAAATAATGGCTGGAAACTCCATATGTGAGCATGAAATTGAATTCTATTCAACTTGTACATCATCAACATCACTACTGTCAGAAAAAAAGAGAATTGTAACAAAATTGAAGAATATTCGAAAAAATATAGCTATTTCCAATTCTCCTCCAAAAATTGCTCGAAACTGAATGGGGAATAGCAACTTAATAAGAAATGTTTATGGATATTTTGTTATCTAACCCCACTTTTTCTCGCTTTATGGTATTATTTTCATTTATCACCATACCAGTGATCACGTGACATGTGTCAAAATCGATTTTCAAGTTATCGAATATGCATGATGGATCGCCGAGAGAAAAAATTCGATATGATAATACACCTGTTCTCATATGTTATGGACTTTATGGATGATACTTGATACTGTATATATCTGTTAGTGAAAATCATGCCAAAATACGATCGAATTTTCCAGTTTAAACTAGTTAAAATCAAAGGTAATAGTGCAATTTGTCTCATTTTTAAAAATTTGAATGAATTCATGACTTTTTCGAAAAAAGTCAATGGAATTAATTCACGAATTAAATCACTGATTTAATTCATATGAATTAATTCATGCCAACCCTGCTTTGAAGACATCCATTTCGATGCTTGGTATTACTATCAGCAATAAACTTCCTTCACGGGTGATCAATTGCTGAAAGTGCATCCCAAAAATGTGGTTTTCTGTTTCGGGCTAGGAGTTATTCAACTTCCAGTCAGCTGTTTATGATCTATAAGGCAAAGAACTGTCCTGGAATACTGTTTCCATATTTGGAGTGCAGCACCCAAACATACCCTGAAACTGTTGGATTCTATCCAAAAAAGGGCAATTCGTCTCGTGGGTGATGCCTCGCTCACAAACTCACTTACTTCTCTGGAACACCGTTGAAAGGTTGGCTCTATTTTATAGATATTCTTATGGACGATGCTCTTTTGAAATATCAACAATTGTTCCTTTCTTGGCAGTCCCCGCGAGATTAACCCGTCGAGTTGAGGCTTCGCACCTCTTCGTAATCACTTTGGAGACTTGCAGAACATCTCTTTCCAAAGACTTGTTCATCCAACGAACAGTTCTGGAACACCAATGTGAACACCTCCTTTGGAGGTGTTCCCCGAGGCATATCACCTCCAGAAATTCAAGAAGAACACCAATTCCTACCTAATTCTCCTTGAAATTTTGAATTGACTCGGCCGTTACTTGATGGAAATCCATGATAAATGTAAAAACTTCACAAACGATAAGATTTCCACAAAATTTATTAAACACACGACATGTTTCGCTAACACAGTAGCTTCGTCAGGTGATATACTGGTACAATGAACTAAACTAACGTTGGCTTGCTTAACTTTTATATATCTCACCTTCCCAACCTGAAGGATTAGTTACCTGTGGACAGGTACGATAAACCTCCATTTTCGGAAATTAGGCACAATATCTACATTAAATTACGGTATACCGGATTAACTTGAAAGAGTTGATATCAAATACATATTATTACTTACTAAGAAAACGAATTCAACAGTGGTGAACTATTAAGGTCTAATTGATCATTAAGTAAAATGTCAAAATTTTTGAGTTTGTTGATTTCTAATGATTCAAAATGATTGAGTTTCAGATTATTTTCTACGTTCTTTGGTTCTCACGATGATCTCTAAAGATTACAGGATATCCCTTTCGTGGGAACCAGAACATGAAAAAAACGCGGAATATCCACTTCAAAAATGTGGAGAAAGGGGAACGTCCAAGCTTAGTGCTTGCTTGAATACAGATTCCATCAAGGATTTCATTGTGATTTCAATAAGTTGTTTTCACACTGTCGAAAGATCAAAGTGAACTTACTCTCAGGCAAACAAAAAGATGAGAAAAAAAAAGAAATACGGCCACCTTTTTTTCATCTCTTGAAGCGTATGGAAGGGAATCACTATAATGTTCGGGGAACATCGTGGGTACCTAGGGAGAATAGGGATAGAAGGTAGGTATTCGGATTTTTTTCAACTTTTGGAGATTATGAGTTCTTGGGAATACTCTGTTTGGCAAAAACTTCCAAGGCTTTGCCGTTCTGTGTATAAACGAGTTTTGGTAAAGAGTTGTTCGACATATTTCGAGGTTGACGACAAAAGGGTGTGCTGACTAGGCTTGTCGAGTACGTCTGAGGGGAATAAAATAATGAGATTGCTACAGGTTTCAATCTTTGAAATGCGTTTTTCCCGAAACTAATTTTTTGTGACATTCCCCCTTATATGCTCAATAAGTTTGACGGATCAATATCGAAATGTTTTTCTCTGTCACACTCATTGAGCTTATGGGAGGAGGAGCTTGAGGACGTTTTCGGAACGTTTCTGTGTTATCTGGGATCTAGTCTGATAAGTTTATGTGTAACTATATGTGTAAACTTCGATGATGAATAAATATCTTCTGGAATGACTTCAGTTCTTATATAATGTCCATTCTAGAACAACGGACGTTTCCAATATTTCCAGGTGTTGATGAAGATTGTTCTAATAATATTTTGACTTGTACACTCACTATATGGTTGATGTTGTTATGGTGGAATGTAAATAAAAAGACAGTTCAGTTGTTAATAAAATATAAAAAGGGAACAATTTTTGTACAATTGCTTCAGCATAAAAAGACAGAGATTTACAACCTCTGGTTTACTTGAAAGGCTGGAATAGAAATAAAACAATATTTAAGTCCCAAACATTTGGTCCTTCGAGATATAAGTGAACAGTCCGTGGATAAAATGTCTACGACCCGCAGAAGCGAAAGAAAAAACAAAGGTGTACCTCCTAGTAGGTATACAGACGCAGAAACTGATAATATAATAACTGATGATACTAAAAGCAAATCAAAGTCATCAATGACAAGCAGAACAAGATTCGACGTAGAAGTTCTTGGAAGCAGAAAAAGCTTAGCAGATAGCAATAAAGTTGATGGAAGTAGTGAAATCTCAGCGAGTAAGCAGAGAGAAGGTGAAAAAAGTGGCAGACATAGATCCAAAGCTCCTACAAATAATTCTAAAGCGACAAGTAAAAGTACAATAATGAAACGTCAACTAGAAATTGAACTGGAAGCTGAAAGACGTATGGTCGAATTGGAGAAGAAACTCATAATGAAAGAAATGGAATTGAAAAAAGCGGCTTTAGAAGAGGAATATTCGGAGCGAGAATCGGAAATTGAGGAGGTTTCCATTGAAAATCGTGACGAAATCCAACATTGGATAAATGACATCGAAATTCCTACTAATAATCAATCTGTTTTGAGTTCTAGGTTTGGCAAAGGTATTTATTCCGACATCGATTTGGGTAGTGAGACAGGGATAAGGCCGAAAACTGAGGAGAGATTGAAGAAAGAAAAGCCAGAAAATCAGTTGTCGCAGTTTTTAGCAAGACAGTCTATAAGTAAGGAATTCATTACTGCTTTCAAAGAGTCTACTGAAATGTGTGGTTTTAGCAATAGGGAAAATATTGCAAGACTTCAGAGGTGTTTGAAGGGGAAAGCAAAGGAGACAGTGCAAGCCTTGTTATACTTTACCTTTGAAGTAGATAAAATCATTGACACACTGGAAAAAAGGTATGGAAAATCCGATTTGATTATATGTGACCTGATTTCAAGTGTTAAAAAATTTCCCAGTTTGAGAGAGTGAAACGTAAAATTTACCTTTTTCACTGCACCTGGTAGCTTTTCGTCGGCGGCATATGGGTGTGGGTTGATACCTTTGCTATTTCTCAGATATCTCAATATTTTAAAATCAATTACTAGATAATATCACCTTGACTGTGAATTTGATATGTATTTGAGTATATAATTTAAAGATTGGTCGACTTACCTGAAGGAAGATCAATCTTAATTATTCGAGCATCGTAGTCTTTCCATGATTCACCTGGTAGGTATCATTCTTTGGTATTTCACGCACCGTTTTTAGAGTGTAAACAATATTTTTTGCCCATCCGCCTCACCTGTCGATATATCCAGTTCATTCTTTTGGGGCTGAACGTCTAGGGTTGTAGTTCGCTTAATTTTTTGTTGTCCATCTGGGTTAGTGGCGGGTGGGCTTGAATCATGGAAAGACTACGATGCTCGAATAATTAAGATTGATCTTCCTTCAGGTAAGTCGACCAATCTTTAAATTATTCTTCGCATCTCCGTCTTTCCATGATTCACCTGGTAGATGTTTAGAGAAAATAATTTTCCAAGAAAAAATTCAAGCGAATAATGATTAAATATTTCAATATATTTTAGTAATAAAAAATGTTTAAACAATTACCACGATAATATAACAATAACAATGAAAACAAAACCCTATATATAACAATGTATAAGTATCCTATCATATATAGGTACTCACGAGGGTACTCAGTATATATTTACTCATTACGAATCAAATTTATTAATTATCCAATAGAAATCATTGAATACATTTGACGAATGTGTCCAACCGGCTGTATTTTTTATGGTGTTGATATTAACTCCATTTTTGAATGCTTTTGATGTGGCTGCGTGTCTAACGCTATGAGCAGAAAACTTCAACGTATCTATCCCGCTTTTGTTCATTATTTCTTTTATCCATCTACTTATCGTTTGACTTGTAGCTGGCTGAAAAGGCATTTTATGACATAAGATTAATTTTTTTGCTTCATCTTTTCTTTTGTCTTTTGTTGTCTCTATGTAAAATTCAAGAGTTGAGGCCACACATAGTTCGGGTTTATCTGTAAAATATGGGAACACAAGAAATGGTTGTTTTTTGTTGGGCCCCGACGTCTTTATTTTGTCTGGAATTTTTATCTCATACATATTCCCTACTTTGGTAATATTATCGAGAGATATTTTTGATAGGGTCTGAACCCTGTGTGCTGAAGAGAGAGCAAGTAAGGTTACTAATTTTTGTGTCAAATCTTTTAGGCTTAGCCCGTTTAAGGGAAACATTTTTCCCAAATAATCTAGTAGTGGCTCCATATTCCATGTCATGGAATATTTTGGAGTTGCCGGATTTATATTGAAAGCTCCCTTGAAGAATCTTTTTAGGATTAACTGGTCTTTTTGAGGTATAGTGAAAATTAGTGAAAATGCAGACCTGAAAGTGTTCAGTGATGAATATGATAACTCCGAATTCAGCATTTTTGTTATGAATTCTATAAGTGATTTGAAATCATAAATGCGCGGATTTAACCCCTCTTCCGAACAATATTTCCACCATTTTTTGTAGCAGTTAGAGTACTGAATCATAGTTTTTTCTGACAAGGATGCCATCATCACAGGAATTGCTTCATCTGGAACTTTTTTACTGAAGGATTCCCGGATAATTTCCCAGCCATTAGGGAAAGGCTCCTGTTGAGTCGATGAGGGATTCTGGAAGGGGATAACATTAATGTTTCACTTGGTGAGAAAACTATCGGAGCTTCTATAAGTATAGAGCAAAATAAGGGATACCAACTTTGCGTTGGCCATTTTGGAACGACCAAAATGCCCGTTGCCTTATCCGCTATAATCTTTTCTAAAACTTTGTCGACTATAGAAAATGGTGGAAATGCGTAAAAAAAATAATTTCTCCAATTCAAGGTAAATGCATCTATGAATGTTGACTTGGGATCTGGACGCCATGATACGAAAATATTACATTTTTTGTTCAAGGTCGAGGCGAAGAGATCGATTGTTGGTTGTCCAAAATATTGAACTATCTTTTCAAAACAATCTGGATTGAGTTCATATTCTGTATCTATTGAGTATTTTCTCGAAAGAAGATCTGCATGAACATTTTTAGAAGTATTTATGTAAGAAGCAACTATGTAAATATTTCTTGCTTCGCACCAATCCCATATTTTCCGGGTAAGTATATTCAAATGATTGAATCTGGTACTTCCCATTCTATTCACACAGGCTAGGGCCGTTACATTATCGATACGTAATAATATTGTGCAATTTCTCATATATTTGGCGAAGCTCTGTAGTGCATAAAAGGCAGCACGCAGTTCGAGCCAGTTGATATGTTGCTCTCCTTCTTGAATACTCCAGTAACCATTAGTTCCCTGATTATCACAAAATGCACCCCAGCCCGTCTTTGATGCATCAGAAAATATTTCGATGCAATATTTTTCATTTTTTATGGGAACTCCTGATGGTTCATCCTGTTCCCTGCTATTTTCTTGTCTTCTTTCATTCTGAATTTTTGATAAGGGCGCCTGGAGTTTAAAGGACCATACTGGTTCTTCCCCGAAGTTGATGGTCTTGAAGACCATGTTTTAATCGGCTGCTTTTTAATTTCCTGGGCTACCTTTTCTACTGTTTGGCACGATTTTATTTTTTCCACAAATGTAGAGCCAAATAGGAATTCATCAATTGGGCCTTTTTGAGCAGCAACTCTAGTATTTTCATTTATATATGGTGTTATATTATGTCTACGATGAATTGACAGAACATAATGTACATTGGCAAATAGCTGGGCGGCCTCTATGATATTTTGTTTGTGATCATCCGATAAAACCATTCGATTGGTCGGTTCATTAATCATCAGGTTGATTGGCCCACCTAAGGCCGATAACCCTGCACCGATTTGTTCCTGAATTGTTGTCAGAAGATTGTCACTTCTTATAACTGGTTCTGGAAGGATACTTTTGATCTCCTCATTTATTTTTGGAGCTTTCAGTGCTGGACAATTGGAAGCTAAAGAATTCTTATTTTGAAGTTCTGTACGAACTTCTTTGGAAAGGCCTTGCTGAACATAGTTGGTCCATCTGACTACCACTTCCTCATGCAATTCTATGCCTGATTTTGCTGATATATTTGGATTGTCCCCTAGCAAAGCTGTAAGATTAGTAGGATCAGTTTGGATAGCCTCGTCAGGTGGTACAGGTTCATGAGACTCCTCAACCACTTCTCTGATGGCCTCCCCCTCGCTTTGAATATCAGGCTGGTGAATATCGGCTCTAGTTGTACTGTACACTGGTGATTGACTCCAAGCTGGAATATAGTTAAGTACTATAAGCTCTCAGCAAGGGTCGATTCATAATTTCTGATAAAGAACGAATTATTTGCCGGGATCATCACAGAGTCAAATGACCTTATCCCATTTATACAGTATATCTACGTGAAGGATACCAAATGTGTCCTGTTTTGCAAAAAGCAATAGCATTATAAGCAAACAAAACGTTTGCAGGGGACTTTACAGAGTCAATAAGTGACCTTAACCCCAGAATATACTGAATAAATCGAGGGTACGTGTCCTCTTTCGTTCACTAAGCGCAAACTTATTTCTTGAAATCAGAAAAAATAATGCTCTGTCTCTATGATTCTCTAAATGAAATCAACTCGTTTCTACCGGCCGTGGCCGTTATCACCTATAATTATAAGGAATTAATAATTAAAAACTCACATTTCGAACTCTCTGAAGAATCTGAGTCGTCACAGTCTTGTACTACTCGTTCAAGACGAGCGAATTTCTTTTTCATTGTCTTGAGTTCCTCTAAAAGCTTCCGTTTGCTAGATTTCGACATTTTTATCACTCACTCACACAACCGTACGTGAACGCACCAAAAATGAACTGGATATATCGACAGGTGAGGCGGATGGGCAAAAAATATTGTTTACACTCTAAAAACGGTGCGTGAAATACCAAAGAATGATACCTACCAGGTGAATCATGGAAAGACGGAGATGCGAAGAATAATTCCTTCATGAAATACATTAATAATTATATACATTATAGTAGAATATTATGGAAGCTCTTCAATTCCTGATGTTATCAGATATGATACTTATATGATTGACACTTTATTTCAAATTCCTATAAACCCATTTTGAAGAATATTGTTATTGGACTATTATAATTGAATGATGTTGATTATACCCTGAAAATTCATGAATTTTTGGGGGTCAATATACGCATTTTCCGCTGAACGTTGTAATGATTCATGTCTGATACATGTAATTTCCAAAGTTCAAGTAGGGTTTGAACATACAGTGTGTTGAAATTTGAAAAGTTATACCTCCATAATAATTGATATGTAAATATGTAAAAGTTATGTAAAATTAATAGTCAATGGACTTAATACTAAAAAAACCTGAGTTATCCAATATGCAGTTATCTGCTAGATGTCGACGGTTACTGGACATGGAAGATGGTCACAAGATGGCGACATTGAAGGGCAGCTTCAAAATTGGTGTCTGGACGGATCACCACTGGCCAGGTTCGAGGAGACTCAGAAACCTGCGCTTACTGAAAAGATCCCATATGGTAGGGAAGAAAAAACCATGGCCTTCAGGACTTGCATGGGATTAACCGCTGCTGTTGACATCACCCATACTGATGAGCACGTGGATGTGCGGCATTCATCACTCCAACATAAAACCCTAAAATAAATTATGGGGCGTATAGAGACCGCCTGGATCACTGATGGGGAGACAAAATAACTCACCTCTTTTGGATAGAGGGTTTTAACAAAAAAACCTGGATGAACCTCGGGGAACAGAAACGTGGCGATGAAGGTTTGGTCGGCATGAGGGTCACGTGGTCGGGACGTCTGGGTCTCTTATGCTGCATTTGGGCAACTCGGTTAGGCCTCATAAAGGTGAGCAGAATAAATAGAACCTTGAAGGGATGAAGATTTCCAGCATTGAAATGCTACCAAAAGATGTCAAGAAAAAAACATGGACTCACCAGCTAGTTCGCGTGCTGCTGCTGCTGCTGCGAGGACAACCACCTTGGTAGAAGAATCATGGCCAACTGAGAAATCGATACGACCTTGACATTGACACAGTTTTGTCCGTCATGACCTAATTTTACTTGATAGTTCTAACGAACACCAAGAGATGGCGACAGCGAAAATGCCAAAATCCTTACATAGTTGAGTATGCTTTGAACAACGTCCGAATGCTAAAATCCATGCATAGTGGAGTCCCTTTCTAGCAAGGTCTGAACGAGGCATCGGAATTAAGATATTCATGCGTAGAACGACTAATTCACGGCAGAGGAATTCGCCAAATACGAAGGAAGAATAAGAATAGAAATTGTCTGACGGCCAGTACAGTACGGTCACAAGGTCACGGTCACGACATAACCAAGCAGTGAAGAAGTAAACATTGGATATTGAATAACTCGCTGGGATATTTATGAAAAGCAATGAAAGGATATTTCAACCAATTTCCCACAATTATATCTCACTATACAATATTTACATATAAACACGGGAGGAGTATATCGTACGTATCTTTTGATATTCCTTGTCTGATTTTCAGTGTTTGTGAATTCCTATGATTGTTGTTTTCTTTATTTTCAGAAAAACTATTGGAAATACAGAAATTTGATAATCATCATTGAATAGAAGACTACCTCAAGCAGATTCATAATATTGTATGGTCCACGTATCATCAGTGCCGGTTTTAGCACTACCAGCGCCCTGGGCAAGAATTCTACGGCGCCCCCTAAAACCTAATATATTTCACTTTTCTAGCCTTTGTATTGGCAAACTCTTTCATTAGATGAACAAAGTCAATATTTTCAGCAATTTTATTTTCAATTGACAAAGTTGTCAAGTTTGTCAATCTAGATTGAGATAGGTTTTTATCACATTAGGCTCAGGAAAACTGAAAACTAGCAACCATTACAGGTATATAAAGTCAATAATATTCGCAATGCTAATCATACATTTTGATAAAGTTCTTTTTAGTTGCGATATTTTATAAAATTCAAAACATATGCACGGGTAACCAAATTCTGATTAGGTGAGTTTATCACACCACATATACCGAGACATATCGCACCCTCAATGTTATAGTAACACATCTCTAAATTGATAGTTTTGAGATATAACAATTTGAAATAGTCAAAACTCGTTAGCCTATACAAAAAAATATACAACCTCCACATTTCTGATCCAGCATATCACATGATTCATGATGAAATCAAAACTCGAGAGAAAACAAGTGAGATACTCCAATAACTATTTCATTTTAATTGAAACTGGAAGAAAATACAGGCGTTTTCGAGATATGTTAGTTTTGCATTGGGAGTTTTCAGCTTTTATATTGATTCAATTTTGCATAAACTGACGTATTTGAGGTTTAGTAGATTCGAAAAGAGTAACTAGACGGAGAAATTGAAATTTTTATTCAGAAAAGATAGAAAAACAGGTAAGTAATAGTTCAACAAATATTTTATTCACTAGGTAAATTCTTATAAAACGATTGATACGGTTTTGGTATCAAATTTTTCTGGCAGAGAGCCACAAGACCATCTTTTTTTTGTTTGGAGATATTCAATTCTTCTGAATAAACTGGCCATATTTTTCCAGTGAATTTATTTCCATTTCCAGTAGCATTTCTTTTGCTAGATCTCAATGAACTGTTGTTGCGTATTTTTATTTCACTATAAGGTATATCCTCTCCATATCCATACTTAAAAAATAAGGAATCTGGATGACTGGCCATTGTCATTAACACTCTTATTTCAGTCCATTTAACTTTATTTTTCTCCGAATCCAATGTGAAATTCTTGGCAATATCTCCTGATAATTTCTGGAGATCAAAAAACTCTGATTGGTCCATTTCCTTCACGCGATAAGGTGTTCCTTTTTTCTTCGCGCCTTGTATGATGGGAATCCACTGAGCGGGAATGTAAATTGCCCCCCCCTTCAAAACACGTTTTTTTTCTTTTTCGATACATGAGTGCATGCTATCACCTTCGTTTTGGGTATGTCCTGTTACTAAAAATTTATGTGTTATGGTAGGAATATCAAGAAACGCTGTGGCATATAAATACAAGGAAGCGATGTACTTATTTTTGTTCTGCCCTGCGCAGTTGTCAGAATAGAAGGTGACGTGTTTATCTTTGCAATTCTTTTCTAAAAATTGCAGTAGGCAACTACCTATTTCATTAGCACCACGTCTTGCAACATTTTCCGACCAAATGTAACAAAAGCCCTCTTTGCTACCTATGTTGTAAATAGTGAAGTTATACGTCGCCAATTTACTTTTATAGTAAAAATCAGACACTTCAGAGCAAGGCGTCGAAAGAACAGCTTGTAAGTCATAAACAGCAACCAATTTGTTT
This sequence comes from Phaedon cochleariae, assembly GCA_918026855.4. Taxonomy (NCBI): domain Eukaryota; kingdom Metazoa; phylum Arthropoda; class Insecta; order Coleoptera; family Chrysomelidae; genus Phaedon; species Phaedon cochleariae. The sequence goes on along the minus strand of OU896719.1, from coordinate 8,591,699 downwards.
TCATCCATGACGGCATCTGAAACGTCTCTTTGCTTTTCTACTCTGGATTTGGTCTTATCAGCAATATGATTATCATATTCATCTTGAAGCAACTGTTTTTCTTCTACAGAAGAATTAGCATATCTCTCACACATGCTACACTGATCCTTTTTGGGTTTATGCCATCCAATGTTATATTCATAATTGAATATGTTTTCATAAATGCAGGATTTGACAAAAGGTTCACCAGACTCCTCACATTCACGCTTGTAATCGCGATATAAGGTGGCAAGATTCAAATTTCCTTCTATATAGGTTCTTTCAGTTTGTTGTCGCAAGTAGTGAGATTCTACTGTTGGTAGTGATTCAATATGTTTCCTCACTCCGTCTCTCAGAGAAGGGTCGAGTTTTTTATGATTCCCATGCTTTCCACGCAAATCAGGACCTACAATACCTTCTTCATTGCATTTTTTTAATGCAGTTCGGATCATTGTATCCCCAATATTCAGAGTGCTCATGAAATATTTCTTACAAACTCGAATTCTCTCATTATCAACATTAAAATAGTATGCTTTTGTCGCATTTTTTCTTTGACTATTCTCTTTGAGGTAACTATATTTTGGCTTTATGTCTTGTGTATGGTTGCAAATGAATTGTCTTTGGTGTGATACATTTCCTGAATTCCAAAAGGATGATAAAATTTCAGCACGTTTCACATCAGATATTCTTTGGGTGCACTTCTGCTTGCAAGCATCAGTACATGGTTCTTGTGAAGTACGTTCGGCAATCAATCTTTTCTTGGACGTCACGTAACTTTTACCTGAGTTTCTATCTTGTTTTCTGATCGAACGGGGCCAGTTCTCTTCATTTCGTCTCCTCTTCCTTGATTTTTTACATTCCGCTCTATTAACTATAGTGTCATCCGGTGTATTCAGCTGTTCCATTGGTTGGTCCGAATCGTCATCCGATTCTGGTTGTGGAATATACTCTCCATCTGAGTTGTTAGCTGGTTCAGATTCTTCGAAGTTTCCATCCGGGTTTTTATCTGGTTCTGATTCTTCTATGTTTCCATCTGATTTTTCATCTGTTTCTAATCCTTCTAGGTTTCCACCTCGGTTATCATCTATGATACTCAATATAGCGCGTTCATTCTCATACGACTCTGAATCCATGTCTGAGAATATTATAGGAGCAGACATTATCGCCTCGGCACTTATTTCCGGAATAATCTCAAATGCTTGATCTTTGAAAGAGTTCATCTGAAAATATTTACATTCATGAGTCTTTCTGAACGTGTGAATTCTGAGAAAATTTGCATCGAACAATGCTATATCGTGAATGGAGAAAAAAACTGATAGGTACATGAAGATCTATTTCACTCACCACAAGAGATATTGAAGGGTTTTCATCAGTTCTTGATTCCGTAGCTTCGTTGAAGGCCGAGATTTCGCCTTCAAGAATGATTGTATCATTCTCTGATATTATCATCATATTATTATCCTGGAGTATAGGAGAAAATGAATTAAAATACATATTATTCAATAAACAACTTCTACTTCTACTATTCCAGGAAGGAGAGGTTTTGATATTCGAGTTTGCTTCACAGGATTTCCAAATCCAAATATTTTTTTTGTGTAGGTGCGTGTTACTGAGTGTATATTTCGTAGTGGGACTGCTTCTACTCAATTCAAAATGTTGAATGTGTTAACAATCTGCATGAACTCACCTGTTGAAGTTTTTCTAAATTATCAAACATCCTCTTAACACGGGATGACATTGTTTCATTCATCACAAGCAACACAAATTCACAAATGAAAAAGTCGAATAGTACACGTGAAATTATAAAACAACTACCTCTTGAACGGCTGTAACGATACTGAGAAGTGACAATAAGGGACAAAACTTAAGTGTTATATCAACACATCTGGAAATTATTAGTTTCGACCGGAATATTACCACTAGAAAGGACGAATGCGGCCGATGTAAAACCAACACTTCTCCAGATGTGTTAGTATTGCATTAGACTTTTGGGTTTCATGGTGTAAGATCCAAAATGTGAAACCACAATATTTTATATTATGTTACTTTAGCACAGGAATATGATAACAACATTCAATTAACAAGGAGATAAATACTAACACATTGTGAGATGTGGTGATTTAACATTACTTTAATAACATAATCCGTCACATGCAGTCACAGTATTTTCAGATATGTTACTATTCCATTGTGAGAATTTGTCAATTATTTTTATGTCGGTGCTCAATTTTCGTGAAATTTCGAATATTTCGCGCGCTTTTCGGGATATGTTGTTTTTTCGTTAGGAAGATAGTTACATTTGGAATCAGAATAGCCAATAACCCCATTTTCCATTTTTTTGAGATGTGGTAGTTTTACATTGAGGGTGCGATATACCTTGTCAAATGTCGAGTTGTTTCGAAATTTGTTTTATATTGTACAAAAGTACCAAGATTTGTAGTACTCAATTAACTTCAAATATTTCATTAACTGAAATGAATGATGAGATTAAGATATGGTGTAATCACTGATGCGCTTTTGTTTCAGAAATTTGACTCGGCCTCTCGAGAACAGCGAGAGCATTGCGGTTCCGTCGATCTTCTAATAGATGGCGACATTGCACAATTGTGAAATCTGTCAGTTTTGAAATTGTCGCAGATTTTTCGAATTCAGAGTTGAATAATCCCATTTGCTATTTTATTTCCACTCGTCACAGCAGCAATAGCACCATCACCATCTAGCAGGAAAATGTAGAATCAACGTCTCGCTCGTTGTGACGTAGAGAAATCATAGTAGGCGGTCGAGTGATTTTTCTGAAATTTTCAATACGTAATAATGGCCGAATACGCGCACCATATCTTACTTTCATCATTCTGAAATGAACATATTATTGAATTCTCCATGTGGCACTAAGATTAGGTCCAAGCTTAGGTTCAATTTCTAGTTCTTCAGCCAATTCCTCTGCAGTTAAAATAGCGATTTCAGAGTTAGTATTTCTATATTCTTACGAGAAAGTGCAGCATTCTTTCAGCATTTCTGTGCATTTACTGAGATCTATATCTATTGATTGTGAGATGCGCTAATGACGTTGATTTGAAAAATTTGAGGAATTTATAGAGGTTTTTGCGGCGCCCCTTTTCATCCGGCGCCCTGGGCGGTCGCCCAACCGCGCCCTACCCTAACGCCGCTACTGCGTATCATGCAAAAAGATTCAGGTAGGATTTTCATTTGATGAAATATTTGTGTTGCTTTTCAATGTTGACATTCAGATTGATTTTATATTTGATTTGTTTCAGGATACCCACAACTCATGAGACACAAGGAGAGGCAGCGTGGCATACAGTGTGTTCAACTAGACACACCTCTTTGAACTATGATACAAAATATACAATAAAAGTGTCTGACTTCCATAGTGTTTCATTTGAGAGTTTTATCTGGAATTATAGTAGAAGATCACGTAGAAAAGTAACGTTTTGATGTAGGCTAGTTATATAAGAAAATAAAAACGTTACAAGAGGATAAGCTTGATTCCATAATTGACTTCTCATATTCAGTTCAAAATCTGGCAGTGACAGTGACAAGTCTGAAAAATCAACAATATCTTTCAAATCCGCAAATGTTGAATGAAATTGTTTTTAAACTGACTCCAAATTTGAAATTGGAATGGGGCAAACAGTTATGTTTATGGAACAAAGCCAATAAAATAACGACTATTTCAGATTTTTCTGTATGGTTCAATGGAATAACTGAAGCTCTCAACTGCGTTGTTGTTCCTGATTCTGAATCCGAAAGAAGAAAGAAGTTCGTATGCACTACAACAGAAGACAAATCTATTGGGTGTTGCTTATATTGCAAAATGACCAACCACAAGCTCGATAAATGCCATTTCTTCGAGAAGTTGGAAGTCGACAAGAGATGGGATTGGGTAAGAAGTAAGAAAATTTGTTTCTGTTGCTTAGGAGTGAGTCATCGAGTGAAATATTGTCGTAAAAGGAGAAAATGCAGCATAAACAATTGCATCAAATCTCATCACCAGTTGCTACACACGGAAGAATCGAATCATGCAAGTTATTCAGACTCCTGTGAAGTTGTAGCCGTGAGTCATAATTCGAGAGAAGATGAAGGTAGAGTTTTATTACGAGTAGCACCTGTTATTCTATATGGACCCAATGAATAAATTCATACTCACGCATTATTCGACGAGGCTTCTACCATCACCTTGATTGACGAAGAATTAGCTAAAAAATTAGGATCATCCGGTCCAATCGACCCGCTGGGCCTTCGTTGGACTAACTCAATGACCAGTGAAGAGAGTGAATCGAGAAAGATCAATTTACGAATACGGGGTGAAAATGAGACAGAGACTTATGCAATGAAAAATGTAAGAACCGTAAGTAATTTGAATTTACCTACTCAGACAGTTGATTCAAAGAATATGGCTAAAAGGTGGAAGCATTTGGCATCGAAAAATGTCATATCCATGACAAATGCTAAGCCACAAATACTTATAGGTCAAGATCACATTGACTTGATTATAGCACTTGAAGTCATTGAAGGTGCTAAAAATACTCCAGTTTTGTCACTTACAAAGTTAGGATGGATCATTCATGGGAATGTTTCTTCATTTCGTGGCAGAGTTGATGATGATTTTATTATGCATATGACAAACGAATATGACGAGCTACACCAGTTGGTCCAAGAATCTTTCAAATTGGAAGCACTTGGTGTCAAAATCATGGAAGATATGATACCAGAAGAAGATGTGAGAGCTTTGAAGATAATGGATGAAACTTCCAAAAGAACAGAAAACAATCATTGGGAGATTGGATTATTGTGGAAACAGCCTGAAGTACAGTTTGAGAACTCAAAGCCTCTTGCTGTTAGACGTCTGAATTCTGTAGAGCGGAAAATGGACAGGAATCCAATCTTTAGGCAAGAATATGGTAAGAAACTATGTTTCAAAAGGCTATGCATCGAGAGTATCTCATGAAAAATCCAATCAGAATGAGAAGATTTGGTATTTACCTCATTTTGGAGTCATAAATGAAAAGAAACCTGGTAAGATACGATTCGTTTTTGATGCCGCTGCCAAGGTTAATGGGGTAAGTTTGAATGACAAATTATTGAAAGGTCCAGATTTGCTGAATTCTCTATTAGGAGTACTGTTCAAATTTAGACAAAGAAAAATTGCCTTTACAGCCGACATACAGGAAATGTTTCATCAGGTTTTTATTCGTGAGGAAGATCGCGATGCCCAACGATTTTTATGGTGGGGTGAAGACGGAATCCTCGACGAATACCGGATGAATGTTATGATATTTGGTGTAGCATCATCCCCGGCGTCAGCCCAGTATATCATGAGAAATAATGCAGAAGAATATAAGATGAGATATCCTGAAGCAGTGAGGGTAATCCAAGAGCAGCACTATGTAGATGACTACTTAGACAGCGTCGACTCCGAAGAGGATGCTTCAAAACTTATTTCTGAAGTTATTCAGATCCACAAAAATGGAGGATTTAATATAAGGAATTGGACGAGTAACTCCAGAGAAGTGTTGAAGCAACTTCCTGAAGGTATGAGAGCTCGAGAGCTAAAAAATTTGGATTTGGAGCAAGAACTGCCTACTGAACGAGTTCTTGGTCTATTCTGGAACCCAAATGAGGATAGCTTTTCATTCAAAATGGAAATGACAAAAGTTTCTCAAATTTTGAATGGAACTACCAGAAGTACAAAGAGAGATGTACTAAAAATTGTAATGACAATATTTGATCCCCTTGGATTTTTGAGCAATTTTTCAATCAAGGCCCGAATTTTACTTCAAGAAGTTTGGAGGATGAAAACAGGATGGGACGACGAATTGGAAGCTACAGTCAATGAAAAATGGATCAACTGGTTAGGTGAGCTTAACAGAATTCCTTTTCTCAAGGTTCCTAGGTGGTATGGTTGTAGCAACGACTCCCAAAATATCCAATTACATGTTTTCTGTGATACCAGTTCGAAGGCCTCTGCTGCAGTTTGCTACCTGAGAATACTTTCTGATTTTTCAGTACATACCAGCTTCATTATGGCAAAGTCGAGAGTTGCTCCTCTGAAAGTAGTCTCAATTCCCCGATTGGAGCTGCAGGCAGCAGTTCTAGGTGTGAGATTGGCAAAAACCATCAAGCAAAGTCACAGTATTCAAATTGACGAAACTTTCTACTGGTCAGATTCCAGAACTGCGCTGAGTTGGATAAAGTCAGATGCAAGAGACCTCAAAGCATTTGTTAGCCACAGGGTGAGTGAAATCCTAGAAAACTCAGACATAGTCAACTGGAACTGGATTCCTTCAAATGAAAATATTGCGGACGAAGCTACCAGAGAAAATATACCATGTGATTGGAGTCAATCAAGCCGGTGGATCAATGGACCTAGTTTTCTAATGCTAAATAAGAGATTCAGGTTTGAAGAAGAGCTTGAGGAGGAACATGAGAGACAGTTTGACGAAGAAATCAAGAAAGAAATGAAAAAAGAATATGTCGCTGTTGTGATAGAAGTAAAAAAATGTATCCGAATGCTTGCCGGATATAAGGAAATTCTCATCGTATCTGAGACTGTTGAGGACAACAGCATGGACTCTACGTTTCATCAATAGACTGAAGCATACTGCAATCAATTCGACAGAGTTACTTCCTGGAGAAATTGAAGATGCTGAAAAACTATGGATCAAACATGTTCAACAACAGTGTTTTCAGGAAGAAATCACTTGTTTAAGAAACAATATTTCAGTATCGATAACATCCAAGCTTTATAAACTTTCGCCTGTTTTGGATAGCGAAGAAATTCTGAGAATTGACGGACGATTGAATGCTGCCGAAATGCTAGATGAGAGAACAAAATTTCCCATAATTTTGGAACCCAAACATCTTTTCACAAGGTTATTATTACATTTTTATCACATAAAAGTAGGTCATCATAGTCGAGAGCTAGTTTTAAACGAGATTAGACAGAAATTCTGGATACTTCGGACTCGAGCAGCTATACGTAGTACTTGGAATTCCTGTCAATGGTGCAAGAATATGCGAGCCAAACCGATTATCCCAGAAATGTCTCCACTACCTAAATGTCGGGTAAGTAGTTTTGCTAGACCTTTTATTTTTACAGGCTTAGATTATTTTGGTCCAATGAGCGTGACAGTAGGTAGAAGGCGAGAGAAGAGGTATGGCGCACTATTCACCTGTTTGAGTACCCGGGCTGTTCATCTGGAGGTAGCGGCTTCCCTCGACACCGATTCTGCAATTTTGGCCATCCGCAGAATGATAGCTAGAAGAGGTTATCCACAAAAAATCTACTCCGACAATGGCACCAACTTACGAGGAGCAGCCAAAGAACTCAAAAATGCTATGATGGAAATGGATCAGAATAGAATCACGACAGAGCTGACAACGAAGGGGATCGAATGGATATTTATACCTCCACTCACACCGCACATGGGTGGAAGTTGGGAAAGATTGGTAAGATCTGTGAAAACAGCCCTTCAGGTTACCTTGAAAGAACAAGCACCAAAAGAGGAAGTTCTATTGACTCTCCTGGCGGAGGCTGAGAATATAGTCAACAGTAGACCCCTGGTGCATGTATCATTGGATCCAGCAGACGAAGAGGCTATAACACCTAATCATTTTTTGATTGGGACATCCAGTGCAGCTCCTGTTCCCTGCTTGCTCACTGAGAATGATCTGGTTACCAGAAAACATTGGAGACGAGCTCAATATTTTACCGAAAAATTCTGGAAACGATGGGTAAAAGAATATCTCCCAACTTTGGTAGCAAGATCGAAGTGGCACGATAAACAAGGAAGAGGAATTCAAGTTGGAGACGTTGTCGTGATAGTAGATGGAGACTTGCCGAGAAACTGTTGGCTGAAAGGCGTAGTTTTGTCTACTTATCCGGGAACAGATGGCCAAGTAAGAAGCGTGGATGTGAAAACTAAACTAGGCACCTATCGACGACCAGTACCAGTTGTGAAAATTTGTCGTCTAGAAGTGGAGAAGATCACAGAAGATTAAGTAATGAAGGGTTCATTACTGGGGGGAGAATGTTGATGAAGATTGTTCTAATAATATTTTGATTTGTACACTCACTATATGGTTGATGTTATGGTGAAATGTAAATAAAAAGACAGTTCAGTTGTTAATGAAATATAAAAAGGGAACAATTTTTGTACAATTGCTTCAGCATAAAAAGACAGAGATTTACAACCTCTGGTTTACTTGAAAGGCTGGAATAGAAATAAAATAATATTTAAGTCCGAAACACCAGGAACGTATAACCCCCGAAATGTTCCTTAGGGACATACGTCGAATGTCCCAATTGTTGATGAACTGTTAGGACTTCGGAAGGAACCCCTATAGATAATCCACATATTCATCTAAGTAATAAGTACGTACACAAAAATTCTTCGGAGAATATTATTTCATAAGATGTCATGAGTACATAGTCTTATGGACGTTCCCAAGACGTCCTCAGAATATCTTGGATACGATTCGGAATGTGTCTTAACGGATATCAATCGGTGGTATACATAGGCATCAGGACAGATGTCTTGGATACGATTCGGAATGTGTCCTAAGGGACATCAATCGGTGGTATACAGAGGCATCTGGACTTCAGATGGACATTGTATGTGAATGTTCTTCACGTAAGCGAATGATAATTTTCAAAGTCCTGGGAATAATGTCTTACGGAAGTCCCAGTCGGTACGCGAGATATGTTGTCCCTGCGATCGACTGCTCATAGCGAGGCTCATAGGCTATAAATACTCCACTTCAATGTCCTCTGCGCAAGTCTATTGGACATCCTTGGGAACCTCCTTGAGAATCTATTGAAGACTTTCTACGGACCATCAACTCACCTGGATGTTCTCATCTGTTATGCAAGATCTGGTCCTTGGGAGACTCGAATAAATTCAAAGTCAAGATTAATTCGTACGTCCAGGGACATCCTATGAACATTCCAGACGACGTCCTATCGAAGTTCCAAGGACGTTTTATCATCGATCTGAAGGAAGTCTCATGGACATTCCAGAGGACGTTTCGGATGATGTCCTATGAATAACCTCGGTACAAAAACAGGGTATTGCATTCCATCATGACACATATTCAAATCGACGCAAAATATTCTAAACAGCCAAAATCAAATGATTGACACCCTGTAGCTCGAAAACTGGTCATAGGATCGATCTGTAAATCGGACTGTGTGATATGGACGCTAATATCTGAAACATATAAAATTTTAAGGAAAATTAGCCGAAAGCCATTTTCCGTACTAAATGTGCGGGGTCCTTTAATATTAGAAAAAGTCCTTGCCTGGCTGGGAATCGAATCCACGACCTCGCGGTCATGAGACGGGCGCTTGTCCACTACGCCAACCCCGTCGTTGATAATAATCCATCAGAAAAAATAAACAAATCAAGATCATCCGATCTAAACTGGTTTAGAACTTCGAACTACCCCTATTATTATGAACAGAATGTCGTTCACCCCATGGAAATCAATCTTTTCTAGTCGAGGTCACAGATGTCGGGTTTTAAACGGTTTTAAATGTGCCTACAGAATTGATCGAAAATCAATGAACAAATGAATATCAGTCAGACCGAGCGTCAGACCATGACTGGTGGACTATATCTCTCCTGAAAATCTCCGATCACAGATGGGACGCCTAATTTGTTTGTGATAATCTAACAAAAACGACGACTGGAAGAATCGATTTTTCGATATTAGAATTGATCTTTTCAACTCCTCGTAACAACCGAAATGATTATTTTGTTGTTTATAATGATGGAATATTAATAAATAAAACAACTAGCGGCGCATGGGACGATGTAGACTTTGGTGTAGATGCACTAACGAAGAGAACGCGTTGTGGCTCATCAAAATTGAATCTTCTTCACCAAATCCAGATGTGAAATGCTAACTTTCCTGGACAATGAGACAGAGTTTCATATCTATACTTATATTATAAAGAGGAAAGATTTGTTTGTTAGTTTGTATTGAATAGGCCTCGAAACTACTGGACCGAATTTGAAATTTTTTCACCATTAGTAGCCCAAATTATCCTCAATGAACGGGTAATAGGACCACGGGTAGTAAGAATTATCCTATCGTACTTATCTTTTCACATAACTCCTAAACGGCTGAACCGATTGGGTTGGAATTTTATATAGGTGTTTCGATGGTTTCCTGATTGGATGCGGTAGCTGCTGCCGGTAAATCAACTAATAAATGGCTTGACCGATTGGGTTGAAATTTTCAATATGTATAATAGTAAATTACGAGGTAAATTACGTAATATGTGTTGTAAGAGGCATATCACGCACGAATGGAAAAGTTACGCACGTAGCCGCGGAGCTGCGAGTGCGTAATTCCATGAGTGCGTAATTGCTTTACAATACGCATTACGTACTATACTTTCCCAACTGCCATATAGTAGATCAAAAAAGTTTGGACAAACAATCTAACATTTTTTTTTGTTCTAAAATTGTTCTATCCGTCATTTGGTTGCCCCATCACGAGCAACCCTCAGAAGTCTCCGAAAGTCTTGTGCGAGCAAGGAATGACGGGGGCCTTACCTTTTAACGTGTGATCCCAAACACTTTCTTGGGCCATCAGAAAAATTTCTGCAGTCGATGGGAATCGAACCCACGACCGTCAAGCGTAAAGACGCGTAAATAGCTACTTACTGAGGCTGTATCTCGTGTTCTTGCCTACTTTCTATAGTGGCCGTAAAATAAAAGAAAATACAAAAGATATTGAGATAATCAAAATTGGTTCAAGTATATACAGGATGAGTCAATAGTTTGTTCTCTTTCGATATACAGGGTGTTTCATAATTGAATGTCAATATTCGAGGAGGCGATTCTTGGGCTCATTCTAAGAAGAAAGTTTCATATGAACGTATGACCTAAACGTCCCAACTTTGGAGATACAGGGTGGTAAAATTCTCGAAAATTAATATAGCCTACTACAATGAGAAGTTATAATTCGAAAATACCAAATACGAATACAAAGTTCATGAACTATGAATTGTATTTCTGAAATTTGATCTTAAAAATAAAAACTATTTCTCTGCATTGTGATATTATCATATTAACAATATTACTATAATCATGTAGTGAAAAGCTTTTTATTTTTAAGCGAAAACCGTGCATCAGATTGAAAAAATTGTAGTGATCAAATTTGCTTAGAAATGATCGGGAATTTCAGGAATGATTTCAATTTGGAGATTAATCAGTGGCGTACCATCAATGTCTGCCAAAATAGGTATGTGAAATTCCATACGAACGCCACTGGTGGCAACAACAAAAAATGTGGTACGCTAACTGATGCCTCTTGATACATAGTACATGTATGCCAAATTTCATCAGAATATCTGAAGTGGTATTACAGATATTAATAAAAAACTATTAATTTTTGAGAACTTTACCACCCTGTATCTCAAAAGTTAGGATGTTTAGGTCATACGTTCATATGAAACTTTCTTCTTAGAATGGGCCCGAGAATTGCGTCCCCAAATATTGACATTCAATTATGAAACACCCTGTAGACTAGTGTAAATAATCAAGGATATTAGCCAAACCATCAGGTATATAAAAAAATTCGAATACAACAGTTATAGAATTTCATGAGAGCTATCACCGGCTATCACCTAAAATAATGTTCATACCTATAGGATGTTCGAATTCCAAGATATCGGCTAATGTTGGGTGTTTCTGAATAGGACACCCTATGTATATTATTGCATTTTTTAATTTTTCCTGAAGAGCTGATCTCATCAATGCAATACCCTTGGGGTCTAGCGGAAATGATTACAGAGATATAGGGTGTTCAGAATCAAAAATTTTCAAATTTGGTTTTTCTCTGTGTCAGACTCGGTGTCAGAACTATTCATTATTGGTCGGAACGGCTTACATATCCCTATCTTAACGTTTGACTTACAATCTACTGAAATTGAATTGGAATAGATACAGGGTGATCAAAAATATTGAATTTTGAACCACCCTGTATTTGTTCCAATTAAGTGTCAGTAGATGGTGAATCGAAAGTTGAGATAGGGACATGTAAGCCGTTTCGACCAATAATAAATAGTTTTAACACAAAAAAATCACAAAGTTGAAAAATATAGATTTTGAACACCCTATATCTCTATAAACATTTCAGCTAGTCCCCAAGTGCGATACATTGATGAAATCAGCTCTTAAGGGAGAATCTAAAAATGTAATAATATACAGGGTGTCTCATTTGAACCGACATCTTGGAATTTGAACAACCTATAGATATGAAAATAATTTTAGGTGTTCCCAAGAAACCCCCATAACTGTTGTATAAGAATTTTTTCTATATATCTGACGGTTTGGCTTATATAGAAGAAGAGCACACTATTGACTCACCCTGTATATAGCTATAGGTAATCACACAAATTTTCAATATCTACTGTAGAGTGTAGATACGCGCATAGCTCAGAATGACTACAACAAATGTCTTTATTTTTTCAAATGGGTACACCAACCGTGCAAAGCTGGGTCGGACAGCTGAAACAATTGAAATCTTTGAGATGCAGCAGTGATAGAAGTCAAACGTACGAAGCTACGAAGCCCTGGAAGGGACTACGAAGCCCTGGAAGGGACACATAAAATAAAAAATTAAACCTCAAAATTCTTAGTTATAACTCGGAATTTTAAAATTCCAACTTATATCTCGGAATTTAACATCCAAAATTCCGAGTTATAACTTAGAATTTTGAAATTCCGTGTTATAACTCGGAATTTTACATTGAAGTTGCGACTTATAGCTCGGAATTTTACATTAAAGTTGCGACCGAGGTTGCGACTTATAGCTCGGAATCTCCAAATTAAGAGATATAATTCGGAATTTTGGATGTAAAATTCCGTCTTATAACTCGGAATTTCACGTCAAAATTCCGACTTATATCTCGGAATTTTAAAATTCTGATTTATAACTCGAAATATTGGATGTGGAATTCCGAGTTATAACTCGGAATTTTAAAGTTCTGAGTTATAACTCGGAATTTTGAATGTAAAATTCCGAGATATAAGTCGGAATTTTAAAATTCCGAGTTATAACTAAGAATTTCGAAGAGTTTAATTTTTTTATTTTATGTGTCCCTTCCAGGGCTTCGTGCAAACGCGATGAGTTTCAACGAGAGTTTCAAGAAGGTAAGCTACTCTTCATCTCTGATGGGAACACTTCTGTGATGAAACATGATGGAACATTTTTTGTTATGCAGAATCTGTAAACATATTCTGTTAGCGCAAAACAATATTGTTTATCAAGTGAACATTGGAAGCCGAAAGAGAAGCCAATTCAACTTTTTTTGTATCTCTTGGAGCGGACGAAAGGAAATTCACGAGGAAATTCCTATGATGTTCGAAAAGGATAGTGCGAATCAAAGGAAGATACGGAGAGAAGGTCTTGGATTTTTTTTTCAAATTTCGCAGGTTATAAGTTATTGAAAATACTTCCATTGGCGGATAATTCCAAATCTTCAACGTTCTATGGACGAAAGAGTTTTGGTAAAGTATTGTTTGACTCATTTCAAGGTTGATAACGAAAGGATATGTGCTGACTGGCCTGTCATGTTTGTCTGAGTGGTAGTACTAGTGATGGAATGATAGCAGAGATTCATCCTGAAGAACTTTTCCCGTGAAAGTATTCATAGAAAAGTGAAAGGTCGCCGACTTTTTCACGTTGTATTAGTGAGTGTGGCATCACCCACAAGGCGGATAGTTCTTTTCTAGATGGAAACTATAAGAGCATCAGCGTATGTTTGTGTGCTGAAATCCATATTATGTGAGAACAGTACCGATAAGTATATTCTTGCCAAAAATAGTTTACCTTTCTTCACCAATTTTGAGCGACCAAATGAAAAAAAAAAAAAAAACACTATCACCCAGAACACGCTGAACTGTACACTATTTCAAGCAACGTAAATGAGGTTATGTCACTCTATCTACACTTCACACTACGTACCTATATAAAACACCGGATTTGCTTTGGGAGCTTTGGGACTAAACTACAAAGTTCGTAGGAAGAAGCGCATGCTCCTTCAAGATCACACCACACATTTTCATCATCGAAGATCACATTATCGACTGGATATTAGGAATGTTTTTCCCGGAGTTTCGTGAAACCTGAGACAACAATCTTGGCGAATGCCTCTAGCCTACATGCTACATGGTATTTCCTCAATGAAACGGGAAACGGGACATGGAAGGTATGACGTAGAATGAGGTATCGATTTTTAAACCAACCGTGAAGCAATCCTTCGGTGATTGTGGAAGGACAAGGATATAAAACGCCAACACGGAGCCCGCCAAAACGTCTACATACAGTGGCTGTCCAAGGGAATCTGGAATCTGGATGGGTCCCACTTAACATGAAAACATAACTCAAACATATAATATTTATTTCAAAGATACAATGAATATATGAATAAACAGAATATCGATGAATTTTCAACTATTAATTGAAATATTTTAACTATATTAATAAGAAATAAAGAGTTAATTATTGCAAGAATCAATATAAAGATGAAACATATTAACGAAATGCTGCCGTTATTGCTGGAACTCGTTAAATTCAAGATGGTCCAGATCCAAAATCATTTGTAGTCTTAGAGGGAGGGAGGTAGGAGGAAGGCTTTCCGACTTAGATTCATCATCACGGCTATAAAAGAGGATGTATGGCGTTTCGGGAGATCTTAGTCGGGATAGCTTCTCAGACGAAGTTCTTGATACGTAACAAGTCCGGAAAATACTGTTTTTTTTTGGACGAGTAGACAAAATTTTAGGCCGAGCCCGTAGGCGAGTCCTGAAAGTCTGCGAGTTCAAAAAAACTGTTTTTGGACGTGTTGCGTGCACTATTTTTTCGGCAACCATGTAGAATAACAAATCAATGAGACACATTTCCATAATATATTACTTTGTAGAATACAATTTCTCCTTTATTAATTCTCATTTGTATCAAATACTGAAATTTGGACAGAAAACCTATCCCAACAAAGAATGAAATACCGGGAAGTTATTGGCCCAATGCTCTCTTTGCTGGGGGAATTACTTCAGCGGAGAAACTCTGTTGGCCTTTCACATTCTTGTAGTCACTTTGCCAGTGAGGCAAATGAGTATTGGTCCTTCATCGTTTTATTGACTTTGGTGTTGCCGGGAAATACAACAACTTCGTTTACTCAATCTCTGTAGTTTTTTTATTTGAAGAGATAAAATTTTGAAATTCACAGGGGGTATATAATAAATGGTAGCGCACTTTACAAACTTAACGGCAATTTTTTTCAACCACCTGTTGACCGGAAGTGACCCCAACCTTTATTTTAATTGTCACCTTGTACATTTCTTCAGTCTATCTTATTCGCCTTGAAATTCTCTATCCAACCATGTATCACAAAGTGCCATTCATTTCTCAATTCGCTGTTGAATTGCTTTTTATTCGAAAAGAATAAGTTGGCTGTGACATGAATTCGATGATATATCGACACTTGGTAGGCTCTGAAATTCAAATATCATTAGTAAACCGATATTATTAAAAATGTTTTGATATTCTGATCAATATCTGCAGGTTGTCAATAGCTTGTTTGAGTCAAGATGAAAACCTTCGAAAATAAATCATGATATTGAGGAATCTAAGATAGGAACATATTTTTTCGAATTCAGCTACTCGTACAGAAACTATATGTCTTTTATTTTCGCCATGTACCTATCACATGATCTTCCCATTTGGAATGACAAAACTAAAATTGTTCCTCTTATACGATGATCCACAGGGCTATCAGTCTATTTTTTCATAAGATAGACTGAAGAAATGTACAAGGTGACAATTAAAATAAAAGTTGGGGTCACTTCCGGTCAAACGGGTGGTTGAAAAAAATTGCCGTTAAGTTTGTAAAGTGCGCTACCATTCATTATATACCCCCTGTGAATTTCAAAATTTTATCTCTTCAAATAAAAAAACTACAGGCTGCTACATGTCTCCTGTGTCACCCGGTATATATGTTCCAGATAACACTGTATGGTCATTGAGTATTCTCCCAATCATACGAAAGAAAAAACGATGAAAGAATTTTTATTCGTTAAAAACCTGAAATGTATGTTCCAAGAATATTTTCATAATTGAGGATATTCATAATATGGGATTGTTATAGGATCATCATATAAGATCATTTCAATGAAGTCGTGAGTATGATCTACAGAAATTTGGGATTTTTTGACATATGACTCAAAACATTGATGAGTATAGGTATGATATCTGCATTATTGATTTTAGACTTTGAAGAACTTTTGATGAAGGATGCTTTTTTCCTCGCTTTTTTCCGCAAAATCAATAATAAAATAGTTTGCCATATGAATCGTTCAGGAGTTATTGTAAGAAATAATAATACATGATTCTCATCGTGAATAGATGTTATCAGATATTTGAACGTACTTTTCGGTAGTTTTCAATTCTAGTCAACTTTTTTATTTGATAATAATTTTCGATATTATCGAAAATAAAATCGGTACATTATTTACACTTGAACAACATTAATTTTTTTGACATACCTCGAATACGACTAACAAAAATCAGTATCTGATATCTGCATTTTTGTTAGGCCTTGCAGAAGTTTTTATGTTGAATGAATTTTTGTCCTAAAATCAATAATAAAAAAGTTTTTAATTTATTGTCAAGTTTTTCAGACATACTGTATATTTTCCTAGAAGGATCCAAGATTATCCGAATGGAATGATATAAGTATTAGTTGAAATATTATCTTCAAAATATATTAGTTTGGAATATTCTATTATCCGTTTCGATTCGTTTACATCTCACCGATACTCACTACATGAGTTTAAATACTAATACGAGTAGCTAGTCATGTTCTCATAGAGATATTTCAACGATATAGCCGTTACAAAAATACGACTGAATGGATAGGACACCTGAAAAATGAAACATCAGCGCTATCAAGTCACGAAAATGTATGAGGTAAACCTCCAAAATGAAGATCTTATTGGTATTGGTATTGGTAGGTTGGATGGTGACAGCTACGCTGCGACCCAATTAGATCTATTGTGCCCCATCTGCTTCTGCTATATCAAGGATTTCTTGTTCATAGCAGCCCCTCGAGATTCAATTCCTTCAGGAATTTGAGGATTTTGAGGGGGTCTAGCTGTGGTATTTCTCCACAGTCAGCTGTTGTGTTCCCAGTATGTTCAATCTTTTGTGATGTACAGCGTCACACTCCATCAGTATGTGATGGGGTGTTTCTGGTTCTTCCTCACAGAAACTGGAGGTGCCGTCTTCCTGTAAGCCTATCTTCCTTAGGTGTTCTTTGAGTCTGATATGCCCCGTTAGAAATCCCGTTATTGCTTTGAGACTTCCTTTGCTGAGGTTTGTCAGTGTCTTGGATCTTTCTCGGTTGAAATTTCCTGCCGTAGTCCTGGAAGTCTTCTCCATTGTCTGGCTCTCCAGGCTCCTTCCGCCTTCTCAAGTTCTCCTTGGAAATAGGAATTTCCAAGGCCGCAGAATGGCTCTGGTCCGATCAGTGGCGTTGAAGCACCTTGTCGTGCCAGAGCGTCTGCTTGTTCATTGTCCTCCACTTCAATATGCCCTGGCACCCAGAGGAGGATCACTATAATTCGCTTAGGCATTCCCATACCATCTTCGAGTTGATGTAAGGAGAGCTCAACGTTTTGATGGCTGCATGGCTATCGGATAAAATCGCGATGTCCTTCTTCCGGTATTTCCTGTCTAGGTTGAACTGGATGCATCTTCCTATGGCGTGTATTTTCGCTTGAAAAATGCTGGGGAATTGTTCCATGGATTCGAAGTATTTGGTGCGAGGCCTAAAAACTCCTGCTCCAGTTCCCTCGGGTGTTTTAGACCCGTCCGTATACCAAGTAATGGTGTTCCTTCCCAGTGATTCGATGGATTATGTGCTCCATTCGCGCTTGTTGCTCAGATCCACTCGGAAGTTCTTCTCAAAACTGAACTTCCTAATGATTTGGTCTGTTGGAAGATCGGCGAGGTGTGCGATCTCAGTGGGGGGTGAGCCCAGGGCCTAGAGTAGGCCCTGGTGAGCCCCTTGCACTGTGCGTTTTCCTTCTTAGTCCGACTTTGGCTAGCCTGAAATGTGCTCCATAGGCAGTTCTCCTCACCACGATGTGTTAGATCCAAAATGACCACTAGTGCTGCTGTTGGAGCTGATCTCATTGCTCCTGTTATGCAAAGACATGCCAATCTTTGCACCTTCTCTAATATTTTCTTTGTAGTGGCGAGTTCGGTTTCACTAGCATGGTGTACATCCATCGCAGTATTGAAAGCCCATCAATGGAATGAATGCTGGCTGATTGACCGTCGGGAAACCGTCGGCCAGAGTGTCCTTTTCTTGATGGCCCCGTACCAACGCTAGTCATTTTGCCGCAACATCTAGTAATGGGAGCAATGTATTGGGCCCTCAGTTCACCGCAAATGTATGTTTGCTCGGATATCTACTAACTGTTACATTGGAAATTTCCTATGGACATTCTCAAACTCACTATCGCAGCTGCTTTCGATAGTTTATTGCGATAATTGCAACCAAACTTTCAAAAATCAAAATGTCAACTAATTTCATGTCAAATAGCTATCAATCGATGTATTGCTGCTATGGTAATTATCATCTGCATTTATCAAAACCATATCTACCAAGATTTTTATGGTAACAGTGACAACAACGATGTGATACTTCCAGAACTGGGCCGGAAAAATGCTACTTTCTCTAAGAAAGCGTCCGGGAAGTGAGCACTTCCCGGACGGTTGCCGAAAAATGTTATTTACATTGTTTCTCTGTGATATGTTATTCAGAGAGATGCCTAATGTCAGAGATACGTTGAGTCAATGGGCCTTTATGCCTCATATCTGCCTTCAATATTACAATATAATGTTTTTTTTATCGCTTGGAGCGCACGAAAGGAAATTCCTATAATGTTCAAAGAACATCGTGCGTTCCTAGGAAGGATAGGGACAGGGGGTTGGTATTGGAATTTTTTGAATTTCTGGAGATTGTATGTTGTTGGGAATACTTCCTCTAGCCGTTCTATGGATGAAGGAGTTTTGATAGAGTGCTGTTCGACATCTTTCGAGGTTGACAACGAGAGGATGTGCTGACTGGGCTTGTCTAGTTCGTCTGACTGGTATTGCTAGTGGAGGGATGATAGCAGAGATTTCCGAAGATTATTTCCCGTGGAAGTATCGATAGAAAAGTGATAAATATTGATATTATATATAAATATATCAGGAATGAAATAAAATCAACGTCACACCATAACATATATCAAATGTTACTCAAGACATCTGAACAAATACTATTGAATATTATGATTCGAACTATTATCTGGAATCATCAAGAGAATCATCTGAATGATCTTTAGAAGAAAATATGATCTATCCCTGAATATAACTGTGTTAATCAATTGATCTTGCCGTACTCCTGAAAGACGTATGATCCAGTTATACAGTGATATTTTGAGAGAGATTGACTACTATCTTTCTAAGTACCATATTTTAGTTTAGTTATTCTGCTTCATGAATCCAGTCATACCTAGCCTAGGCATATGACTTCTATACACAATCCAGTGATCACATACTGAACCATATTGTCTTGAATTCTGAAAAGTAATAGGTGATTATGTATACGAGTTTTTGGAAGTTTCCTGACTGATTCTGAAATTCTATTTTGACTATGTACTGCCTCTTACTATAATATATAACTCACCCATTATTTTTGTAATTCGTGAAATATGAAAACAATCCGTTACGAATCCCTTCTACTTTTTCACATATCATGGAATACAGATACAAATTGGTTGCATTTCTATATTCCAGCAGAGAAAACCTGTAATCTAAGTAGGTATCATGAGCAATTCAGATTGACCTGTTCACCATAATAGACAACAAACAAAATCGCGAGAATGGAATTGAATTCATGAATTGACTTTTTACGGTTGACAAGGATACTTTGGCGTAGATAAATAGTAGATTGTTTTATTAGGATCAAAAGTGACACTTTGTTTGACAAGCGAATTTTGCATTTGCGAGGCGGAGCGTTTAGCGAGGCCGAGCGAAAGCAAAATTTGCGAGTCGAGCAAAGTCACTTTTGATCCGAATGAAACATGCTTTTTTTTTCTGCAACAGAAACAATTAACTCAAATGAATATGTGAAGTGACCACCAATGCCGTGCCATATGTATGCAATGCAACAAATATTGACAAAAAACCAGGCAGGTTTATTCTATTTCCAAGGATGTTCGAATTGAAGTTTCAATATAAATACAACCGCACTGAGTGACATATTTGTGTATGGACCAGGTGCTCTCATGGCAAATACCTCCCCAGTGCCAGCTAATAGGAACAAGACGTGGAAAATGTTAGTGAGCATATCAGCAATAATAATAGCGATTATTTATTCCTCCCCATACTACATTGTGTTTTACTTGATAATCAAGTGAAGGTAAACTATATCGTTGTTTGAGAAAACGAAACTAGCTTGCCGTGATTATTCTAAAACAAGTTATCCATCCCGAGAATAACGAATGAAATACAGATCAAGCAAGTATATGAATCTTGAAGGCTTCCCTGATCAAAACAGAAATACTCAACTGAGATGTTTATAATTCCAATACTAAACTATAATAAGGTGTATTTATATCTCCAGCATGGGTATGAAATGCCAAATCTGCTGAAATCGGAAACAACTCAGGTATGCGTCTCAACCCAAATAACCAACCGTCACAATGTTGTTTATTCTTGATGACGTCCAGTAGATCCTTTTTAGTTCCTAGGAGCTAAAGTTCAACTTCAGCTCTCAACATCCTAAAATCAACATATCACAATATTATCTGATGATATTGATTTCAATATTGATGCAACGTCTCATAAACGTGTTAAGTACTTTATAATATCATGTTGGATACTTCAGGAGGACATTATCGCAATTATTTCAACAATATCATAAAACTCATATCTGGAAAATATTTTTGTTAAGTATCATGTTGAGTGGGGTGGGGGCGAAAAAAAACAAAATTGTAATAGAGAGTGAATGAATAGTAGTTTGAATAACTAAAGAGACACGCTTCCATAGATCGCCAAACTAGAAAAAAGTTGAAAATGAAATAATAAAAGTGTGTTGATAAATACTCAACATATAGAATAGGTATACTCTGATTACAAAGGAGTTCTTATATTCTCTATATTGCGTGTTTTTTTTACGAATTTTTGATATTTTATTTTTTACTTCTTTTTAGTTTGGCTATCTATATAATAGCGTATATTTTTGAAGTTATTCGAACTTACATTCATTTTCTATTTTATAGATTGACTAAATGCTACAGAAGGGTGTTTCTTATATTTTTTATTTCGATGAAAGTACCATAATCGCCAACCCCGAGAAACCCCAGAAACAAACTTTGAATAGAATCGAATCATAATCACAAAACCAGTCCGCCATAAACAATCCGCCATCTTGAATTTCCCAATTTTGACGAAATGATCATAATTTCTGATCCCAAAAACTTCCAGCAACCAATTTTGAATAGATCCAGATAATAAATTACAGAACTCGTTCGTCATATTGGATCCACCATCTTGAATTTCCTTATAATTACGAAAAAATTATAACTTCCGACCCCGAAAGTCTTTTTTTTTGCAATTGCATTACCTCGTTGGTCCCAGCACTGGGACCAAACGCCCCATAAGTCGAAACTTGTGCGGGGTTAGGTAAGTAAGCATACAAACACGAACATCTATGGCCTACCTAGGATTCGAACCTATGTATTTTGATACCGATTTTGAATATAATCGAATCATAATTACAATAAAGTCGTTTGCCATATTAGATCGGCCATCTTGAATATCCTAATTTTGACGGAAGAAATATAATCTCTGACCCCTTAAATCCCCAGATACTAATTTTGAAAAGAATCCGATCATAATTACAAAACTTGTCTGCCATTCGATCCGCCGGGATCCGCCATCTTAAAATTTTCAAATTTTAACAAAGAATTGTAATATCTGAATCCGAAAACCTCTAGATACCAATTTTGATTAGAGTCATATCATAATTACAAAACTCGCCCGCGATGTTGTAACCTCCATCTTTAATTTTTCAATTTAGACGATAGAATCATAATCTCCGACCCCGAAAACCATGCATCAGATTTCAATCGAAAAGGATGATAATTACAAAGTTCGTCCGCCATTATGGAGCTGTATATTTGGGCTCGATGTCCGTTGACCGAAAGTCTATTCGTCGAAAGTCAATTACCCGAATATGTCAGTTGGACAAAATTTGCCGATTTTTTTGTGGAAATCTATATTTCGCCCACGAATAATGAACAACCAGAGACAGTTATTCGAGTTTCTATATCTCCTATCACTGTTGAGTCACAGTTTTTATTCCATCGCTGAAGAAAGAAGAATAATCAGGAACCCAAGCAAAAACCCTACTAAGCTTCAAAATGATGCAACTTCTATAGAAGATTATGGAAAATATTTGAAAATTAATGAAGGTCTGCTTCCTTTTGATTCATGTTCCAATCATTCAATAAATGAAAACCCAAAGTCATCTCCATCACAACTTTTATTAGAATGATCATAGAAGATAAAAAAATGTGAAAACTTCACTAACTAACTAACTAACTTCCACAAAATTCTTAATCACACATGTTCCGCTAACACAGCAGCTTCTTCAGGTGATATACTGGTAAAATGAACTAAACTAACCTTGGCTTGCCTAACTTCAATATATCCGGCCTACTCTCCCGACCTAAAGGATCAGAATTACCTGTGAAAAGGTCCGATAAATCTTCATTTTCGTGAAATAGGCACAATATTTACATTAAAATACGGTGTACCGGATCAACTTGAAAGGATCGGCAGCAAATACATATTATTACCTACTAAGAAAACAAATTCGACAGTGTCTAGATGACCGTTAGATGAAATGTTCTTGAGTTTGTTGATTTCTAATGATTAAAATGATTGAGTTCTATTGCTTCATTTTTCAGTGTAGAATCCCGATATTTTCATCAAAACTATGGTTTTCTTCTAATATACAGGGTGTCTGTAAAATGTCTTTACAAAAACATACCACATATTCCCTAGACCAAAATAAGTCGATTTAAGTAAAATTACCTCAGTACAAAGTTGCATCGTTTGGGCTCCAGAGGGCCTTGAAGTTACAATTTTTTAATTCGTTTTTTCTATATAAATTTAAAACGGCATATGCGATTTTGCTGAAATTTGATATATTGATAGAGTTTCATGTGGCAAGACAAATGATGTTAAAATTGTCCGATAATAATACATAGGCGTAGAACTTGATTTTTTAAGTAATTGCACCTTTAGAAATTCTACGCCAATGGAAGAAAAGGAGTTTGAGTATGAAATTTAGATTGCGCAACTCATTTACTTTAAAAAAGGTACTCCATATCGGAGGCCCTTCTATCAGAAGAACCAAAACGTTGCTCACATTGAGCAGAAAAGAAATAAGAATAGTGGTAGGGCTCCTCACGGGTCACTGCCATCTAAACAGGCACCTCAACATTATGGGTATCACTGATGATGCTGAATGTAGGTGGTGCCTGGAGGACAAGGAGTCAGCTACTCACATCCTCACGGAATGCCCAGCAGTTGCAGCAATACGGGAAGCACATCTCGGGAACATCGTTTTGGAACCAGAGAGTGTGAGAAGGGTTTCGTTGAGAAGGCTGGTCTCTTTCGCCCGCGAAATTGGCTACCTCCATGACTGAACCAATTCCCAGCAGAGGTGGGTGCATAACGGGCCCGAACTAGGAGGCCTACATGCTGAAGGATCCGTCCGCCCACATAGTGTAATCTATCTATCTATCTAAAAGGTACTCCCGATATGACTCGATTGCTCTCATGGTTTTGACGAAATTTGCATTTTAGTAATTTTAGAACCAATCAAAAATTCATACTCAAACCCCTTTTCTGCCATTGGCGTAAAATTTTTAAAGGTGCAATTATTTAAAAAATCAAGTTCTACGCCTATGGTAGAAAAGGGGCTTGAGTATGAAATTTGGATTGGGAACTCATTTACTACATGAAAGTACTCTTGATAACACTCGACTTACTCTCATGGATTTGACAAAGTTTGTATTTTAATAATTATTGTTTATGTTCTAAAATTACTAAAATGCAAATTTCGCCAAAACCATGAGAGCAATCGAGTCTTATCAAGAGTTCCTTTTTCGAAGTAAATGAGTTGCGCAATCTGAATTTCATACTCAAACTCCTTTTCTTCCATTGGCGTAGAATTTTCAAAGGTGCAATTATTTAAAAAAATCAAGTTCTACGCCTATGTATTATTATCGGACAAAATTTCAGCACCATTTTTCTGCCACGTAAAACTCTATCAATATACCAAATTTCAGCAAAATCGCATATGCAGAAAAACTATTTAAAAATTGTAACTTCAAGGCCCTCTGGAGCCCAAACGATGCAACTTTGTACTGAGGTAATTTTACTTAAATCGACCTATTTTGTTCTAGGGAATATGTGGTATGTTTTGGAAAGACCTTTTACAGACACCCTGTATATGATTGGCGTATGTTTCCTCTTACAAACAATTCATCTTATGTTCATGAATGTATACCTTTGGACAAGATCCACAGTTGAGTTTGTGCACCCCTGATTTTTCGAAATTTTGTCTTGATCTTTGATGAACCATCCCGACGTGTTATGTGTTCTATATGCTACTTTTGAGTCCTGTTTATATAGAAATGAAGCTATTTTTTTCAGTTGATGATCAGAAATAGGTTGAGTCAAGTTCAATAATTTAATAATTTTTATTTTTGATGACGCAATGTATAACATGAAGTTGTAGTCATGTTGTAGCCATCTTGTGGCAAAGCTCTGAGGTAGGATACAGAGATATCGCGACATACACTGTATGGCGCTGCCATCTAAAGTCACACGTACAGACCCCTACGTCTATACGCTACAGAGTGGTTACTACAAGTAAATCACTCTGCTGACAGATGGCACTACCTGACATACTTGAGTGGAATTTTTCCACCACCTATTCAACTGCTAAATCTCATAACCAAGAGATCTAGGATGGACAGAGTTGCCCCCATCTTGGATGACTACAACATGACTACAACTTCATGTTATACCCTGCGTCTTCGAAATGGGTGATATACCCGAAGCGTAGAGTTGTCCCAGTTGTCAGCAGACCGAGAGCGGCTGATGAGACCTGGTGGGTCGAAACAGTACTGTCTCGCTCCTGCTGACAATTGGGGCAACTCTCTTCATCCTAGATCTCTTGGTTATGAGATTTATCAGTTTATTTTTGATGGTAGGATACACTTATTGAATAGCTTTATTATGGAGTTTTTGGAAAGAATACTGTCATTTTTTATTTCATTAACCACTTGTCAATAAAGACATAGCCCTCTCTGTTATAATTAACCCGCATTAACTGTCCTGATACGAGATTGGTATTAATGGCACTCGAATCTAGTATAGGTATTTATCAATAACGACTTGTCATGAACTGTCATGGTCATGGCTACTAAATTTCAATTCTAATCGAAAAGTGCTTTCATAGTGACATTAGGTTCATACTTCAGTTTCACAGAACTAAAATGATTGAAATGTATCGCTAGTGGTGAGAAAAATTTAAATATACCTTATACAAGTTTCTCATTTTGAATGTAAACCTATATTATTTTTCATACGGTTCGATTGAACTTCTCCTTCTGAGTTTAGACTATCAGATTTATTTCTACTTCTACTTATCTATCACAGTTTTCAAGATACTTCGTTTTTCTGAAAATAATTACCGTCGTAATAGTTTACGAAAATATCTGTATCTCGCAAACCGTTCAAAATTGAAGCGCCAAATTTGTGTAACAGCATAGATTAACGGGGAGTCATTAATCTATGGTAACAGTTTGTTGGAAGTCCAGGCTAACTCCCTAAAGTATCGAAGATTGAAACCTTTGGCACGATGATACACTACACAATGTTCTACCTTTAACCAAACCGATTATTTTACGCCTCTACACGTGTTTCGCTAACTATGTTAGCATCTTCAGGAGAAGATTGAAACTGTTTTAATCTTCTCGTGATACTATTTTCCTGGAAATATTCGTCGATTAACATACTCCAGTTTGCTGCTTCAATTTTGCTCGCCTATATACGGCTCGAATGTTTTGATAAAGAATGTCATTCGGCGAAATTATTAGGCAACAAGCTTTCGTAACGATCGCCGAATATTACCGGCAAAATAGTATCACTTGTGGTATTACACATGATGAAAATTTTGACAATTATAACGTCAATTATGTTGGAAGCTGGAATGATGGATGCAGGGTGCGCAACTGTCGAGAGGCGCTCGTTTATTGTCTGGTTCAATCATAAATGAGCCGCACGAATACAACTGGTGGTCCTTTTTTCCTGAAAATATCCGTCTATTGACATACTCCAGCTTTTTGCTTCAATTTCGTTCATATGACATTGTTCCAGAACTTCTCCCCTACTTCTCGAAAGTCACAAAGTCATTCGCGAAATTATTATTCAACAAGCTATCTTAACAATCTCCGACTATATCTTTTGTGGTATTATACATAAAAAACTCACCTATTTTCATCCCCTTGATTCCGTGCATCGGGCAGGAACCGGAACGCGTTTTTCGGGTATCTGAAATCGTTGATATGCTTGGATGTGGAAGTTGTCCAGGGTAATCCGCGTTGATCTTCATCTATCCTGTGATCGTTGTTATCGAATTGACTGACGTGCTGGTGAAGATCACGAGAGTTCACTGCTGGTTCCTCTCCCTTTTCACGACCACTAAAAGAACAAGAAGAATCACATCAACTTATTTTGTTTCTTCAAAGGAAGCCTCAGCATGTTGAAATACAACTTTCAAAAACGTAGGTTTTTTAAAGTCACCACGGCAACATCAATGACGCGATAAACGTGAAGTTTAAATGTTAATGACGCGAATAATACAGTACAACATGATGATTTTGTCATGCTATCGCCATCTAGTGGCATCAGTTCTGAGGTAGGACCTTTCGGTTCAGTCATACACTGTATGACGCTGCCATCTATAGTCAACATGTGAGACTTCAACATTTAGACATCACAGAGTGCTACTATACAAGTACAACGCTCTGCTGACAGATGGCACTACTTGTTTACTTGAGTAAAAATTCCACCAAAACTATAGTGTATATAATCAAGGACCAAACCTATATTCATTCATTCATTCATTCATTGAATTTGATCCCATAACATAATGAATTTGTGATGTTTTTTCCTATAAGATTTCCTCCTGTTTGCATAATAATCTAGTGTTGTTGCGTAGCGTACTAAACATGGCTACGAAGAAATATCGATACTTATTGTATAGTCATGACATCGTCCACCAAAATTCTAATATTGGTGGACGATGGTCATGATGAGAAGATATCCACCTTTCTTGTAGGTATGACGAATCATATTTGTTCTCTTATCATCATGGCCTACCACATTTGAAAATATTCCTACTATTGTTGGCGCTCTGTCTCCATGAATATGTCAACATGATATACATCACTGTGAAGTGATTTCAAGCTCTATCCATATGGCTAGGCTCTGGAATTCATTGCCTGTGGAAGTATTCCCAACAACATATAATCTCCAAAAGATCAAAAAAAATTCCAATACCTACCTCCTATCCCTATCCTCCCTAGGAACGCACGATGTTCTTTGAACATTATAGGGATTCCCTTTCGTGCGCTCCAAGCGATAAAAAAAATATTGTCGAATGGTTC
Organism: Phaedon cochleariae; assembly: GCA_918026855.4. NCBI lineage: Eukaryota > Metazoa > Arthropoda > Insecta > Coleoptera > Chrysomelidae > Phaedon > Phaedon cochleariae. The sequence goes on along the minus strand of OU896719.1, from coordinate 8,563,839 downwards.
TGCCTTGTGAACTGCCTACCCCACATGGATGGTAGGATATTTCCAATACGTCATATCACACGCATACACACATACACCACGTGTGCCCTTACAGTAGGTAACCAGCTTCATGGGGACACATGACATCACGTAAACAACAATATCGGAAAGATGAGAAAAAACTTGAACTTAAAGTCGGTCGACCACAATATTTATTATAATAATTAACACCCAATGTGTGTGACTATAGGGTCGACACTATGACCATCTTCAGACACAACAAGTACCTAGACAATAACAGTTCATGAATCTAAACAATATGGTAGCTTAGAAAAGACATCCCAGCAAACTGTTGAATGCTAAAATATTTTTTTTAATCGCTTGGAGCGCACGAAAGGGAAAGAACATCGTGCGTTCCTAGGGAGGATAGGGATAGGAGGTAGGTAGTGGAATTTTTTTTGAACTTTTAGAGATTATATATGTTGTTGGGAATACTTCCACAGGCAATGAATTCCAGAGCCTAGACGTTCTATGGATGAAGGAGTCTTGATAAAGTGCTGTTCGACATCTTTCGAGGTTGACAACGAAAGGATGTGCTGACTGGGCTTGTCTAGTTTGTCTGATTGGTATTGCTAGTGAAGGGATGATAGCAGAGATTTTCGAAGAACATTTCCCGTGGAAGTATTGATAGAAAAGTGAAAGATCGCCGACCTTTCTACGGTGTTCCAATGATGTAAAAGAGTGAGTGAGTGTGGCGTCACCCACCAGGCGAATGGCTCTTCTCTGGATGGAATCTAAGGGCATCAACGTATGTTTTGGTGTTGAACCCCATATGTGGGAACAGTGTTCTAGAACAGGCCGTATCTGCGCTTTGTAGATCATGAGAAGCTGTTGAGGTGTAAAGTAGCTTTTCGCACGGAACAAGAATCCGAGTTTTTGGAAACAGCTTTCGCGATGGATCTGACATGATAATCCCATGAAAGAGTGTTGCTGATGGAAATACCGAGCATAAATATGGTGGGCTTGGTGGGGATGGTGGAGTCAGACATCACAATATCGGGCATACTGAGTTCCGCCTTTCTAGAGAAAATACAGGCTTGAGTTTTGGTGGCGTTGAATTCAACTAGGTTGTTGGTTCCCCAGGCTGTGATTTCAGCAAGATCTTCATTGACAGCATTGACCTGCCTGTGCCGTGAGTTCTTGGTTTCCTGGGAAGAAATGGGAATTCCGGAAGAGAACGCAGTATGGAGGGTACTTCCAGCTGCATAGACAATATCATGACCAACTTAAATGATGAAGAATATTATATTGGAACCTCAAATCCTCGCCATCTCTGACCACAATGCACAATTCATAACAATACCAGATTACACTTCAGACGCGCCTGAACAAAAATGGAATAGAATAATAAATAAGAGAGGATTAGATGCTATGAAACAGTCTCTTGAACATGTGGATTGGCGAATATTTCATGATGACCATGTTTCGTTAAATTATCTAGCAGATTTCTTGAATAATACTTATAGTTTTCTTGACTGCCAACACTTTCCCCTGAGGCAAATAAGAAACAATGAACGGGTAAAGAGACCCACTGCCTTCTTCAACAATGAATTACGCCAGATGAGGAGCACTTTCTGAATCACTACAAACAGTCAGTATCTCTTAGAAAAATCCTGTTGATAGGGAAGTTAAAAAAAATACAAACGTGCCTATGAAACAGCTATAGCATTGGCTTAAAGAGAATCATATATAATAAATTCATTGAAAATTCCAATAAAAAATCCAAAGTTATCTGGAAGTTAGTTAATTATGAAAGAAACTCTGCTAGTAAGTTCGAGGCAGTCGGAAAAATCAGCCCTAACGAATTCAACGTATTTTTCTCTAATATAGCAGAGAACATCATCAAAGATATGCCAAGGTACAAAACCGATACATTAGATTATCTTTCAAGCCTCTCCACACCAAGAGATTCTTTTTTCATGCTTCCCGTGACACATGAGGATGTAGTTATCGCGATTAGAAAACTAAACAAATCTCCTTCCCTTGACATATACCATCTAAATAGCCGAATCATCGAAGAAACACTTGAACATATTATCGAACCATTGACCATCCTTATGAACCGTTGTTTCTCTGAAGGGGTGTTTCCAGACATATTCAAGGAGAGCAAAGTAACACCTATCTTCAAGAAAGGGGATCCACAGATTCACCCGATAATTATAGACCAATTTCTATTATTCCTGTTTTGGGTAAAATAATAGAGATTATAGTTAAGGAGCGCCTGATGATTTCCATTAATAAATACAATTTACTACATGAACATCAATATGGCTTCATGAAAAAAAGATCTACAACCGATGCAGTGGTAGAAGTAATACACAATGTGATTGAGAATGTAGAAAATGGTGAACACACCTCATTGACTTTGTGGGATCTCAGCAAAGCATTCGACTGCATCAGCCATAATATCCTTATAGATAAACTTACACGTTATGGAGTCCGAGGAACAGCTTCAAGCTTTTTTCAGTCTTATCTTCACGCGAGAAAACGAGCCGTCTGTGTGGATGGTGTTTTATCAGATGAACAACATATATGTCTCATGGTGTTTCCCAGGGCTCTATTCTGAGACCGACACTTTTCATCGTCTATATAAATGTTATTTTCCTTTATTTACTGCCCACTACAATTATCTGCTTTGCAGATGATACCACAATGTTAGAATCGGACTCTGATGTTGATGTATTACTACAAAAGACTGAAAAAAATCGAGGTTGAAGCTGAGAAATGGTTTGCTTGTAACAATCTTAAATTAAACAGGGATAAAACCCAAAATCTCTTGATATCTTCAAATAACAGATTAACTAGTAATAATCACGTTAAACTGCTTGGCATAACTATTGATGATACGCTCAAATGGGAAAATCACATTGACCAACTTTGTAAAAAACTATCCACACAGACATTTCTACTCCGTCAGATGAAGAAAGTCTTGAACCCCCAAAAACTCCTAACCTCGTATCATTCTCTATTCCACACCCATTTAATGTATGGAATATTACTTTGGGGTAAGTCCTCCCATGCCCTCAGAGCATTCCAAATACAGAAAAAGACCATCAGAATTTTAGCTGGAGCTCCATTTAATGATCACTGCAGAAGGAGGGTGAAGGAATATCTTCTAGAGAATTGCTTTTATTGTAGAATTGTACATATACAAGATAATTTTAAATTTATTATAACCCTTAGTTGTTCTGAAAAGTTGTTTTGGTTTCTCATATACTGATGTGAGATTTTACCTTCATATATTTGTCATCAATAGATGTTTTAATATTTACACTAACATATTATTCAGTACTTGTACCCATTTATTCTTAGGACTTGTCATAAATGTAATTTTGTTACATAACATGATTGAATAAAATCTATCTATCTATCTATCTGTAATGTTGGTAATGGTGTCTACATTGTTGTTATGTATGTTGGTATCACTGTATAGACAAGGAAAGAATTATATGTCTGAGATGTCATATGTTCTGTGAAGGAACAACGGGTGTTGTGAAAGAAAATCAAATGGTGAAAATGTAAAAAGCTTGTTTAATGTTAATCATCGAAATATTCATGAAATATAAGAAAAAAACTATTAAAGTATTTACAAGCAGTAAAATAGAAGCAATCAAATCGAAATATTGACAGGTTATGGGCCTAGCCCGCTAAAATAGTAAAAAATAAACTCAGAAAAATCAGTGCCCTTCACAAGTCACAGACACAAGCAAACAAAAATGGCCACCAAAGAAGAAATGGAGGAAATCCAAAGTATTTCTGAACTAAAGAACGCCGTCACCTTCCCAATGTGGGAATTTGAACTGAGGATTTTATTCGAAGCAAAAAATCTGCTGGATATTGTGACCGGCACAGAAGTGCAACCAACTGGTCTTGAAAATCAAATAGAAGTCAAAAAGTGGAAACAAATGGATGCACAAGCTAAAAACTACATCCTGAGAACTGTTGATAAGAGTGCTAAAATTCACCTGATTGCTTGTGAGACATCAAAAGACATGTTCTCAATGCTCGTGAAAATTTACAAAAAGGATACATCTCAACAAAAATGTACACTTCTTCAAGAATTCCATACCTTCAAATTTGAATCTAACAAGGATGTGCCTACAAACATAGGTGTACTTCTAAGCATCACACCCAAACCTTGAATGGAGAAGTAATGGACTCAATGATAATAGCTGGAATCCTATTCAGTATACTAGAGGAGTACAAACACTTCAGCAGCGCTTGGGACTCTGTGGCTGAAAGTTAAAAGACGCTTTAAAATCTGAGTGCAAGACTGTGTGCAGAAGGAGATAAGTTGAAAAAAGGAAGTAACCAGAATGAAAGCGTAGTTTAGTTCAGTGTATCAGTATATCACCTGGTATTGGTATTGGTATTGGTATTGGTATTGGTATTGGTATTGGTATTGGTATTGGTAGGTTGGATGGTGACAGATGCGCTGCGACCCAATTAGATCTATTGTGCCCCATCTCCTTCTGCTATATCAAGGATTTCTTGTTCATAGCAGCCCCTCGAGATTCAATTCCTTCAAGAATTTGAGGATTTTGAGGGGGTCTAGCTGTGGTATTTCTTTCACTGTCAGCTGGTGTGTTCCCAGTATGTTCAATCTTTTGTGATGTACAGCGTCACACTCCATCAGTATGTGATGGGGTGTTTCTGGTTCTTCCTCACAGAATCTGCAGGTGCCGTCCTCCTGTAAGCCTATAGCTTCCTCAGGTGTTCTTCGAGTCTGCAATGCCCCGTTAGAAATCCCGTTATTGCTTTGAGACTTCCTTTGCTGAGGTTTGTCAGTGTCTTAGATCTTTCTCGGTTGAAATTTCCAAGGAGATCTTCATCCTGCCGTAGTCCTGGAAGTCTTCTCTATTGTCTGGCTCTCCAGGCTCCTTCCGCCTTCTCAAGTTCTCCTTGGAAATAGGAATTTCCAAGGCCACAGAATGGCTCTGGTCCGATCAGTGGCGTTGAAGCCCCTTGTCGTGCCAGAGCGTCTGCTTGTTCATTCCCCTTCACTCCAATATGGCCTGGCACCCAGAGGAGGATCACTTTATTGTTGCTGCCAAGCTCATTCAATTTGCTTAGGCATTCCCATACCATCTTCGAGTTGATGTAAGGAGAGCTGCTTGGCTATCGGATAAAATCGCGATGTCCTTCTTCCGGTATTTCCTGTCTGTCCACCTGATGAAGCTACTGTGTTAGCGAAACATGTCGTGTTTGAGAATCTTGTGAAAATGCTATCGTTTGTGAAGTTTTTACATTTGTCATGGATTTCCATCAAGTAACGGCCGAGTCAATTCAAAATTTTCAAACTATTGCCAATGTTGGAACTATGTTGGGAGTTGACAATGTGATTGGCAAGGGAGCTACTAGTGGTATATTTATCTGAAGGAGGAGGGTTTGTTGCTTTTTCTATGAGTTCAATATGCTCATCAACTCTGGCTTTGAGTCTACCACTCTGGCCAATGTACTGGGAATTGCAATTGGGATGCGAACATGATACTTTATATACACCTGGTTAAGGAGAAGAGGAATTTTATCTTTTTTTTTTGACGAACATACGTGATATCGAATTTGGAATGTAGAAAGTCATATTGAGGTCAGCACAGAATCTGACGAAAGGGTTACTGATTTTTTGGGAAATTCCGCCTTAATTCCTTATATCGCTTATATCTCAATCTCACATGATGAATTCAACTCAGTTTATAGAGACAATTAGTCTTTCACTTTGTTCCTTAATTTTTCTAAAGCCATTGTTTTACAGATCATGGAGCATATTTCCCTGATGTTTGCCCTGTAATTGAATATACCATTTGTGTGTCAACTTCATTCATTTCCATGTAATTACTAAGTAATTTTTGCATCTATATCCTAAGTCAATAACGATTCTTCTAGAATTATGATACTTTCTATTGGCTGATGATGTGGGTTTATTGAAGCCCGAAACATGTTTCGTTACGATTGATCTTTGATCATTCAAATAAATGTTGTGGAGATGACTTTGCGTTTTCATCTATGGGATGCCATATAATGGTTAGACGATTGTATGACGTAGGTAGGTAAAAACATAATACGAATTGACACTAATGGCCCAGTGGCGGCTGAATTATAGGCAAACGATTAAAATATGTCATAAGGTGCCATGCAATGCGCCGAAGTTGGTCCGTTACAGCTTGGCAATGGCCAGCAATCTGCCGATCAATAATCTACTGATCCAGAAGGAGGTCACAAATATCAGATCAATCATAAAAACATCATTCCAGCTTGTTACTAATTGAATTTGAAAGGGTTGCAAAGTCAATAGAACTTCAATAAAAGTAGGTTGTTTTCCAGCAAACATGATTTTTGCGGCCCTCTGAAGGCACAATAAAACTTGCAGGCGAGCTGAATCAGCGGTCCTCTAAAGGTATGTTCATGTTTGTACGAATTCCGCAAAATTTATGCGAATCGCAAAATATATTCCCAACAGAATTCCACGTTCATACTCATACGACAAAATTTGCAGGAGATAAGGGTTCTGTTGTTACACATATAATTTCTTTATTTCTGGTCCCACCATTGATAGAAGTTCATCAAATTGAAGGCACGTTACACGAAAGTGATTGAAATATTTATTAGGGTCATTCCGGTTATTCAGTCGAACCAGGCTGTAATACTCCATATATTTTTCGGCATTTGAAAATGCTTCGAACACTACAGACTACAGCTCCTTTTTCTGCTTCTCGATAAATCATTAGCTAAAATGAATTCGTCCAGAGTATCCATCCTGCGAGGAAAATTAAATAGAATGAAGAAATGATGACATTTTTAATTGTATAATTCTGTACTTTCCTGTAGTCTAGTGTCTTCTTTTTTCGTCCCTGCTGCCCTCTTCCTAATTCACAATTTTGAGGTTATCAAAATAACAACACATTTTATGCATACTGTGTGGTTTATGATTTCATCCGAATTCGTAAAAAAGTTAAAATATTTCAACTTCATAGCGATATTCGCAGTCGCCATTTTATTCGCATAAATTTTGCGGAATCTGTACAAGCATGAACATACCTTGATGTACAACTAAATTGGGCCGGCTAGCCCGTGTCCCGGCGGCCGACAGCCGACCGTCTCTCTAAACTAAAGCCATCAGTATGCCGCTTATTTACATTGCAGGGCTTCTGGAGGGCAGAAGCAAGTACTCAAACGTACTGCAATTATGTCATATCATCGAGCAAATTGAGACTCTTCAGGAACTGCCAATAATTGGCCGTACGAGTATTTTTATTCCCCAGATGGAGGAGTTTTTCAGGGCCGTCCCAGCAAACATTGAACTAGCGGGAGAAGCCCGGCCTAGTGTAGGCTAGTCTGGGAAAGTGACGATGCCGGGGTATTGGTAATGGGCCGATGATTTTCCTATGCCATCCGTTAGAAATACGATGGTGGCCTTGTGATGGTAAGATGTCTGGAACTAATCGAATCCTAACAAGATCTAGTCCTTTGCTGGCCAATTTCATGTTCGCTACTCGTCCCCCTGGTGGATGTTCTGGGAACGTCTACATCAACAATCAGCTGATCAATATTACATGTGACTAAGATGACTGACTCTCGTGAGTTTTGATCGCGTACTCGTTTGATTATGTCGAATTAATGTGGTCCTCTCTTTCCCTGGTGCGGTTATTCATGATGGCAGGAGTATCTCAATTGATAATAATAGAAGACGGATTCTTCAATTATGATGATATTGAGGGAAGTATCAATCTACCTTTATAGTGTTTCGAATTTCATGATCAAATGCATGCGTTTGGTATCTCGTAACCTCATATACCTAATGATCCTAATAATTGGAGTTGGCTATACTTCTCCAAAATCAACTATCATCTTTAACTCGTTTCTTGCTATAAAGATAAATCTTAGGTTATGTGAACCTGCCTCTATATTGAAGGTTTCAGCTACAGAAATACCAGTGCCAAGAAAATAATGAGAAATGAAAAGCTCCATGTTATCACGTCGTCAGACTATATTATCAAGTTATAAACTCACGACGAAGAATCAACTATGAAGAAAGGCTATCCCATAAGATGTAGATACCACATACCAACCAGTAAGCAGTCACTCCGAGAAGTTTCATCGTTGAAGAACAGAGAGGTTAAGAAGATACCATTGTGTCATTCATATAATTGTTTTCTTGGAATCTGGTATGTGTCTTATTTATGATGAGAGGGTTATATTGTGAAATAAAGACCCCTAAAACCCCTACCACTCCCCTACCTCGATAGTATGTACCCAATGTCGTTAATTGGCCATTACAGTCCCATCATTTATGTATATGCTGGGCTTGCTATGGGAAATTCAATGTGTCGATTATGTTGTACTTTTCTTTTGCCGGGGAACTGAATATGATTGCTGGGTACCCAGCACTGGGACCAGCTGCCGGCCGCAGTGTACTGATATATACTTACAGTCCTGCATATGGGACCATTTACTGGGCCGCTGATGTCAGGAATGGGAAAAATGTATTAGGTCATTGATGCCCCATCATATCAAAATGTTTGCTGAGGTTGGTTAACTAGGTTGAATGAATTCAATATTTATGGTATACTGAATAAGGTTTCCAAAAAAGCTATGAGACATGTTTATTCTGTTTTTTGATGTCCCATTTCTCAACTAGGTATGTCAAAAAATATACAGGGTAATGTATAGAACATCTCAGTAGACATCGTTTTTTTTATGGGAAATCCAGTTTATATCGCACAGTCGACCTTATTTTCACATATATTTGCATCATTCTGTTTATTTTTCAACTGGCAAAAAAATCGGATTTTCAGAAAACAAAATTGAGGTCTCCAAGTTTTTATGTGAATCCTGAGTTGACTTGGAGTTGTTGAATAATTACATCAAAATGGCAGTCCTGAATCATATATTGAATTCATATATTGAGTTCAAGGTTTTTCTCCATTTGAAAAATACTTACCACTTAGAGAATGGATGGTTTCCATGACTTGTTTATTATTCAGATTCATTTTGGCCGTTGTTCACTGAATTGAAGTGAGTCGGGCATTATTCGAACTAGAATTCATAATGTGAAAAATCGATGCAACTTAATGATAATAAAAGAGTGAATTGCATGCAATATTCAAACAACCTGCGCAACACGGGGAAAGAATATGGAATCACTTGAAATATGGTGAAAGCTTCGACAAACACTCTTTAATGTTCCTCAATTTATTGATATCGCGTGCCTGGCGAGCTTTTGATGAATAAATAATGACCCTCTCTAGACTGGGGTCGAAAACACTTCTTTTATGTCAGTTGAAGGTCATGATACTGGGGGTCAGATAGGTCAAAAGCATTGATGAGAAATCGTGAAAGCACAAGACAAAAAAATTCACAGAAATGTTATGAACATAAGAAAAAAATGGAAACAGGGTGATTCATTAGGGAATGCCCATACCCTTAATAGCACACAACGTCCTAGGGACGTCCTTATTTGGTACAATTCACGTACAAATGTCCCGAACCAAAAATAAGTGTCCTTGGGACGTCCCATCCCGTACATCTCATGCAATGTCCGAGCAAGGACGTCCACGGAATGTCCCAGCTGGTACATCATTTCAAATGTCCTAGAAATAGCATCCCTCAGACGTCCCACGTGGTACATATTGTAGAAGGTCCATGCAAGGACGTCCTTGGCATCTTCCTGATGGGATATGATTTCAAACGTTCCTTTAGGGACATCCATCGGATGTCCCGAGTGGTACATATTCTGGCATGACTTCAGATCTTATAAAATGTCCCTCCTAGACAACCATGAAATGTTCCTTATGGTACATTCCTTCAAATATCTCTGCACAGACGCCCTTAATATTTTCAGGATTGTATAACAACCGAAATGTCCCTTAGGGATATACGTCGGATGTCCCAATTGGTTCATGAACTGTACTCTTCCAATGTCCTAGAAATAACGTCCTTCGGACGTCCTAGTCGGTACTTTCAATATGTTGTCCCTGCGAGGACATTAACTTACACCTCGCCGACGAATGATTGCTCGTAGGCTATAAGTTTTCCTCGTCAATGTCCTTCACGTGAGTCCATTGGACATCCATGGGGAACTTTTTGGGGACCTTCTACGGACCATCAACTCAATGTCCTAATCAGTTATGCAAGATCTGGTCCTATAGAGGGACCCAGAAAAAATCAAATTCAAGAATATTTCGTACGTCCCTGGGACATCCTATGGACATCCAATTTATATCCCTCAGCGTTGCTGATAGGTTGTCCTATGGATGTCCAAAGGATGTCCTCTGTAGTGCTTGATGAGGAATACTGTAGGATTTAGGTATTCGATAGTTGTCCCAGGGACATCCCTCAAGGACATCCCTAGTTGGTCCTCAAGTGGGACATTTGTGCGTGCCACAGACGTCCAATGGACGTTCACGGTACCAAATTCGAAGAATGTCCTATGGACGTCCTAAGGATATCCATGGGACATAAGTGTGTTAGTAGGGACAGTAAGGGTAGATGGGGGACACCAAGGTGCTTCTGAATAATCCATATTTCATAGATCTATCATTCTTTATAACCAAGATACAGGGTGATTCATTAATTTTCCCAATTTTCTCAATTGACCATAACTTATGAACCACCCAATAAATTTTTTTGATATTTGGTTTGTATGTTCTTTGTCCACAGTGGTGACGATTAACATAATATAAAGGAGTCTCATTTCAGGGCTGGCCTTGGAAAAATTGATAAATAGGTTTCGAGTCGAAACAACACCCTGTATGTCAATATTTTGATATCTCATCTACAAATTTGGAAAGAGCAGGAAAAAATAAGTAAGACTTAATGTATTTGGTGTTGTAGCATACAATTTTTCAACTGTTAACTTGAGTCAAATCTAGAGATTTCAATAATGAGGTGGCACAAAATAATAATAATAAAAAATTTGTCGTCTCCAAATGGCTTTTTTGCATCCTGAATCCATGAAATCTTCAAGTATTTCTAGTTTTCCTGATTTTTAGATTACAACCTGATTGAAAAACTAGAGGACAAGTTATTCGTATTTGGGACAAATTTTCATTATCAATGATCAACTTTAACTACCCTGTATGTGTAAGAACATTATCATAACATTTGTTAATCGCACTGCATTTGAAACAACAATTATGAAAATGAAGAAAAATGGCCATCCAAAAAAAATTTAACTTTCTTTTAAACAAAGATAACGTTGCCACAAATCAACATTTTGGAGTTTGAACATAACAAAAAAATAAATAAACTGGAATTTTCTTTATACGCGTCCAATTATTTTTTTCTACAAACGTCCAAAAATGACAAAGTTCGCGCATTGATAACAAATTGCGAAGTGACACTTTTTTCAGTTTCCTACGTTACCATGATACCTTACAGAAAACAATGCGCGAAGTAAAACAGTGCGCGAAGTAGGTATTTCGCGCATTGTTATGTAAAATATATGAGATATTTATATTTCAACTTTATGGTCCTCAATCGAGCAAACATTCACGAAATCATTTAATAACTTTGTTTCATCTCTTGGAGTGCACGAAAGGAAATTCCTATCATGTTCGTGGAACATCGTGCGTACCTAGGGAGGATTAGGGTGGGCATTTTAAGCCAGTTCAACACTATTTCTTATACCAAGCTGAGCATATTTGCTCTTTAGAACTATATTTCTGACGTTTGTAGAAAGAATGTTGTTTGCAACTCGAGCGCGAAATACTTTGGTCATCTCGACTATTTTTTTAACTCGGCTACGCCTCGTTCACCAAAGTAGCATTTCGCGCTCTAGATACAAAATAGTTATTTTTGTATCTAGAGCGCGAAATGCTACTTTGGTGATCGAGATCTAATTTTTTTTACGAGGCGTAGCCGAGTTAAAAAAATAGTCGAGATGACCAAAGTATTTCGCGCTCGAGTTGCAAACAAATTTTTTTCTACAAACGTCAGAAAATATAGTTCTTAAGTAAAAATATGCCTAGCTTGATATAGAAAATACTGTTGAACTGGCTTAAAAAGCCTCCCACTATCCTTCCTCGGTACGCGAGGTACGCACGATGTTCCACGAGCATAATAGGGATTTTCTTTCGTGCGATCCAAGAGATAAAACAGAGCTATTGGTGAACATTCAGAAATGAAAGATTTCGTGAATGTTTGCTCGATTGGGAACCATAAAGTTGAAATATAAATATCTCATATATTTTACATAACAGTGCGCGAAGTAGGTACTTCGCGCACTGTTTTACTTAGGTATCATGGTAACGTAGGAAACTGAAAAAAAGTGTCACTTCGCAATTTGTTATCAATGCGCGAACCTTGTCATTTTTTGACGTTTGTAGAAAATAGTTATTTTTCTACAAACGTCAAAAAATGACAAGGTTCGCGCATTGATAACAAATTGCGAAGTGACACTTTTTTCAGTTGCCTACGTTACCATGATACCTTGCACAAAACAATGCGCGAAGTAAAACAGTGCGCGAAGTACCTACTTCGCGCATTGTTATATAAAATAAATGAGATTTATATTTCAACTTCATGGTCCCCAATCAAGCAAACATCCACGAAATCATTTATTTCTGAATGTTCAACAATAACTTTGTTTTATCTCTTGGAGCGCACGAAAGGAAATTCCTATTATGTTCGTGGAACATCGTGGGTACCTAGGGAGGATAGGGGTAGGCCTTTTAAGCCAATTCAACACGATTTTTTATATCAAGCTAAGCATATTTTTACTTTAGAACTATATGTTTTGCCCTTTGTAGAAAAAATGTTGTTTGCAACTCGAGCGCGAAATACTTTGGTCATCTCGACTATTTTTTTAACTCGGCTACGCCTCGTTAAAAAAATCAGATCTCGATCACCAAAGTAGCATTTCGCGCTCTAGATACAAAAATAACTATTGTGTTGTAACGTTATTCATTGATAACAGTTATTGCTTACTTAATGACACACACATTTGATAATAATGAACATGTTGTATGTGTGTGGATTTAACTTAATACAAGTTGTCACAACGACATTTTTTTTTAAGTAAAGTTTCTAATAAAGTGACATTTGAAATTTTGCTGACGGAGCATCATTCACCATTTCATTCGATAAAAAAATCGATCATTTTGAAGATCCTGATCATAATAATTATGAAACGACACTATAGGCTACTGGATTTTAGATTGCAAAGTGGCCGATTGTGAACAATATGGAAAGTACATTGTTTTGAAATGGTTCATATGCTTGTGTGTAATATTTAGGTTTTTTGGTAGTAATTTGAGCAAATAAATCACCACTTTTGACTGTTTATTTGTGTACTCTTGTGAATCGAGAGACCTCTTTATAATAATAGTATATTTTGCGATATTTTGTCACTAGGGCCAAAAATGTCATTTCACGGTTGTTAGCTGCACGAGCGCTGCTAAATTTAGGGTGTGACTTGAAATAATTAAGTAGGGGGTGGTTTTTCAGGGGTACTTTGACAGAAGTTGACTTTGACAAGATGGTTCCAAAGTAATATTTTGGGTTCGACAAAAATGTAATTTAACAATTTTTTTTTCGAGCAGCATTACTGTATAAAGAGATCTGAGACACCTGGTATATTAGTGACAGATGGAAAAGATATTTCGCTAGAGTCGAGAATATACAGAGTGTTTCATTGAAAAAAAAACAGATTTGGACTATTCTTCTTTATTTTGCGATTCGAATCGAAGTGCCAAAAGATAGTACAGATGGAATTCTTCAACTTGCATATTTGAAATTATTTTCCACCTCGTATAGTTGAAGCCTCGGTTGTAGCTGTAGGTGGGGGACAAAATGCACTGAGACATCCTGTACATAATAGGTTACAAGCTATTTAAAGCGTGGTTATAATAAGGTAGGATTTTGTCGCTACCTCATGTAGCAAGATTGCTATCATAGAGTAAAGGGTATCCCACATAACTTGGGCCACCCCCTTATCTGGTAAACTATTATATATACAGAAAAAAGTTCAGCATAAAAATTGTATAACTTCATATGACATTTAATTTTTAGATACTGTCATTTATACAGGATGATCCATATGTCTGTGACATATCACAAATACGTTTTTTCAAATGGAACACCCTATATTTCATCATATTTTTAGATAGTCCTTCAGAAGACGAGTTCAATGATATATAATATGGGTCTGAGATCACCCGTTTCGGATTCATACACGATCTTCTTCAATAAATTGTCTAATTTCAAAGCCCTATAGAAACGTTGTGAATGAAGTTTTCGATTCGCAACTTTTGCTATAAATTGAAAAAGTCTGTATATTATTTTGTCCTATGGTGAAAATTTAGGAATTTTGAATTTGCCAAAAGTGATGACGTATTTTGAAAACCAATAATTATCTCGAGATTTTCAAATGGAACATCCTATATTTTATTCCATATTTGCATAGAACTCAGAAAGACGAGTTCAATGATCTATAATAACATGGGTCTGAGATCACCTGTTTCGGACTTATACACGATCTTCGGTCAAAACTACATTTCCTCTAATTCTCTTATTCGGTTTGAGAATACCTTTTGTTCGGATATCGTTCTCTATTCTCTGAAATATTTTTTTGTTTGGTACGACACTTTGTGGAAAACGGTCACAATATTCTCTCAAAGCCAGCACAGTATTTCTGTTTTTTAATAAATAGCGCTCATAAAGATCAAATCTCTCTTATTTAGAATAAATATGCATTTTGAAAGAGTTTCTCTGCACCAATTCAACAAGAAATGATCGGGTTTGACAGTTATTGATATGACATAAACAAAAATCCCATCTATGAGTGCACAGCCTACTCAGCTCTCGTTGGCATGTCATTCCACTTTGAGTTTTGGTTTTCTCTTCGATCATTTACTTATGTCCAGTGTTTATTCATTGAGAATTCAATGAAAAATGTTGAACAGTATGAAAGATATACGATTTTTATGAGGAAATGACATTTATTGCAATGAATGCATCCGAATTGATAAGGCAGACAACCAAAAAAAATGTTCAAATACATTTTATTGATTGAATATTCCCGCATTGGTCTCGTATAGAGTCAAATGTAGGTGAAATTTGATTGTAATAACCTGTGCTCAATCATTTCCAAAATGTTTTCCAGTGAAATAATAGTATAACAATCTATGGTATAACATTACATAAAAATTTCGATAATATTCGTTTATTTCAAAACTCTTCATTACGAATTGTTTCACAGCAATTACAAAAATTTTATCTAATATGAAGATAACAGTCAGAATTTTGTCATTGAAATTTGATTATTTTTTCAAGAAGATCGTGTATAAGTCCGAAACGGGTGATCTCAGACCCATATTATAATATATCATTGAACTCGTCATTCTGAGCTTCATCCAAAGATGGAATGAAATAGGGTGATGTTCCATTCGAAAATTTGTAAAAAATTATCGTTTTTCAAAATACATCATCAATTTTGGCCAATGCGAAATTCATAAACATTCACCATGGATCAAGAAAACATACAAAATTTGTTAATTTATAGCGGGAACTGCGAATCGAAAACTTCATTCACAACGTTTCTATAGGTCTTTGAAATTGGGCAATTTATTGAAGAAGATCGTGTATAAGTCCGAAACGGGTGATATCAGACACATGTTATGATATATCATTGAACTCGTCTTCCTGAGCTCTATGCAAATTTGGAATGGAATATAGGGTGTTCCATTCGAAAATCTCGAGATATTTATTGGTTTTCAAAATACGTCATCACTTTTGACAAATTGAAAATTCCTAAATTTTCACCATAGAATAGAATAATATACAGACTTTGTTAATTTATAGCGGAAACTGCGAATCGAAAACTTCATTCGCAACGTTTCTATAGGGCTTCGAAATTTGGCAATTTATTGAAGAAGATCGTGTATAAATCCGAAACGGGTGATCTCAGACCCATGTTATTATATATCATTGAACTCGTCTTCTTAAGTACTATAAAAAAATATGATGAAATATAAGGTATTCTATTTGAAAAAACGTATGTGTGATAAGTCACAGACATATGGACCATCCTGTATAAATGAAAGTATCTAAAAAATAAATTTCATAAGAAGTAATACAACTTTTATTCCGAACTTTTTTCTGTATATATAATAGTTTACCATATAAGGGGGTGGCCCATGTTATGTGGGATACCCTGTACGTGTACGTGTACATACAAACAAACTAAAATTATAATAATTAGGAACCAGGTGACCTAGATTCAATATCCATTGCATACAAACCTACCACCTACCTGAAACTATTTCAGTTTTAATGCTATCAGGGACTAAGGAGAGAAATTGAATTACTACGAAGCCACATTTAATCAAAAAAGCTGGTAATTTTTCAACAAAATGTTCAAGATTCACGTTTGTCATTCGTGCATGCGTGACAGTTGATCAGCGAATATAGATGTATAGAATGTCAAATGGTGTTTTCACTTCCTATTGAAAGGAATTACGAAACCTCTCGATATCGCCTACTTTGTAAAATTAGCGAGGCGTGGGAGAATCTTGCTAAATTTCCGAAGTTTCAAACCAAATTTACAGGCATCCTGACACATTCATTTGAGTTCACATTCACTTTTTCACAATTTTTTGTTTAAATGAATAGGGTGCGTTATATTTTCGACTTTCAATGGTGAATTCATGAACGACACGTAGTCCTTACTCAAAAAAATCCTGTGACAATAGTTCATTTACTTACTTTTGGTACATAAAATAATCCTCACGCAATGCAGCAGTCAGTCCATGATGAAAGCAATACACTCACTCAATGATAATGTTATATATACCTGCCCAATAAACTACTAATGTTCTTAATTTATAATATTCTCATTTGAGATTCGAACAAAATCATAAATATGCCGAAAATATGACACTTGTGACAGATATGTCAAGACCAAGATGTTTCCGCACGGATTATCTGTTGCGCACTGTCTCTTTTGCGTCCTGTCTCTAGATCCTTCTCATCAGCTATTATTGAATCCGTGCACCATCAACGGGACTCTTCAGGTTCCGAAAGAAGGAAAACACATCTTTGAAAGTCTAGTTCAACTTCATAACAAGATTCGAAACGAATTTTGAAATTTTCAAGAAATTGTCTATCGTTCACGCCATCTATCATCGAATATGAGAACCCAACGTTCCGAACTCGAATTCAATTGTTCATATCGAGAGCTAGTCTCCATAGATGGTGGATTCATGCAGAAGTTCCAAGTAATAAGTTTCAAGTCGTGAGTATTAAGTAATAAGTCCTAAGAAGTTCATTCGTTGCGTTTCAATACAAACGTTCATACAATTGTCATAAGCAATCATAAGTTTCAAGTCGTAAGAAAAGTTGGTGTCCGAGTGTAGAAGTGCCCTAGAAAATATGTCAGAAACTAGGAAAGTCAGCCTCATGTGGGTTCCAGGACACTCTGGTATCCCGGGGAACGAGGAGGCAGACAGACTAGCCAAGATCGGTTCAGGAACGACACCCATTGGACCAGAACCGATATTGGGAATACCCGATAGTACGGCTTTGTCCTTCATGAAGGAAATGCTACAGAGGCAGTTCCTTGAAACATGGCGGGACACACCAGGAATGAGACAATCAAAGCTCCATATAAAGGAACCTTCAAAAAGGCTCACGAGAGAGATCCTGTCACTTAATAGAAGGGATCTCAAGATGGTAGTTGGGCTCTTAACTGGGCACAATCACCTCAACAGGCACCTAGAACTCATAGGGATCAAAGATGATCCCATCTGCAGATGGTGCTTGGAGGATGATGAAACATCATCACACATACTCACTGAATGCCCCGCGCTGGTGCATCAGAGGAAAGCTGCCTTTGGGAGCATTGTATTGCACCCAAAGGATGTGAAAGTGACTCAGCTGAGGAAGCTGCTGAATTTCGTCAAAGAAATCGGCATGCCCAGCTGATTCACAGGACAAGTGGGCGCACAATAATTGGCCCGACTGAAGAGGCCTGAGTGCAGGGGTCTACGCACCCGCGCACCTGTGCAGAGAAGAAGAAGAAGAAGAAGAAGAAGAAGAAGAAGAAGAAGAAGAAAAGTTCGCCAACATTCATCTCTTACGTCTTAAGACTTAAAACTCATGACTAATTTGCTCTGCGCATGACCTGTGCGCTGCCATTACTAATTTTGGTTTGTTTACATTTGTTTCAATTAAATCAAAACCAAAACAGATATTTGTAACTGCTGAATAAAAGAAAAAAAAAACAATTCTGTGTTACCTCGAACATGTAAAAAACTGATAGACAATAATAAGCAAAAGGAGCTATTGAATAGCGGTGTTTTTCTTTTGATATGACAGTCCTTATTATTGCTGCATAAATTACCAATTTTACCTTACGACCTGAAACTGGTGACTTGAAACCTATGACTTCGAACTAAAGACTTAAAACTGCTGCATAAATCCACCAATAGATGTATAGAATGTCAAATGGTGTTATCACTTCCTATTGAAAGGAGTTTCGAAATCTCTCGATATCGCCTTCTTTGTTGAAATAGCGAGGCGTGAGAGAATATTGCTGAAGTTCCGAAGTTTCAAACCAAATTTACAGGCATCATGACACATTCATTACAGTTCACATTTTCATTTCCACAATTTTTTGTGTAAATGAAAACGGTGCCTAGTTTTTTTTTTGGCTTTCAGTGGTGAATTTATGAAAGACACGAAGTCCTAACTCAAGAAAATTCTGTGATAATCGTTGATTCACCCACTTTTGGTACATTAAATAAAACGAATGTTCGGATTTTCAAATATGCCTCACACATCGCAGTATGGTCAGTCCATGATGAAAGCACAATACCTGATTAATAATAAAATAAATGATAAAAAAACTAATTTATGTTCCAATTAATTATCATTCATAGGAATTTATAGCGTTATCTAAAGTATGACCGACCAACTGTTACTAAAAGTTTAACCAACTATTACCCAAAGTGTAACCAACTGTTACCTCATATTATGTTACTCGAGAACGATTGTCTAGCGACAGGTGGGCATATGCCGTTCGCTCTAGTGGAGAAGGGATGGCTCGTCAAAATAATTTTCAATGCAAGATGGTGTTTAAGGGCGCCAGGAAAATTTATATATCACAAATATCCACAAAAATTCCTCTCGAAATGTACCAAATGAGAGTCAAGCCAAGAGGGAACAATACATTCAATACTCAGAAAGTCGAATACTCATATGGGAACAAAATTATGTCATCGTTGAACAAAAAAATCAACAAAACGGTAACTTGCTTTCAATAAGTTATTTTGTTATTTTTCTCTGTTATGCAACATTTCTATTGTTCTGTCAGTTTTGCACGTAATTACTTTGTTTTTTTTTCGATCTTCGTTATGGATCTTGTAACATTTGGAATTGCTGTAAGATGATATTTGTTCATTATTTTGATGAAATTCATCAAATTAAAGTAGAGTAGCACTGTGGTTTGCTGAGATTTGTTTTCAGTTCTCTTTGGTGTATTGAACCTAGTTTTCGAATTCTTACCCTATAAATATGAGAAGAAGCAATACTCACAGTGTACATTCAGTCTGACACATAGTGAATAATCCATGAGTAGTAGAATATTTAATGAACCAACCATATCACACATAGTTTCGAATGAGATCTTTTAACAAACAAATTCCAATTGTAGAGTACTCATTTCTTCTGATATTCTCTGTGCTAATAGGAAGGTGATGATGTAAGCTGCAGGAGTCTTTGCTTTCTGGCGTTCTGATCCTAAGGCACTAGAATCGAAGAAAATATTTCATATTGTAATCCATTCGAAAAGTAGACAGACAACTTACCCTTGGTGTTCTCCAGGGCGATGAATCCTATATCGCTGCGGAATATCTCTGGATTTATGATGATGTATATACATTCTGAATTGGTTTCAATTTGGATATAAATGTCTCTGTTTATTTTTGGGATTACCTATATTTCAAGGTTATATTTTTGTATAGGTCGCGTGCAAGAACTGTCAGATGACCGACCCTGGAGGCAAAACATATTTGTTTACAAGTGATCCAAATAGTTTTCCACAATTATTTTGGCATATGAATCTTCCGCTATTCATCAATTCGCTAATGCCATCACATTGTGCTGTTGTAAAATGCACAAAAACTGCAGTGGAAGATGAAATCCGGATAGTACATTATGATTCAAAAGTAAGTACCTACTATAGTCACTCACATAGTTTTCATTTTTGAAATTTGGTTATTTCTCTGATTTCTCATCGGAATTCCTTCTACAATAGGATCAGCTAATAGAAATATACCTGAAATTTCTAGAATGATGCAAGAAGATTGGATTCATGCAACCAATCGGTAGGACTGGTCTGACATGCTGACGATCGTGTGTGTTGTAGACATTTTCAATCTATTAGCAGCATTAGCTTGTATTGCAGAAGTGGCAGAAGGCAGAAGGAATTTTGATGAGGAATGACAACATTTCATAATGCTAACTATGTGAGATTACTATTTACCTGAAAAATCATATTCCCTAGTCTCTTGCTGCATTTTTTGTGCATTGTACAACAGCACAATGCGAAGGCATGCTTGAGTTAATGAATAACGCAAGAAACACGATTCGTATGCCAAAATATTGTGAAAAACTATTTCAACCTTTTGATTCCTCTGTAACCAAATGAAAAAGTGAGGTTGTGTTTCAATAATTCACAGAAGAATGAGGTTGTGTTTCAATATTTAGCCTCCAGGGTCGGTCTTCGTGCACGCGACCTATTAGTGTCATCCAGGATGTCACTGCTATCATTGTGGAACTGTCATTGATCTTTTGTGAAGAATTTGGAGATTATTCTCATAAATACAGAAGAAGAAGAAGAATTCTTCATAGTAGTTGGGACGTAAGCATTTCTTCGACCAATGGGATCGTTGGAATTCATATTTGGCGCTGATTTGTTATTGTGATGTGACTTTGTAAAATCGAAGGTATAAGAGAATTTCCAGCACCTACTTCACTTTTTCTCGGTTAGTTATGGTGGCGTGCACTTGACCTGAGAATAAAAGTGAATTTATTTTCTCGGTGAAAGCCGTATAGAATCTCTTCGGGGAATTTGATTTTTGGAAGACGTTACCATCAGTGTATAAAATCTCCGTCAGGAAGTCATTTATGGGATTTGTACCTGGAGACTGCTATGAAGTTTCAGAAAGCCATGCAGCCTGGCCTGCTTCATCCTTCGAAGCAAGATCTAATAATTCTCCTACCCTTCCTTCCTCCTCAAAAGGTAAGTCATATCAGAGTCGGTCAGTGAATTCTTTGCAAATATATCCTGTTTTCCAGTTCTTTTTTTGTTGTGTCCACGTGCTCTCCGTGTCCTCTCAGGAGGCTATACCAGCTATTGTTTCAATAAGATGCTAGGGTGCAGCTTAGCTGTGCTTCAGACTCCTGGTAGCGACCAGCACTAAGGAAACTTTACTCCACCCTCGCCAAGATATGATCTGAGTAATCCTGCAAGGTATTCGGACCTTGGCCAGAGTCGACCATGAAGACACCAGATGGAGCCCAGTAGCAGCTGGTAGAGACTGGCCTGGTTGTACTGCATCCTGGAACTCCTGCTGACCGTGGAGGTTCGGCATTCCTTGTTTGTGTCGTCTACACCTGCAGTGTCCTACACTGCACATCAACACACCACTTGCGACCTTGGATAGAGGTGATCTGGATCCTTGCGGAGGACCCTTGGATCACTATCAGGTTTTTATGTTCCACATTATGTGTTTCAACTTTTGCTACTCATAGTACAAATGATTTTCAAATCTGAGACCTTTTGAGTAGTAACATTTCTTACAGTGACAATTCACAAACTCCTGAAGCTATTGTGAAGCTCTCCCCATAGTATATATACTATGTGGCTGCGGTCGCGGAACAGTTCATTTGCGCTATCATTTCTTGACTAGCTATACATTCCGTTTTATAGTTGGAATAGGATTGTTACTATACCTACTTTCAATTATTCTAAAATTATGGTAATCATCCTGGTATAGGTAGAAAAATTATGATAGTACAACTATGCAATTCACTGAACTTCAAATATTGAAATAATATAGTGCTTCATTGATTATTTTTGGCTACTAACACTTGGTAGGTCTCTTTATAATCTTGTCTCCCTTGGTGTGAAATATAGGTCTCGAATTTCATTTGGTTTTCATTCTTCCATATGTCCAGCCTAGCCTTCTAAGAAAATACACTTTGGGCAATTTTTCAGATTTTTGGAAAAAAGATTATTTGGAAAGAAATTTGGTTCTTTCAATTATCAAAATTTTAAGATTCTCATAAATTGAGTGGCGTCCAAGAACTTGAATTTTCTTTACCATCTAGCCTATAACTCGAACTCACATATCTGTTTTCCGATGTACAGCTGCCGATAGCAAATAAGTTCGACTTTTCAATACTTTCATTTTTTTGAATTCAAAATTATTGTTGGCCACAATATTCTTAATGTTATGGGGATGACTTGAAAGTCAGCTATGCATGCTGGTTAGAATCAGAATAAAAACTTTTATTCATTCATTTTGATCTTTCGAAAATACTCATTTCCTATATTTACAAACATCTACGAAAGCGTAAAACGGACATGAGATATTTTTTTCTTAATTTCGAGTTTTAACTCGAAATTAGCTTTATTTCGTGTTACAACTCGAAATTATCTTAATTCCGAGTTATAACTCGAAATTAGTGCTAATTTCGTGTTACAACTCGAAATTAGCTTAATTTTTCAACACATCGCTTTTCCCTCACAAATAACATATCGCAACTACATTGCAAAAAACATATCGCTGTTATATCGCAGAGACCTTATCGCAGCGACGTCGCATGGATGAAACTTGAGAGTGACAAAATAACATCCCTCTGACATCGCAGCGACGTCTATGCGACAAAGAATGCGCAGGTCACAATTGTTACATCGCTGCGATATCCCTGTGATGTTACTGTATTTGCAGGGATGTTGTTTATAAACTTTTTTGTTATTCACTCGAACTTATTTATTTCACTCATTTCTGGGTTATACCGGTTAATAGTGAATTTTTCTATTATGACAAGAACTGAGACTACGGATGATTTTCACAAATATGCCATGAATATAAGTTACCATGGCAATGGCAAATGATGTCAGAGATATTGTCAAATTAAGCTAATTTCGAGTTGTAACACGAAATTAGTACTAATTTCGAGTTATAACTCGAAATTAAGAAAAAAAATATCCCATGTCCGTTCTACGCTTTCGTAAACATCAAATGATGAAAATCATTGATTATAAGGTATACATATCAATCAACAAGTGACACATAATATTCTGAGGTGTCAGTGAAAAAGGGTATAAGAAAGTTTTTCAATTTCATTCACAAAAAATGAGAATTGAGGGGTGTGAAACTTTGTGGCTGTGGCGTTAGACATATCGGAAGCATTCGACCGAGTTTGGCGCCAAGGACTCCTTGAGAAACCAACAACCTTGTTGAATTCAACGCCGCAAATACTCAAGCCTGTATTTTCTCTAGAAAGGCGGAACTCACTATGCCTCATATAACAATGTCTGATAACAACATTCCCACCAAGTCAACTATATCATGTCAGATCCATCGTCAGAGCTGCTTCAATAAAACTGGGATTTTTAGTCCGTGCGATAAGCTACTTCACACCTCAAGAGCTTCTTATAATTAACAATAAA
This sequence comes from Phaedon cochleariae, assembly GCA_918026855.4. Taxonomy (NCBI): domain Eukaryota; kingdom Metazoa; phylum Arthropoda; class Insecta; order Coleoptera; family Chrysomelidae; genus Phaedon; species Phaedon cochleariae. The sequence continues at coordinate 8,540,123 of OU896719.1, read as the reverse complement.
GCATAGATCCGGCGTGTTGTGGGATATTGTTCCAACATATGGGGTTCTGCACCCAAACATACTCTGATGCTCTAAGATTTCGTCCAGAGAAGAGCTATTCGCGTGGTGGGTGATGCCACACTCCCCAACACTCTGACATCACTGGAACACTGTAGAAAGGTCGGCGAACATTCACTTTCTTTTATAAATATTCCCACGGGAATTGTTCTTCAGAAATCTCTGCTATCATTCCACAACTAGCAATACCAATTAGAGGAACTCGACAGTCAGCACATCCTCTCGTTGTCAACCTCGGAATATGTCGAACAGTAGTTTATCAAAACCCGTTTCTCTATAGAACGGCAAAGCTCTGGAATTGATTGTATGAGGAAGTATCTCCAAGAATTGACAAGGAATATTCTCAGATAAATTATGAACATGAAAAAATGAAAAAATACATTGAGAATTCGCATTCTTTATGTGATAAAAATATTACTTCTCTCTCGGTGTATTCAACAGAAAACAACTACATTCCTGGCTATATGCCACGACGAACATTGAATTATTTCTATTGAACACACCCGATAAGGATTTGAAAACTAATTAAATCTTCTGAAGTTGACAATTTACATTCTCCTTCAGATTAAAATATGTATTTGCACATAACATCATTCTGAATATTCTACAGTAAAGAACGACTTTCCTGGCTTGTCACGTCGAACATTGAATTATATCTGTTGAATATCCAAAAGGGGAGCATGAAAAATTAAAATCCTTTGAAATTGAGGATTGACAATCTCTCAAATCTGATAAATAATATGATGTATATGAAAACATTGAAAATATAACTCACCAATATGTTCAGTATTGAAATGGAAATTGAAATGTATAGAAGTAAACTTGTATAAACTCTGATCTTGATGTGCCTGGAACTATAAAAAAAATTTCATTCGAATCAACTCATTTCGGATTTCAAACCTTCCTCAGTGAGAGATGTAATCCCCATATCACTGATGAGGATTTTTTTTTTGAAGTTCCAAGCTCATCAAGAACAGAGTTTATACAAGTCTACTTCTCCTATTCATTTCAATTTTCATTACAATACTGAACATATTTGTAAGTTATATTTATATTTCGTAATACATCATATTATTATACCATTTCGGGATGTTCAACAGATATAATTCAATGTTCGACGTGGCAAATAGCCCGGAAAGTTTTCTGTTGACTATTCCACTCTTGATCTCGAGAACCAATTAGAATCGACCATTTTCACGGTTTCTTCTGTATTCTAGCGATATTTTTTGTTTATTGAATTTTATCGGACTTGCTCTACCAATACAGAAGCCGAATTGACCCACACGTGACCAACAAACCTCGTTTATCAGCGATAAAATTTTGACATCGTGTCTGGTCAAGATTGCTTTGGATTCAAATCTGAGAAAATAACCTAAATTCCTACTTCATTTTATTTACTTATAATTTGCGTTATTGAGACATTTTGTACGAAAGGCGAGACAATTTTATTCTGGGTGGACGTCCAACAATACTAGAATTCATATTCCTTTTCAAAGTAATCTCCAATTATTCAAGTTATTGTGACTGACATAATTATCAGATGATGTGGCGCAACTGATAGGGTTGTTGCGCGAGGATACGAAGTTCTGTGGTTCGAGCTCCTCGGCAACGATATCTTTTTTTAAATTATTTCATGTCACATTAATTCAATTCATTTTTTTTTAATTGGATAGCAATTGTATACACTCTTTTGAGAGCAACCATCTCCAAGATAATAAAAGAAATACTGTTCATCAAAATTGTACATTCCACTTTGGGAATAACTATAAGTAGGTAGTTAATTTCAAAAAAATTGAATTCAGTATTTCATTACTATTATTATGTTCTTCTTCGCAGTTCGAGTTGGAATATACTTAAATTATGTTTCCTAATTCTTATATATATCGTCTCATTCAGTCATACGAATACAACTCGTGATACTATTCTTCCTGGAAATATTCGTCGATTGACATACTCCAGCTTGCTGCTCTGATTTCGCTCATGAAATTGATCCTAGGCAACAAGCTGTCGTAACAATCACCGAATATTTTCGGCAAAATATTATAACTTGTGGTATTATATATGAATATTCAGAATGATGTAATGTACATATACATATTTTTATCAATGGAAATTCTCCACTTTAGGAGATTTTGTGTTCAAATTTTCATCGTGTGTGTTCAGTAGATATTATATCAGGAAAGTAGTTGTTTTCTGTTGAATAAACCGAGAGAGAATTGATATTTTTATGTCATAGAGAATGCGAATTCTCAATGTATTTCTTTATATATTTATCAATTGTTTCATGTTCATAATTTATCTGAGAATATTCCATTTCAATACATCCTAATGTACATTGAAACTGAAAATTGAGAAATATAAAGAAAATTTCTTCTGCCTTAATTTACAGTCGCAACTGTGAATTAGGCAGATGTTCGTGAAAAAAAAAATTGTTTTAGGATGGCAGTTCAGAGGTGTCGTAGAATTGATATACAATTGACGCATTTTAAAATTGAATCGATAATTTTCAAATACATTTGATACATTTTGAAATTGAATTACTGCTTCCTGAACTAAAATTGGAGAAGGTGAAGACTAATGTTTGCGTGATTAGACATCTATGTTCGTGCGAATTAGGTGCAAATAAAAAGTTCATTACTGAGTCATCCTGTTCGGGTCCTCAGTCGGTGCTTCCGCATCGTGGAATTCCTGGAAACATTCACTTTCCGCTCGCTATGCCTGAGCTCCCATGTTTTCCGAACGAAGTGGACTGCGGAACTTCGTTTTGAACTTTCCACCTGATGTCCAAGGAAAGTTGGGATCCGACGCTTGCGTCCGTCTCGCGGCTCGCTCGTGACTGAAAAAAAAAACTGAATAAGGGCAGTGTTGCCGACTCAAATTCCCAAAATGGTCACATGAAAACCAGTAGAAATCTACGAAGGCGTTGAGCAGACACAGATAAATAAAAAATGCTAATTGCAGTCAGTCCACAAAAAAATACAAAATGGACAAACAACGGACAGTGACATGCTATAGAATAATAATTATATCTAAAAGGAACATCATTATGTAGGACAATAATTTATATTAATAGGTAGAGACACACTTTCTTTAAAATTCGAGGAATTCCTCGACACTATGAAATGCATTGAAAGTTAAAGCGTCCATTGTGTTTCGAAATAGTCCATTCAATTTCAGAAAGCGTCAATTATTGTATTTCAGAATGATCACTTGTATTTCAGAAAGCGGCAATGGGCGTGTACACCCCAGTAGAACTTGTAACTCAAACCATCCCAGGCAACCAGATGACGTTCCAGTGACGTCTTTTTTACGTCACTTGAATGACCAAGGTGACGTCAGTAGTTGACGTCGCATTGACGTGATATTGACGTGAATAAGTCACAGCCCAATGAGGTCATATTACTCACGTCTTATTGACGTCATTCACTCACCAAACTGTGACGTCCGACTGACGTCATAATGCCGTCAAAATGACGATTGAATTTGGCGATGATACGTAAAAAAGATTTCTTCAACATGGTGTGATAAACACCACTGGCCTCTGATGACATTATATAAAATCTTGATTATGCATTGTTGAGTCTGCTTGGTGGGTCCCTCCTGATGTGTCATGTTCATTCAATCGCCGATTCAGCAGCGCTATCGTTCAGTACGCATCTCCATCAGGATGAAATCAGTTACTCGTATTTGTATAAAAAATTATGTAGTTTGTGTCGGCGAGATGTAAGCTAACAAAGAATATAGTTTGATAGCAATGAAGAGGATGTTGGCGAATTTAGCTTCTCTTCTCTTTAGTTTCATGTCTCATCACCATCACCCTACAGTGTAAACCATTATTTTACAGTGCCAAAAAATATTAATAAATTGACAAAGCCCATGGCCATGGGCGAAACGTTTTTTCTACTTAATCCTCGAATTATTTATGAAACCGAATCCAAACCCCAAGAAAAAGCTGCAAATCAAAAACTTTGTTGAATCATGTATATTGATGCATTCTTTGTCACCCAACAAAAATCTGAATAGCAAATTATTGAAAAATTTCTGAATGACGAAGCTCACCAAATTGGTACGTCATACCGACGTGATTTTTAGACGTCATAGATACGTCACTGCAACGTCATAAGAGTAACGGTTTCAATATAGGTATATACCATAACAATCATTTTTATATATACATAGCTTGTTGGTTTCCGAGATACACAGCAGTGTGTCAAAGTTTTTTAGAAAAAAGTTTTCTCATACTTTCCCGGTATATTAATAATTCCAATAAAACTTGCATGTTGATTTGCTTTCATGAGTAATACTTCCGTTTCACATGATAATACAAAAGTACCCATGGTTTAGAGAAGGTCTGGGAAAAATGGACGTCGACAGGACGTCCCTGCAACGTCATGAAACTGACGTCTTCTTTTACCCATCTAAGTGACGTTCACTCGACGTCGAAACGATGACGTGATTATCACGTCATAGAAAGTACGTCATAGTGACGTCATAAATTGGTATGTGACGTCTCTGACGAAAAATCACCAATTAGGGACGTCACAGTGACGTGATCATTCGTCATCTGGTTGCCTGGGATGTTTATAATGATCCTTTTAATACATAAATAATGATTGACGACATAATTCGATCGAAAAATCAACTGGAATATTTTATTTTGGGCATAAATAATAGTACCTTCTGAAAACGGACCCTCTTATGACGTAAAAACCTCATCTCGCCACAGTTAAAAGAAAATACCAAACGCCCGACGGAGACTGAGGCAACTGATATATTAATTATTTCAACTGTGATCTCGCGCTAACTCACTCTGTCAGAAATCATGTATCATTCATTCATCTCTGTCTGGAATAGTCTTGTTACAGTATTAGGGTTTCGACGTCATCATCGCCTCGTTTTCAGAGGTCCGAGAATTCGGGGATTTAAATAATTTTTTATAAAAAGTAGGGAGCTCACAGCAAGAAACGGTTTGCGGTGGTGAACTAGTTTGGATGAAATACATTTTTTTTGTGATATAAGCCCATTGTAGATCAGAATAGTCAATTCAATTTCATAAAGCGTAAATTGTATTTCGGAATAGTCAATTTAATTTCAGATAGTATTTTTGTATTACAGAAAATATGATTTGGATTCGAATTTACGCTTCCTGAAATTGAATTGACTATTCTGATATACAAGTGACCATTCTGAAAATAACATTGACGCTTTCTGAAATCCAATTGACTATTCTGAAATTCAAATGATACTATCTGAATAACAAGTGACTATTCTGTATTATAATTGACGCTTGTCAGAAGTCATAGTTCTAGTGTGAAATCCTTGTATGTTGGCAACACTGAATAAGGGTGTTAGTTTTTGGGTTGGGTTGGTTGCCGAAGGCCGAATGATATAGCGGCACGCATACTTCGAGGCTTTGGCAATTATACGGCAATTAATGATTGATGCAACCTTCAGAAACATATCACCCAGCAAACATTATTATATTGGGCATTCTCGATGTATAAAACGTCAATTTTGAGTGTCATTCTTTCATTATACCGGGTGTTTCTGAAAGGTCTTTACAAAAACTCACCACATATTTTTCAGACCAAAACATTTCTGTACATCTTCGGGTGACCAGCTTTCAGTATTTAGTATATTTTATTATAACAAAGAAAAAACCGCCGCAGTCGATTATTTACATTATCCAAGATCAAATGTCTTTGAATTGAAAATTAGATTTCCTCCCACTACTAAACGAGTGCCTATTTCTACCGATATCATGGGTCAAAAAAAAAACAAAAAAAAAACAGAATATTGAAAAAATCCTATCATTTTGAAGTAGACTTGAGATTCGAGCTTGACGCACAATTTAAAAAAAAGAGTAGCTGAAAAGTGACACTAATATCACGAACAAACAGGGTATAGAACCTAGAGCCATGAACATTGAGCAGAAAGCACAGAGACTCAAATTGAAAAAACCAGAGAACATCGGTTTACGAGTGATTATTCAAATTTATTTCTTTTCTGATCTTTTTACCTCTTTTCTCATATTCCTTATTCCTTATTAATCTTATCTTTGACTTTGAACCGTCAAAACGAGTCTGACTTTAAAAAAGAGGACATTTGCCACCCAAACGAAAGAAGATAGAGTACGAGGACAGCAGCCTCGGAAAATAGTACTTGCTGATACGATGTACATAGTATATCACCTGACGAAGCTACTGTGTTAGCGAAACATGTCGTGTGTTTGAGAATTTTGTGGAAATATTATCGCTCGTGAAGTTTTTACATTCACTACATAGTCTACTCAGTACAAAACAATACAACAGAAAATATCCCTTATAACACAACTCGATCCAATGGACGTCCTATGGACATCTCGGACATCCATTGGACATCCAGTTTGTGTACGTCCATAGGATATCGCGTTTTCAACATTTTAACTGTCCATATATGGTATCCGTCCTGGACATCTATATGGTATCCGTCAAGGACATCCATATGGTATCTGTCTTGGACATCCATATGGTATCTGTCTTGGACATCCATATGGTAAATTTTATCGGATGTTTTGAATGTATGCATTCATATTATATAGGAATAAGATCTGGTCAATAAATATAATCTATATATTTCTGGTTGTTATATTCATTTCAAATGTGATTATATTCAACCGAACACTGTACTATGTTATATTCTATTTCAGATTGGTGTGATATGTTGTTTCTATTGACACCTCCCTTCATAATTTCAGTCTGGTTGACTTGACACAATAGGCACTCAATTTCAGATCCGTTCTACTAGTTGAAATTCTTCGATATCTTCATCAACACATCCTGGGATGGCTCTTCACTTCAAGTGATCTATTTATTCTTCGACCGGAATGGCATAACCATCGTCCACCAATATAAAACACAAGCTAGTGTCGACGCCATTCACACACACATATTAAGGAACAGATTATTACAATAATGTCACTCAATACAAGTTCGAACATGCAAAAATCATCAGAACGCTATACAAACATATATCTGAAAATGATGAGATTATCAGTCTCAGTAGCCTCAGACAATGCATCAACGTTAACAACAATAACAATGGCGGACGGCACCACTACTCTGATCTGACACGGCTGACCCTCTGTCGGCCTGTGGTCACCGAAGGAGCCGAACGACGTCGATGATACCCGAGACGGTTATGTTAAGTAACATTATCAAAGGGGGCATTGGAATGGACACCATATGGATAACTTTACCTGGACATCCAATGGATATCTTCATGTGGAAATCCTATTGTTGTCCCGATTGTGTCCATGGACACCTTGGACATAATATAGACACAATACAGATATCCAATGGACATCTTGTGTTATTAGGGTAGCTGATAGCACATTCAAATTTTTTTCGTCGTATAAAATCTTTGTATTCGTGGAAACTGTGAACGTGATGGTAGTTATTACCAAACGTTTAGTAAAATAGGCGCCAGTCACAACTTTCATCAAATGATACCACTACAACATTGTATAATACTAAACTATTACAAATATTACCACTACAGAATAGTATAATACTCATAGTTTAGTATTATATAATGTTGTAGTGGTATCATTTGATGAAAGTTGTGACTGGCGCCTATTTTACTAATGGTTTGGTAATAACTACCATCTTTTTTTTTCAGTGCTGTCGGAACCATGAAATTATTCGAATTTTATATGGTGAACCTTATCTGTAGTGAACAAATCACGCAATCCAAATTTCATATTCAAAACCCTTCCATTTCTCAACAATTGTAATCCATATAGTTTCAAATCAAGAAAATAATTGTTTTTTCACTTGGTGAATGGATTTTATACCCCAAAACTATGGTTTTCCTGGAATAAGTAAATTATTTTTCAATATAAATCAATTCCATTCTCAATTCAAAATATCAAACTTCTTCAACCATGCATATAATTATTTTCCTACAAGAGACTTGTTGGATACATTATTTTTTTGGAAGAAGAATATCATCTAGCTCTTTCGTCTATCTATTCTGTGAACTGCATAAAATTATTTTTTCTTCTCACAAAACTAAAATAGATTATAGCGTACTTTGCTAAATGATCGACTAATCACGGATTGATGATTGTGATTGATTCAAACAATTAAACACGTTACCAAAGCAACACAATTTCTTAAACACATTACCATGGCAACATAGATTTGAAAAACACGCACCTTCAGTCGTTTGAGTCCTGTCCTGTCCGTCCTGTCAAATGTAGGAACTGCCAATTGTCATTTTGAAATTTTGTTGCAATCAGAATTATTCAAACAATTTCTGTTTGTATCAGAATTCTTCATCAAAAGTCTACGCGAAATGTAGACGAAAGTGAAATCGAAGAGAATATTTCAGGTAAGTACTTGCATATTTCCAAGAACTCTTTGTAAAAATGAAGCTATCATGTGTTGAAAAGGAATATTCTCAGATAAATTATGAACATACAAAAATGGATATATATTTATATAAAGCAATACATTGAGAATTCGCATTCTCTATGTGATGAGAATATTTACTCTTTCTCAGTTGATTCAATAGAAAACAACTACTTTCCTGGCTATGTGCCACGACGAACATTGAATTATATCTATTGAACACACGATAAGAGTTTGAAAATAAAATATAAAAACTTCTGAAATTGAGAATTTGCATTCTCCTTCAGACAAAAATATGTATATGCACACATCATTCTGAATATTCAACAGAAAACAACTACTTTCCTGGCTATTTGACTCGTCGAACATTGAATTATATCTGATGAACAATCAAAAGGAAAACATGAAAAATAAAGAATAAAATCCTCCGAAATTGAGAATTGACATTCTTCTTCAAATCGGATGAATAATATGACAATAAACGTAAAACACAATATTCATGTGAGCAAAATTTTGCAATCAGAATAATATGGATACAAACCTGGGAAATCGAAATCTGCATTAAATATTGCTCAACATTTTTTGTATGCATATTTTTCGACAATTTAATCTCGGATTATGAAATTCCACAGAAAAAAGGTACTCTTGTTCCGTGATGATCGGATGTGTTGTTATCGAGTGAAAGCAATTTAAAAATATTGTTACATCTCAGATATTATATGCATACCATTGCAATGAGGCGTAGTGGAAATGAAAAAAAAAATGCACACAAATTGAAGTAGTTTTTTCATCATAATTTTATTATTTTTTGCGTTTCCATGAGATTGTTTGGTAAAAAAAAAGTACTTGATTTTCTAATAGCCACTATGATTTGGAAATTGGCAACGTTATGCATAAGATGTCAGTGCATCAATATTTTTAATTCGATTTCACTCGAGAATATTACATCTGATCGATGCGGAACAGGAGAACTTTTTTTGGAAAAATGGTGTGGATTTTCATAATCAGAGATTAAATTGTCGAAAACTATGCACACGAGAAAGTTTGAGCAATATTCAATGTAAATCCACCCTGTATTATACATTCCTGAATGAAACTCTGAAATGATTTTATATTCACCGCATTCGGCATGGAAAGTTTATTCCTTGTGCCAAATTGCATCATTTTATTACGTGGCGTTTCGGAAATATTCAAGCAATATCATCTTCAGGAGCCCCCCTTTCAGGGGGCCGTAGCTCCCTTAGAAGACATTTCTCGACTCATGTTCATTGAAACTTTTCTTCCTATTTTTGGTCGAAGAAGTCGCTGGTGGAGTTTGGCAGGCTAATTTCGGGACACCCTGTATAATGTGGTTACAGGAGGAATGTGAGTAAAGTCAGGGGAGGGGGGTCATTGTTCTCTTGGAATTGAACTGAAGAACTGCGCTTGATTTGCCGCCTCGTGCGCCTTCCCTTACCTACCTATGTAAAAGTACTCGGAGATAATAAATTTATCGATAAAACCATAATTTTCTACCACGAAGTTGATATAATAAGGATAGAATATAATATTTTTTCACATTCTAAACTATTTTCATGTAGTGCCGGTTTAAGGTGATTTGCCGCCTGTGCTATGATGGACGCACCGCCCTTCAGACTCAAAAGTATTCCTAATCTTTCAGGTCTTTGGATTATTTTCCATGACACATTTTTGGAGTGATAATAAATTTTATGCACGACCGGGCGTAAAGTAGCACTTTACCGCCCGGGTTTGCGGGCGTAAAGTGGCACTTTACCGCCCGCGGACTACTTTACCGCCCGGCGGGCGATAAAGTCATTGAGCTGGTGGTAAAGCTAATGTCACTGTCATATCGCACCAGCTTACGAATTCTTCGTATATACTTTGTCGTATATTTTTTTTGATTTACTTGGCAATAAACTCGATTTTGCTTCCTCAGCTGCCTCACTAATTTCTGGTGGAGTACAATTCACACTTTCTTCATCACTAGAATTCATTTTGAAATCACTAATGAATTATGTATGACTACACAAATTGACAGTTAATATGGCTACTGGCCTATTAATTCCTATTTCGTAAAATTGACTGAGTTGCCATGGTAACGTTGATTCCATACTTCTTGATTAATTGTATTTGCGATATGGATACAATACAGTCTCACTGCAACCGTGATGTATTTTTATTGTGCTTGAGGGGTGAAGAGATACCTACATGAGATATCAAATATATACAGGTCGTTCATAAAATGTTGTATGTATTTCGGGCGTAATTAGCTTTCATGGACCTAGGCGTGTTAATAGCCCTCGCTATCGCTCGGTCTATTACTTACACGCTGCGGTCCATAAAAGCCTATTTTACGCCCTTGATACATAAATAACTATTATAGGCACGTTGGACGTTTTCTGGGATGGGAGTAAAACGACAAACTCGCGTCCCGGGTGCCGCGTACCATAAGACCGGCATAATCATATAAGCAGTGTACCTATAGCATAGAAGTTCTACGCACACCAGTTTTTTTTTATAGAAGTTTGATGAACAAAATGAAAAATATAATATAACAAAGAGGATGTTGTGGAATAAAATTGAGATTATAATTCTTTAGTGTTCACATAATGAATCACAAGAAAGATGAATAGGTATACTGGGTGGGTCACGGTCGATGGCACCTTAGACGTTTACGGAGAACGGGACATAAGATCATTCTGAAAATCTGGTTACTCAAGTAATTGCTTTTGATCTATCGATCTAAAATATTTTCAGCTCTGCGGCGTTGCCGCTTCTATCGAAAAGTAGCAACAACTTTGTTATTTTAAATAGAACACCCTGTATTTTATCGCATTTTCAGATTCTCTCTGAAGAGCTGATTTCATCGATGTATCACACTTGGGGTCTAGCGGAAATGATTACAGAGATATAACTATTCATTATTGGTCAAAACGGCTCACATGTCCCTATCCCAACTTTTGATCAACTATCTACTGACATTTGATTGAAACAAATACAGGGTGGTGCAGAATTCAGAATCTTGATCACCCGGTATATGTCCCAATTAAATATCAGTAGATAGTTGATCAAAAGTTGAGATAGGGACATGTAAGCCGTTTTGACCAATAATGAATAGTTTCGACAAAAAAAAATTCCTCAAGTTGAAAAATGTCGATTTTTCACACCCTATATCTCTGTAATCATTTCCGCTAGACCCCAAGTGTGATACATCGATGAAA